>CM056501.1:15286220-15886220 GCA_029783415.1 Anisodus acutangulus
ATTCCCTGCCATTCTCACATTGAAAATATTTAATGCTCTTTTCAAATTGTGATTTTATGAGAGCACTAAATGAGAAAAAATGGGATAGACCTGGGATTTATTGCTAATTGGAAAAGTTCATAGAAAGTTGGAATAATCGTCCAAAAACAACACATAATATTGATGGACAGCCGTACTTAAAATAGGGGACGTCCACAAATCACTATGTATGACATCGAAAGGTAGTAAAGTACAATTTGTGGATGCAAAAAATAGTAATTTAACATGTTTTAAAAAAATGCAGGATTCACATATAGAAGTCCTAGAATATGGTTGCAATTAATAAAATTATTTTTTCTAAGGGAGAATACAACAGAATCTCCTGGATGTCCTAATCTAGAGTGCCATAAGTAAGATGAAAGAGCAACAAATGTTGATGGAACTGAGACTGTATTGTTGACTGCTTTTGAAATAGGGTAGAGATCTCCGGTGCTGTTACATCTCATTATTCGTCTCCCTGTCGTAAAATCTTGCACAGAAAAACCAAAAAGATCAAAGTCAAGGGAAATATTATTATCAGTTGTGAAATATCACACAAAAATTAGATTCTTAATGAGTTTAGGGGCATGAGGGATATTTTTAAGATTAACGGTGGATGTGGTAGGGATAAGGATGAATGACCAAAATCGCGAATGAGAATGCTTTTTCCACTACCAACAATAATATTCTAATTTAAATTACTTAAATTGGAATAAGACGAGAGAGTACCTTATGATGCCATCATGTGAGATGTGACGCATGTGTCCATATATCAATTTTCATTTTGAGCGTTGAGTGACATTGTGTTCATAGCTGCCTCAATGTCAGTAGGTGCATAAGTTGGGGGGGGGGGGGTTGTGCTGTGTAGGCCTGTTGGGGACGTGAGTCGAGTATGCTAGGGTGGGCTTATCGGTTCTAAGGTGGAGTCCACGAGAATGTCGGATACGGGCTAGGAGGAGAGGCCCATGACGGTAGGGCCCACACGGCCCATGGCGAGTAGGTAGCCCAAGGCGGAGGTTGCTGCCACTGCCGCGATCACGGCGGGCTATTTCCTGCCGGCAGGGACTGCCCCTTCCCGCGTCACTGTTGCTAGAATTCCATCTGCCGCAGCCCTTGTCGGACTGCCTGCTCCGGTGGTTGTTGTGGGAGGATGCTGGCTGTTGCCGATCCTCGGGCCGACGGTTCTGGTTGCCGAAGTTGGAGGCCCTTCGGTCGGTGCAGGGTCCACTGGTGGTGGTCATGGCGGCATCGGCAATGCTGTCCTGAGTGGTGCTGCACTTGATATCCCGGGTTTCCTCAAGAATAAGCTTCGAACGTGCCTAATAAAATGGAGGTAACGACGTGCATTGCTGAAGGATCAGGAAACGCCGTCATAGCATTCGTTCAATCCTGCATTGCACGACCAATCACTGATTAGTGACTGGTACGCCGACGTTGGAGAGTTGGTCGGCAAGCATCGTGAGTTCTTGAAAATATGCAGACACGTTTGAGAAATCGTCCTAATGAACGTCCTTGAATTGATTTTCAAGGTATAACACTTGTTGAGTTTTGTTGTCATGGAAAATACTTTCCAAACGTTCCCACGTTTAGCGGGCAGTGACATCGGTCTCAATGATGATGTGCAACAGATCATTAGAGATTGTGTCGTATATCCACTGGAGGACGGCTGCGTCCAAACGAGACTAGAGTGCATCATCAGAAGTTGAAGCCGAGGGTAGGTCTGTGGACTTCGGTGTAGGAGGGATGATGTGGTCGATAACTTCGTAAACACGTCAAAAAGCTCCACCCACAAGGAGTATTGACCCTTTTCCATCTCAATGTTGTTTACTGCAAGTGCAGGATGAAATTTTATTTTGTCAGCCATGGAAGATGAAATTTATGAGGAGAATGGCTGGAAAAAAATACTAGGGTTCAATGGGGGTGGCGGCCTAGAGCTATGGTCGGCGGCGGTGGATGTATTTTTAGGCTACTAATATCATAAAGGAATATGTTCATTGATTGTATTAATCAATAATGTACAATATATAGTAGTACAAGAATATTTAAATTAGGTAACTAATCAATCAAATTACAATAGAAAATATAAAAATAGGAGACTTAATTACAATAGGAATACCATTCTTCATAAAATAAGAGATATACAATTAATGAAAGAATATATTCTATTAATATCACAAGTTACCAAAATTAAATTATGGCAATACTTAATTAGTTACTTTAGGCTTCAGCAACTCTATAAATAAACTTGTAGATTTAATTAAACTCCTCCGGAAAGGCGAGAGCGAGATCCATCAACCGTCCCAAATAAGTGTTATTTTAGTTAAAATCATCGTTAATTAAGAAATCAAAAAATATAATGTGCAGTTTACTAAATTATTTCTATTTACTAGATGTTTTTTGAGAATTGAGCATTATTAAAGAAGACTATTTCTTTAATGCTAAGAACATTGGAAAACACTTGTCAATTTTTATCTTGAATTTTCAAAGTAAAACTTATTTTATGATATTTTTTTATAATTAAGATAACTCTAATTTTAAGAAAGAGAGAATACTATAAAAGGTTGGACTGAAAAAGAATGGAAGATCCAAGTACAACTAAGATTCTAACTTGTCCACTGAAGTTCAAATAAATTATACTCCCTTCGATTATTTTTACTTATTTACTATTTAAATAATAGATTTTTATTTTTATTTGTTAAATTTAGCATATCAAGAGAAAAATAATTTGTTTTTTATATTTTTCATAGCATTAACTATTTATTTCAAATCATTTTTTAAGTCCAATTAATATTATACACTAATTAATATAGGTATCATGATAAAATATCGTGCTCGTGTCTATCAAGCCTTCAAGTGCCGTAAATATGCCCTGGGGGCATTAGATTTGTTGGCATTATAGGTAGCTTTGCTGGCTAAGCGATCAATAATAAGTTTGACAATCTTACTTGGTGATGGAAGTTCCCCCAAGTTGCAGTGTCACAACCTTCTAACTAGGCGTGCCTTCTCCGACTCAATAGGGGGGTTAATCTATTCGGCCAAGTAATCTTTTTATTCTTTAATCTTGGCCAATTCAAAGTTGATCCAAAACTCTTTCAATCTTGAACCAATCCTCGGGCTCTTTTTAAGCCGCGAAAAGGCACTTCATTTATTAATTTTTGAGGGTGTGCAAAATTAAAAGTAGACAAGTAAAAGTAAATGGCTGAGTACAACATTTTCCACTGTTAAATGCAGATTTAAAGGAGAAAAAATAATAATTTAATACGTAATTTATTTACAAGCATTTAAACTTGTCCAATTATATTATTCATTTTATTTTTCCGAGGTCGCCCCTATATATCTTTCTCTCTTCATTTTCACATAGAGAGAATCTCCTACTCCATACAGTCCCCACGTTATTTTGGGATTTTTTAAAATTATGAGTCAGCTAATTTGTAGGGGCTTGTCCAGAAATTCAGGTTTTCTTTTCCTTGTGAGATTTATGTGAAACTGCGAGGATAACGTGATTACGTGGCTGTGAGTTTCGATGCTGTAACTGACATTTTCGGTGTCCGCCACGTTGTTCCTCGCAATACTAGACCTCCACGTCAGCCGTAGATTATAGTGCTGCTTTTTTCTTTTCTTTTGTTCTTTTCACTACTCTGTTTTTTTCCTTATTTTAACTTCTTACTAGAAAGGAGTTTAAATTTTTTATGATTTGAGCTTTAACTTGTTCACTTTTTTTTAAAATTAGTATTTAGTCATGAACATTTCAAATACAACTTGAAATTGTATTTAAAATTTGAAAAATACCCTAAATCTTATTTTAATAATTTTCATTTTTTGTTTTTTACTATTGTTTTTGTCTTTCACTTTTCAATTCAACTGGCGTTTAAGAGAAATATTACACATTATAATTTTTTTGTTTAAGTTGGATATATGTAGTAGTAGTAGACGTTGATAGACTCTTGATTTATTGTTTAAGAAAATTGATGATTGAAATTAATAGTTGGGAGATGGAAAGTAATTATGTGAAAAAGAGAAGGAGACAAACAAAGACTTTGAACTAGGAAATACTAGAGAAATGTGTGATCTAATGACGATACATGTTGAAGATGTGAATAATTGTGAACTTGATTATATCATTATATTAAAAGAAGTCTATATAAATCATGCTTAATGTAATAGGAAATGAATGATGAGCAATTTTTACGCATCGATTATATTTATTAATTGCTTTGGATAATTTTGTTAGTTTGTAAAAATTTGGGGATAAATTATATTTCATATTTTTAAGAAAAAGTACATCTCGACACGAAAATATTATTAGCAAAATCTATAATCAAACACAATTCCAACTCCAATTCCAACTTCAATTTTTTTTTTAAAAAGTAAATTTTTTTCTGTAGCCAAACGCCTACTTAAAGAGTATTCTATGTGTTGATCAATGACTGAACACGAAGATTCAAAAATTAAAAAAATACTAGTAGAATTTCACACATTTTTTACCTATTTTTATAAATATTCTATATTTTATTTCAAATGGATTTCAAGATAGGTAAAAAGATAAGATCAGATTATTTTTGAAAAACCTAATAACTGTTTCAAATAAATGCGATAATAGGTACCATTCATTTTTATTTGTTCATTATACTAAATAATTTTTTACTTTATTTATTCATTTTAACATACAAAGAAGAACATAAATTTTATATTTTATTATTAACAGTAATTATTTATTTCTCAGATCATTTTTCAATACTTAAGATGAGTATTCTAAAATACACACTTTATTTTATTATTTTTTAAAAAGTGCAAAGTTCATTGTGTACAAATAAAAATAAATAGAGAAAATATTATATAAAATAATCTAATTTAATAAAACTAGTGAATGTAACTTATTACTCCCTCCGAGTGTTCATGTTGTCATTTGGACATCTCTTTAAAAAATATTAATTACTTGATAAAAATAAATAATTTAATTAAAATAATTATAGTTAAATAAATATTGACATTTAATTATCTAATATTTAATAAGAATAAATATGAAAAATATAATTATTTTTAAATTTAATTAGTAAATATTTTTCTAACAAAAAAGAAAGATTAAGTGAATGCCTCTTTTCAGTTTTCAATCGAGAGGGAGTAGCATTTTCTTGGAAAAGTAGTCCGTAGTAAGATGATTTTGGAGATGAGTCGTTGGGAGAGTTGAGGGCCTATCCCTTTCTTTACTTATATTTGAACTTTTCTCGGTTGGCTTTTAGATGCAGTGGGACACACTTTGTCCCACGTGTGAGGTACTCAGATCTGTACTGTTGTGTGGGTCCCAGGTGCGGAGTGGGTCCCGCTGCTTCTGTTTCCCAGTTTTTGGTACGTTGTCCCCATTACTTAAACTGTGTGTTGTCCTGTGTACGGATAACCTTTTCATATTTTGCATGATGACAACAAAAGATTACGTGTTTTCATGCTCCACCTTTATTTGTCTCCACTTTACAAATATTAATTTAATATCTTTTGCTATAAATGGACAAAGATAACGAAAATGAGAAATTAATACTTACTCCCCTGTTTCATATTAGTTGTCAATTATTCATCATTACTAAAATTTAGCCGTTTCGAAAATATTTATTAATTTATAAATCAAGATAGCATTAGTTAATTTCTTTTAATTTTGCTCTTAAAGTTAATTGTTGTTTATGAATAAAATACATAAATAAAGTGTATATTTATTAAAAATATTACAGAATAAAATAGTAAAATATTTCTTATTTATGATTTCTTAAGAAACATCTAGACGAGAAATTTCACAACTAATATGAATGGAGAGAGTATTTCACATGCGTTATTCCTCTCTTGGTTTCATCTTGCGTGAATGCCTTTGTGAGTACTGATTTTAAGAAATTAAAGATGAGTTAATATATAAATTAAATTAATGTAAAGTATCTAAATTATCATTTTAAATGAGTACCGCTAAAGGATTTATAAGAGCTTTTATTTTTCTCTTAATAATAAAAAATTTATGTATAAAGAGTCCTAACAAGTCATGTATTAAGAATAAAATAAGAAAATTAACAGTAATCATTCTAATGAGAGTAGGATAAATAAAAAAGAATAGAAGGAGTTTTAGATTTTTTTAATATTTAAATTAACTATCTTTCCTTCTAAATGGTAATCATTCTAACGAGAGTAGAGTATTAGCTGCGAAGCTAGTAAAATTATCAATTAATTAAAATCTTTCACTAAATAGTACTCCCCCCGGATAAAAAAGAGTGTCCACTTAACATTTATTTTTTGAGTGAAAAAAGTTTTCATTTACCAAATCAAGAAAAAATTAACCTTACTTTTCTAGATTTGCCCTCATGAAGTGTTAGGTGACCAAATCATGTATAGGGCAAAATTCGTGTAAGACAGATGTATGATTATAATGTGACACGTGGAATACGATGCTGAGTCAAGTCTTGGTCAGCCTAAGGCGCTACTGATAAGATACGAGCAGTACCGGAAGCGTCATATGCATAGTTAGTACCAGTGACTCGGAAGGTCACAAGAGTCGTATGAAATACCACGAACGACCATTACTGAACCAGTTGTACATCTTCTAGTAGGGCATTGATGACATTTAATGAGATACTAATTGTCCAATTATTACAATATTCATTCTCCTGTATTAATGAGTACATATTTTGTGGGGTGTGTACCCGAAAAGCTTATGTATAAATATGACACATTGTTTCATTGTAAGGGATCATATTCAAGTGATTAAAATACACTTATTCACTTTCTCTCGATTATTGTGCTTTCATACAAGTGTGGTGACTTTGCCCATAAGCTAACATAAGGCTCAAACTAATCATTACTTTTCTTTGTCTTATTATTGTTTATTCCCATTATATTCTATCTAATTTTATTGCTAAATCAGTCACTTGAGATCCATGTGTCCTTGACCACGTATAGAAATTTAACTGTACCATTTTACGGGTAAACAGTTTGGCGCCCACCGTGGGGCCTGGACAATTGTGGTGTCACAAGTGACCCCTCTTTTCTACTAATCCAATTTTCTCTTTGAGTCTTGTTTTTTATTCAGAGTAAGTAAATTACAGAAAGATAGGAATTCGAGACAACCGCAACACGGGGGATAGCACTAACAACTCCACATCGGGCCAAATGGCTTACTGGTAGAAGATTCGACATGGAAGGATCCGTTGGCGGGAGATGGAGCCACTTTCGGAGGCAAACAGACTCAGCAGGAGGATGTTCCCAATGATGAAATGCCTGAGAAATCCATACAGAATCTGAGGGCACAAAATGCCGTTATGAGTGAGCAGTTGGATCGCCTGATGCGGTTTCACACGGAGTACATGTCCAAGAACGCTGGCAGTACACCAAAAGATGACCCGACACCTCCTCCAAATGTTAATGAAGATACCAGAAATAATCAGGATAGGTCGAGGAATGATGGTGCTTCAAAAAGCGAAGCCATCCCTGAAAATACATTCCATGAACAAGTCTTGAAATTCATGAAGGACACGACAAACAAGTAGACACCAACGTAGAGAAGGCAGAAAAAATTGCCAAGGAGTTCTAATATCGGTTCAGTCAAATACCGGGGGCCCTCATGTGGTTGATGGACCAGACACAAAGAGATACATTCAGTTGGCGTATAAGCCAGAGGTCGCTCCCGAACTGATCCCCAAAAGGTTCAAAATGCCTTTTGTAGCCAAATATAATGGGACTACTGATCCACAGGAGCACATAACGACTTATACTATGACCATAAAAGGAAATAATCTATGGAACACACAATAGAATCGGTTCTGATCAAGAAGTATGCTGGAACACTTGCTACATGGTATTCGCTCCTCCCTGAGAATTCAATCGGATCATTCTCCCGCTCGCTGACATGTTCATAAAAGCTCATGTAGGGACTCAAAAGGTGAAGATGCATAAAATGGATATCTGTCGCGTTGCGCAAGGAGAAACATAAATCCTTAGGAACTTCATTTTTCACGGTTCCAGAAGGACCGGATGCTGCTACCCGTAGTCCAGAAGAATGGTCTGCAGAGGCTTTCACAAAATGTTTGAATCCTTCAAAATCATACGTCTCACGGAAGCTCAAAGAAAATCTCTTGGAATTTCAAACTACAACATGGGAAGATGTACACAACCGATATGAGTTGAACATCCCGATTGAAGATGATTTGATGGCATCTCAGGCCGGAAGTATTTTGAAGAAGTTAGACAAAGGAGCCGGAGCCGACCGAAACTCCTCGAAGAATCACTTCCAACCTTATCCTACTCCCAGAAAAAAGGAAGGGGGACATAGTTTTTACTCTCTTGACAAAACAAACAACAAGGGAGGATCCGGACGAAACAATCAAGAGTTGGTAAATTTTGATAAAGGGAATTCATCTAACTATTCTAAGAATATTGGATACCCGATATTATCCGAGTACAACTTCAATATCAGCGAGGATCAAATGGTGGAGGTACTAAGAACTCATCAAACATCCCGACCACCAAAGTTATTACAGTCCGACCCTAGTAAAAGAGATCAGTCCATCTGATGCGATTTTCATGGCACTCACTAGCATAAAACCAGATATTGCAGACATTTACGAGAAGAGGTGTCAGAAATGCTTAACAGAGGCCACCTTCGAGAATATTTGAGTGAAAGGGCTCGAAACAACTATGAGCAGGGTCCACATGCCGGGGCCAAACCTAATCCAGCCGCGCCATCCTATCTTATAAATATGATCTTTGACGGGTCAATGATTGCTGCTACATCTTTCACTGCGATAAAGAAAATCAAAAATATTGGTTACACGGGAGAAGAGGTTCCGAGAGATACCAGATGAGCACACAATTGTATTCACTGAGGAAAACATTGCCGGTGTGATCTTCCCCCCATAATGGCGCATTGGTTATCACGGTACCTATCGATTGCTTCCAAGTGAAGAGGGTCTTGATCGATTGCAGGAGCTCAGTTAATATTATACTGCTGAAGGTCGTGGAAGAGATGAATATGGATGACAAGATTATTTCGGCTGTCAGAACCCTCTCAAGTTTTAATATGTCCAACGAAACCACAAAGGGGGAAGTGCACCTACTAGTGGATGCCATGTGAGTCATTAAGATGACTAAATTTTATGTCATTGATGGTGACGTGAGGTATAACGCAATATTCGAGAGGCCATAGATATATGATATGAAGGGAGTCCCATCAACATTGCATCTATTGGTAAAGTTCCTTATACCGGAAGGAGTTCAACAAATTAGAGGGGAACAACTCGCCGCTAGACAGATATATGCCATAGAGGAACAAGAGGCAGTGACAGATCCCAAATAGCAATTATAGAAAGTAAAGCCCGCATCAAAAGATGTCCATTAGGTTCCGCCAGCAGAACAAGAATCAATCTATCCAGAAGAGGAGTTTTTTTAGACCGGTACTAGCTTCCTAGATAATTTCAAATACCAGACAAGTCGAATGCCACAAAACCACTGTAGAAGAACTTAAGAAAATTGCTCTACACTCAGAAACTCCCGACAAGAAGGTATACTTGGGCACGAGACTAACCCCGGAGCTCAGGAATTTAATTCTTAAATATCTAACGGCTAACATTAATTGCATTGCGTAGTCGTATGAAGATATGACAGGTATCCCTACAGAAGTCACAACTCATAAGTTGTGCATGGATTTCAGTTTCCCTCATGTGCGGCAGAAGAAGCGACTGATTGCCAAACTCTATAATAGGTTTGTAAAAGAAGAGGTAGCTAGATTACTTAATATAGGATCAATATGGGAGGTAAAGTACACGGATTGGTTAGCAAACGTAGTCGTATTACCTAAAAAGGGGAACAAATTTAGAATGTGCATCAATTATAAAGATTTAAATAAAGCATGTGCTAAAGACTCGTTTCTGTTTCCAAACATTGATCAAATGATCGATGCCACAACCAAACATGAGATAATGAGTTTCCTCAGTGCGTATTCCGAGTATAACCAAATAAGGATGCACTTGGAAGACCAAGATAAAATATTTTTAACTACTTTTGACACCCATTGCTATAACGTTATGCCATTTGGATTATAAAATGCCGGAGTTACATATCAAATGTTAGTTAACAAGATGTTTGAGAAGCAAATAGGAAAAACTATGAAAGTTTATATAGACGATATACTTGTTAAGGGTCTTCGTGTAGAGGACCATTTAAGCCATTTGCATGAAACTTTCAAGGTATTGAGAAAGTTTAACATGAAGCTTAACCCCGAGAAATGTGCTTTTGGGGTAGGTTTCAGAATCTTTTTGGATTTCTTGATTTCCCAGAGAGGAATCGAGATAAACCTTGATAAAATAAAGGTTATCGAAGACATACCAGACACACTTGAGGATGTGAAAGTGGTGCAGTGATTGATCGGGTGAGTGGCGGCTCCGAGAAGGTTTATCTCCCGGTCATAAAAAAATGTCACATGTTCTTTTCATTTCTGAAGAAGAACAACAATTTTGTTTAGATACCTGAGTGCCAGCAAGCCTACGGGATCTGAAGGCTTACCTATATAGTCCTCCGCTCATGTCAAAGACGAAGGATAAATAACAATTACTCATGTATCTGGCAGTCTCAGAGGTAGCGGTCAGTGCAGTATTAGTACGGGAGGAAAAATGTACGCAATTTTCTATCTATTACGTAAGTAGAATGATGTCAAGGGCTGAAACCCGGTATCCATTGCTCGAAAAATTGGCTTTTGCTTTAGTAATATTGTTGCGAAAGCTTCGACCATATTTTCAATGCCATCCAATTGTCGTAGTAACCACATTCCTACTTTAAAATGTGCTACATAAGCCCGAGCTTTTTAGGCGCCTGGCTAAATGGGCGGTAGAATTTAGTGAATTTGATATTGAATATAGACTTCGGATTGCAAGTCCTTGTGGATTTTGTCACCGATTTTAGTCTGGGAGTAGCCCCGCAGGCAGAAAAAGAAGCCATCCTAATCTCGGGGACTGCCCCCAAGGTGTGGACACTTTTCACAAATGGTGCTTTCCACGTCAAAAGGACCGATTTGGGAGTAGTGTTGCGAACTTCCACTGGTGAAATTTTAAGACAAGAAATTCATAGTACTTTGTTAACTAATAATGAAACTGAGTATGAGGCTTTGATTACAGATTTGGAACTAGCCCGGGGCTTAGGCTCCCAGATTATTGAGGTCAAGTGTGACTCGTTGCTAGTAGTGAACCAAGTCTGTGGGGTGTTTGAGGCCAAAAATGAACTTATGTTGAGGTACCTTTAAAGGTTTTGAAGTTGTTGTCCCAGTTCCAAGAATGCACGGTGGTGCATATACCCCGAGAGGAGAATATAGAGGCGAATGCACTCGCAAACTTGAGCTATAGCTCAGAAACCAAAGGTTCTAAAACTGAATCAGTTGTTCAACTGTTGTACTCGGCATTGGATTTCGTAGGTTACAATGAAGTGAATTCATCCAGCCTAACTTGGGACTGGAGGAATGAATTCCTAGACTACTTCATAAACAGAAAGCTTTAGGAGGACCCAAAGGCATCCAGAGCTCTGAGGACCAAAGTCGCTCGGTACTGTGTCATGGACGGAAAACTTTATCGAAGGTGTTTTTATGGTCCTTTTTTCCGGTGCGTATGCCCGATGAAACTGGTTACGTGATGAGGGAAGTCCATAAAGGCATATGCGGAAACCATTCGAAAGCAGAATCCGTGATGAGAAATCTCATGAGGGCCGGTGATTATTAGCCTTGGATCGAGGAAGACACGAAAACATTCGTGAAGAAATATGACAAGTGGCAGCGTCATGCACAATTGTTACATCAACCGGGAAAGGAGCTGCAACTAGTTGTATCTCCATGGTCGTTCATGAAGAAGGGGATGGACATAGTTGAACCTTTACCAGCGGCACTAGGACATGTATCTCAAATTATATTTATGACTAGCCATTTTTCTAAATGGGTTGAAGTTGCAGCTTATATGAAGCTCTGAGAGAAGGAGGTGATGGACTTCATTTGGCAGTATATTATCTGTCGTTTTGGCATCCCAATGGAGATAGCTTATGATAACGGTCGAATGTTCATTGGGGCTAAAGTCACGAAGTTCCGAGACAATTTGAACATTAAGCGGATCATCTCTATTCTCTATCATCTCAGTACGAATGGTCAAGTAGAGTCAATAAACAAGACCATAATATAGAACTTGAAGAAGAAATTGGAAGCTGCAAAAGGAAGCTGACCGTCTATGCTACCAGAAATATTATGGGCATATAGAACCACAACGAAAACAAGTACCAGAGAAACTCTTTTTTCCTTGGTCTACAGTGCAGAGGCCTTGATCCCGGTTGAAGTAGGAACCCCTACTTTGACATACCTCCGCGTTGAGGATAAATCAAATGCATAGTCAATGTTCGTACACTTGGATTTGCTCGAAGAACGTCCGAACCTTGCATACATCCGGATGGTAGCCCAAAAGCAAAGAATGGAACACTATTATAACTAGAGCACAAATTTCTAACACTTCAAGTTTGGGGACTTGGTGCTCCTAAGGGTAACTTAGAGTACCCGAAAACATAATACAGGGAAATTATGAGCAAATTCCAGTATTGCTGGTAAAGGAGATTATCAGCTAACAGACCAACAAAGAAACAAACTTTCCAGTAATTGGAATGTAAGCCATTTAAAGAAGTACTATGTGCAGTGAGATAGAACATGCACTGCACTCTTTTTCCCTTTGTTCATTTTTTGTCCCAATTTAGTTTTTCCGGTAAGGTTTTTAATGAGGCAGTACCACGAAATAAGCATGTTAACTATCTTACTATCGAGGAGAGCTATCCAGTGTCCGAGTCTTCATAGCAATGAACTCTCAGACACAGGGGGCTATATACACCCGGAGAGGAGTGAAGAAAATCTTACAAAAAATTTAGCACTTCAAGGAAAAGCACCAAATATTGGGGACTCCCCAGATGCTAGGACAGCCCAGATTTTCAAACTATATGTAACTAGACTGACCACACTAGATGACAACTGGATTATTCTTGCACTTGTCTTCACATTAGTAAGTTAAAGGAATCAATAAAAAATTCCTTTTAAGGATTGCTAAATCTTTGCCACCATGAGCATAAAACGTATGTTATCTTAAACATATCAAAATTTCTGTGCCATAATGAATATGAGATGTCCGCTTCCACAACACCATTAAAAATAAGGGTCATCTCTTAGTAAAACCTTAACAAAAAAGTTAAGGCTTCAGATACTAAATGTACCGAAGTTTTAAGTTGGCCGGAAACAAGGCAAGTCCGGAGCCAACTATGGAGGCCATGAAAAGCCCCAATAGAAGGTGAGGATACATCTTTCAGAATAAAATCAAGTTTGATGGAAATTTTAAAGCAAGCTCTAACAAAAAGTTTCAAATTATGAAGCAAAAGAAGTAAAGATTTGCTTCTTCTAAGAATAAAAATCCTAGAATGGAGACCTTAAGCAGAATTGCGAAAAAAGGAAAATTCTTTCATTCATATCTTCTGGATTGAAATCAATCCGATTACAAAATATACCAACCGGGCCCAAAAGTGACCCGGTAACAGACAAAAAACTAAACTAAAATTAAAATACGAGTAAAAGATTACGGCCTACCCGCTTCATGGACCACCGAGGGTGTTACAAATGTTACTAACAAAACAAAAAGATCAAAGATCAAATGAGGGGGGGGGGTCTCATCACCAGCTTCACCACCAGCTTTCACATTGGAATCCTCTCTATCTCCACGAAGAGCTATCAACAACAGCTCAACATCATGGAGTTCAATTTCTGTGTCCACGAGTTCAGAAGAGATATCAATCCCTAGTTTGCTGGCTTCTTCAAGAGTATCCAGACGACTCTTTAGAACAACTAGATCTCTCTGAAGCTTTCATCTTTGGCATTTGGCTTGGAGTTCAATGATGGTGTGCTCGGAGGCGTTTAGCTACCCTTGGGCCTCTGCCAAGTCTGTTTCTAACCTTGTCGTCCTCCCTTGAAGGGTCACATAGGAAGTGGTTAAAACCTGAAAGGAGTTCTTCCGCTCCTGTAGTGAATCAATAACATCCTGTAGATGTAGGGAGGGAGGCTTGAAGAGAGCCCAAATCTCTAAGATCAACTATGAGGTCTTCGACTACTGCTCGAAGGTACTAAATTTCCTCCTTCAACTTCATTTTCTCCTGAGAATGGCCCATTTCCTTAGCCAAATCCTTAGTAGAGAGAGCAATGGCATGACCCTGGATAGAGGAATTATGACCGGTAAAGAAACATGAGCATCTGAATAATAATTTAAAAGAGGAAATATTTTACCTGCAAAAGCAAGTCTACAAGGTGTGCAAGAGAAACCTCTAGAGTAGCATTGGGGGATTTCTAGGGGGAAGAATCAGATGTCCCTGCCTCAGTACCAGAAGTGTGGATTGAGCTATGCTCAGAAGGGTCGGCAAGAGGAACAGCTGTTCCCATCTCCGGAACGTCCCGCAAGGGACTCCCTGGACATGTGCCTTAATCATTTACCTTCTCTTCGTCATTAATCTAAATGACACTCGCTTTTTCCTCCGCCTGTTCCTCTTTCCAATACTCAGTGAGACGGCGATGATTTTTAACCCGAGAACTAATTTCTATCGGGGTCTCGAGAACTTCACATTGAGTTGTCCATTTTTGGTTGCTAGAAGCAGACTGAAGAATGTTAGACAAAGCGGCTGCGTGGGATGACACCTTCTGGGCTACATATTTTCTTTCTTGGAGCCCTGCAGATGGAATAAATTGAATGAAAGGGAGATCCGGGGTTGAACCTATATAAAAGGGAGAGTTAGGGTTAAAACTTATCGTGGTATTTTCCCTTCCACCACTTAGAGGTGATACTGTTCCATGATCGGGTGATGTCGGGGGAGGCATGGAGAAGACTAACAACCCACTTGAAATTCCCTTCAATCAATTGTGGCTCAACTAAAATAACTATGAAAAGTACAATATTTGCATGAGAAAAGGTATTTCTCTTAATCAAAAAAGCAAAATAAACAAGTTCGTGGTTAAAGATACTCACGAGAAGGGTTCTACTCCTCCGGAAAAGGGTCTGCATAAGGATGATGGATTTGGTCGATTTTGATCAAAATAAACTGAGTTAGCCAACCTCGGTCAAAATCATCTTTGGAATTAACGAGACTTCAGATTCCATGAGGGTACAAATGGATAATACCACCCAGAAAAACCCGAGGGTAGTAAAGAAGGAAAATGTGGTCAATGGTAAATGGGGCGTTGGCACTATCTACCAGCATCTGGATACAGTAAACTAATCTCCAAATTTGCGGAGCGACTTGTCCCAAGCAAACCCTATATCGTCGATAAATGTCTTCATTGATTATTGGGATATGAAGTTTAAAAATATAGTAAAAGGGTATGTGTAAGCCATGGAAAATCCTTAAACATGGTGGTGTACTCGGTCAACTGGATCAACTGTTTTAATGACCGTGTCGAAGGGAAAGTTACAATCTTTCACAATGTTGGGAAGAATCTTGGCAGTAATCAATGATTCAATTTCTTCAACGTGTTCGATGTTTCCTTGAACACGAAGGTCTCCTAAGAAATCAAAGACAGAGGGAAGAATTTCCACAACAACGGAGTGCAAGTCAACCTCTTGATTCTTTGGGAAAATATGTTATTTTCCAGAACGACGCGTTGGAGGATCGTCATTGTTGCTCGGAGAGCAAGAAGGAGAAGATTTAGTGGATGATATTATGGAAGAAAATTTTAAGAAAGAAGGAATGTTTATAAAAATTGAAGATTTGAAGAAGATTGTCGTTGCCTTCTATGTGGGATTTGGCCTCTTATTTTTGGTATGTGAATATGACGTTTGGAAACGAAAGGACGTGCATCGTCATTATTGTATTTCATGTCGATCAGATGAATTATTCAGTTGTCGCCGTTTCATAAGCATTGAATGAATACGATGTTTGACATGTCATGTAATCATTACGTTTTAAATTTCCCACCAAAGCATAAGGTTCATTCAGTCCGGTGTTCAAAATTCGTATAGGGCAAAATTCGTATAAGACAGTTGTACGAATTATAATGTGACACGTGGAATACGATGCTGAGACAAGTCCAGGTCAGCCTAAGGCATTACCGATAATATACGAGCAGTCCCGGGAGCGTAATATGCATAGTTGGTACCGGTGACTCGGAAGGTCAGAGGAGCCGTTTGAAATACAATAGACGACCATTACTGAACCGTTCGTACATCTTCTAGCTGGGCATTGATGACATTTAATGAGATACTAATTCTCCAATTATTACAACATTCATTCTCCTGTATTAATGAAGACATATTTCGTGGGGTGTGTACCCGAAAAGCTCATGTATAAATAGAGCACATTGTTGCATTGTAAGGGATCATATTCAAGTTATTACAATACACTTATTTATTTTCTCTCGATTATTGTGTTTTCATACAAGTGCGGTGCCTTTGCCCAGAAGCTAACACAAAGCTCAGGCTAATTATTATTTTTTCTTGTTTATTATTGTGTTTATTCACAATATATTCTATCTAATTTTATTGCTAAATCAGTCACTTGAGATTCACGTGTCCTTGACCACATATGCAAATTCAACTGTACCGTTTTACGGGTAAACAAATTTCAATGCCTATTTAATTAAGGACATTTTAATCAAATTACCTATTTTTACCTAAAAATTAGTATTTTTTTAAGGGAAGTGCAAATAATTAAATGGACACTCTTTTTTATCCGGAGCCAGCATGTTCACACTACTCTAGTTACAATCTTTTTTTATTCTCTCTCCCACTTGAATTCAAATGTTGAACTTATAATGGGATAGTGTGTCTATGAAAGAGAGGGTTGTGTGAAACCTTAATCGTGTAAATTTAAAGGAAATGAACGTATTTCCTTTAGGGTCGGTCAGTCAACACGGAGAAAGGAAAAACTCAAATTATTTGTTGTTTTAGAAGTTGAATGCTACAATTAATTACTTCTTTTTCATTCTATCTTTAGTAGAATTTTGTTATTAATGGAGATACCACATAAATAGAGTAAATATTTAATAGACATGACACATAAATAGAGTATACATTTAATGGAAAGAAATTATATCACATACATAAATAAAGGTAAAAGTAGTCAAATACCTCTCCTAAATAATATTTTATTAAAAGACATGTAAAATAAAAAAAACTCATATAATTTAAAACATATGGAGTATTGGTTTTGGATCTCGAGTACTTTTGACCTTATTCTGCTCAATATGTTGCCTTAAAGCCATTATATTGGTAGGCATAACGTTTTTAAGTTGTTGGCCTACAAACTTCAAAGGTATACGTTGGGAAGAAAAGCTTAGTTGGGCATCAACTTTTGCCTTGTGTTCGCGCTAAGATTAATCAATGGGTATATCTAACTCTCATCTCTTTCCTTAAAGTTAAATCCATATAAAGGAAAGAAAAGAATGACTGTTGTTTTATAAGTTGGGGATTGGATTCGATTTCGCTTGGATTTGATAAAAAAATTATGTATCTATATATGAAAAATAAAGTATACATAACATTCGATATACATTTTAAAATTTATTTTTTTAATTCAGAACTCACAATATTTAAATCATGAATTCTCACATCGAAGTCCCATTATTTTTAAAGAAAGCATACCTTAGTGACACAACCATAGTAATTGATGTCTAGTTGTACTAATGTTTTTGACAGATATTTTTGAGTTATATAGCATTGAGTTTATTCTGTAGACCACAATAATTTCAAGGATGGGGACAATTACTTGGATTATCTTGAGACCAGAACTCTTTATTTATTACACTACAATAAAGGCATTGAAAGATATTAACCTGAGACCTGAAACAATAGATGGACTTGTTATTTTACGGGGCAACACAAACACAACTTTTTTTCTGACCCTTGCTTTCTCTCCAACTCATGAATTTCACCGCAACTCTTCTCAATTTTCGCATAAATACTCAAAATTAGCACTAAACTTTCGTTTCTCTTGCCCTAGATTGGTAGGCAGCCATCATATATCACGATAAGCATAAATATAAATTAGAAACGTGTGATTTCCAGAATGGTTCAAGCATTAGTTTCTTTATCTTAACGACAAGATTAAACACCAAGTTTAGAATAATTTTCTTTTTTCAGTTGGGAATGACCATTCACCAATATTTTGGTTATTCTCTTAATGTGACAAGTTCTTGTATATATGTGTAAAAGTCAAGAATAATCCCTCTTTAAGTTCTCGATTCCTCCTCCTCCCAATTAAATATTCTTTTAAAATCACTCCAAATGACCAATCCTTGAGCATATCTTCAATAAAGTCAACATGCTTTAAATTATTACGTATCGGACACAACCAGTCGAAAAGATCTACACATCCACGAAAATTGTGAAGAAGACTATTAATGCTAATTAATTGCACACATATTCTTGAAAGGCATGCCCAGATTTGTCTAACAATGGTAAATATTCAGTTTCAAGTGGTTATAAACAGTTGCTGGGAGTTTCTCCAGTGGTGGAGGTGGCTGTGATAGTGTAGAGTAGAGTAACCTTACCTAAGGATAGGTTTGTTCTGAATATTGCTTACAAAGAAGAGACTGCAGGACATTGGTTTGGGTGGTGCTGAAAATGAATGTGTCATGTCTACTGGAGGGGCTGTGAAAGATGATTGGTCATGGGCTACAGAAGTATGGAGTGCAGTTTAGAACTGGCTGGGACTGATTCTCCAGGCTAAGGGGATAGTGGACCAAGAGGAAGCATTGGAGCAGCTTTAAGAAAGATGTGATGGCACAGTAATATACTATTTGTGGATCACTAGGAATAACAAGATCTTCCAAGGAAAGACAGTGAATAGCAATTTTGTTCTTCAGCAAATTCAACATGTAATTAAAGAAAGAATAGACATATTTAGAAACTCAAAGAGAGGTAGGGGAAATAGTTACCTTATACAAGTTTTTTGTAATTAGTGGATACTTTGAGGTCTAAGAGCTCTTGACACCCTTCCTAGAAGGTGGTCAAGAACTTGGATGCTCACTTAGGTGTAATGGTTTCTTTTGTTGGTATGGTAATATTTCACATTTATTGTCAAAAATAATAATTTCTTACACATAATTTGTTTGAGTACATTATTAAGGGAAGATTCAAGATTTTAGCCTAGCTTACCTGTGAAGGTTCTGTTGGAGTAATTGACCCTTCACTTTGAAAGCTTAGGGAAACAGAAAATAAAAAAATTAGAATATTACCCATTATATATATTTCAAATCTTTGAAGTACCTTTTTTCATGTTTTACCTACCTAAAATAAATTGAAGGGGAAGATAGGAGGTACGTTCATAATGGCGTTACAAAATTGGTCAAATACATTAATTAATCACATTAGTGCCTTTGCCTTCTTCTTCCATCTTCATCATTTTTCTTATTCTTTATTTTTTTTGGTGGGGATTTTTTAGAGGGGTGTCGAAAGGGACTTCTTGATTATTTTCACTCAATAAATTCTTATTATAACTAGGCAATTTAGGCTATACATGACATTGTGTGTTTTTAAAATACATGTAATTATTTGATAAGCCTTGGGTACTTCTAACTTGGATTGTTGTTTTCCCCTTTGTGTGTTCTGCTGCATTGCAACGAGATGGGCCCTTACTGGGCCTATCACTTCATTCAGATGAGTTGCACAATTAGTTGATTGGGCTGAGGCCCAATCATACTTATTTTGATCGAATAAAAAAAAGGGAAGCTAATATTTACATGAATAACTATGGGTAATAATAGCCAACTGGTGGACTTCGGTAGGCCCACCAGCCTAAACTCTTCCTCTTTTCAATTTTGTATTACATGTATATATATTTATTTATTTTATAAACATTCTTTAAATATTGGAACTTTATTTATGGTTTGAATCTAGGATAGGCAAACGATACGTGGATCGTTTTGCTAGATCGCCAATAAATAATTTTCAAAACTTGTCAAAATCTGGAAATTGATTAATAGGACTGTTTTAGACCAAAAATGAATTGCTGCTTGGACATTAAAATCTCAAAAAAGAAATGGATATTTCATTAAGTGGAAAACTGATTTTGAAGTTTAAAAAATGAAACTTGGGCTTTGAATTCTGAAACTCGAATGGACTTATTTGAAGGACCCAAATGGCCCTGAGTAACTTGAAAACACGATAAATGGGCTGCTGGAAAATCAAACTTAGAATTGGATTAAAAATGGACACTTTGTTTAAAATTAGAACACGGGCTAAGCCCAACAGGTTAGTGATTTTGATTAAAAACCTTATCTTGGACTTGATGTTGAATTGAGAGTTTTGGGATATGGAATTTGGTTTGACCTTAGGGATATGGCATGAAAAACGAAACAAAAACATCTTTTGTATTACTTCTCTTTCAAAACCGAACTTGTTATTTTAAATAAAACTATACCATTTTATAAACTTGGAATGAATTTTAAAAGATGCAAGTGTGAAAAATAGTCAATGTAGTTGGGCTAAATGTAGTGTTCTACTCAAATCACATTTGAGTGTTCTTTGTCCGAAAACGAAATTGACTAAACTACCCCGTGCATACTATTTTTGGTGGAAGTTTAACTCTTTGTTTTAAAACAAAACGTTGAGTTTGAACAAATGAAAATGACAAATTACTTTGCGGATTTTTAATGCTAAGGCAATTTAAATCATTTTGAAGCATGCTATAGAGCTCGTAGGTCAACCGTATTCTACGGATCCTTAACCGAGGTGCTAACACCTTCCCCGGGGGATCACTAGAACCCTTACCTTGACTCTGGTTTAGATAGAATTTTTCAATAAATTTGAATAAACCCTCACATTGGTTTTTCAAATTTACCTATAAATTAGGTGGCGACTCTAAAATAATTATCCAAACTTAGAGCACCATCCAAATTCTTAGTAGCTATTTATGCGCTCATCCGCTTAAAAAGTGAACCGTAACAGATGACAACTCTACTGGGATAAATTTAGGTTCTAACCATAAAGGTTCCAATACAACATGCTTTTTCAAAATGATATAAATTGCCTATGTGTTTAAATACCACAATTGTAACTGTCATTCATGCATTCATCTTCCGCCAAATGGCATGCACACACACTTGCATCTGTGCACAAATGTGATTATGCGGATTTCGTAGTCACCCTCCATTATAAAACCAAAACCTTTTCTTGGAACACGTTGAAGACATAGTTGGTACACGGTCATTCCAACAGTCGACACCGGTTCACCCAACAGAACTACATCCAACTACTTGCTATATGGAATAATTTAACGTGCCTTATATGATGAACCATTGCTCCTTGGGGGGGGGGACTAATAATATTTTGTTTTGTAGATGCCTCCAAACATGAAATTCAACATGCTTATCGAAGCACCGAGATGTTGAAATTTTTTTGGTCATGGCTAAGTGCCCCATAACAAAAGGAAGAAACGAACTGTCTAAGACACCTACCCTCTCTCAAGACCATGAAACTAAATATCGACCTCTTAGAAGTCCTTATCGGGTATTGGGATAACGAGAGAATGGTCTTTAGGTTCGGAGACTTTGAAATAACCCCGACCTTAGAGGATATCCGCGATTGTATAGACAACATATGTACCTATATAAGGCAGAGAAAGAAACCTGACTACAACCTTCCAGTTTCCCATAAACCGACTCCCGGTGAGATCCTTAAGATGTTATCCTTAGCTAACGCCGATTGGATATTCGACCCGATCGTAGCTTTTACGGACCTCTATACCCGATTTGGGTCTACCCAGGGTTATGTAGAGCACTCTGTAGAGTTTATGTCCTTTTCCACTTGAGAAACTACCTGACCCTGGCCTTTGCCATATGTCTTCTAGGAACCATAGTGTTTCCCTAAGACTATTACTAGGTCATAGATACCAGGGTCATCTTTATCACTCATGCTATCTTTCATGGTATAACCACCAACTAGGAAACCAAATACTATGACCTAGTTCCAATCATCTTGTCTGATATTTACTGAGCCTTAGGTCAATGTCGAAACCTGCATAGGTACTTCAAAGGTTGCAACTTCTTAGTATAATAGTGGATCATTAAGCACCTCCACAAAACTAAGGTTTCATCATACCCAGACCCTGAGCGTAGAAAAGATGACCTCCTATTCACTTATCCAAACTTCGGGACCCAATCTAAAGAGGGTTAGGCTTTTATATTTTCTAGGCTTCGAGATGATAGTATTCAGTGGAGATTTCCTGACATCATCTTCGAGACCATATCTGTGAGAGACTGAAAGTGCATGTTCCTACCACTTATGGGGATCTGGGAATCCGACTATACGAACCTCTTAGGGTCATAAGACAATTTCGAACGGAGCAAGTGATCTCCCAAATAGGGAATGTATAGGAATATGTGGTTGACTACGAGGGCGAAAATATCAGAGGAGTTGCCAATATCGTCCGAGAGTAGAATGGCCGAATCATGTGGAATCTAGAGAATTTAGCCGATAATCCTATTCACCTGGGTCATGATGAAAATAATGTAGACTGGCTGAGAGCATATTTACAAGGTACCCTTACTCCACAAGTCCAGGCAGGATCGGGATTCAAAGTCTTAGATCAAAGACTGCGGCATTCAGAGACAAGCGTAAGATCGAGATGCCAAATATTTTGAGAAGATACAATATGACCAGACTATCATAGACAGCTTGACCGAGGAGGTTCAGTTCACTCACGAGTGTCTCGAGTATTTAGACACTCATATGAAGGAGGCTATGTATGATATTGTACAGATGACCCCCATAGAAAAGGGTTAGTTGGTTAGTTCATTTCTGGTATTTACTTATCTCAGGATCCAGTCTGCCCTTCGAAGGGCCAAGAGAGCTCGGACTGATAGAGCTACTTCGTTAGCCACTGGAAGAGACTTCTTCTGATTTCACTGCTTTCTATTCATGCTTTGTAACCCCATCGGGAAAGATATTATTATTAATAATGAAGTGATTATGGGGAAATGATTTTAATTAACATTTGGCACATTAATGTTTTAGACGATTAGAAAGCCTTGGAGTAACGAGGTATAGGAATGCGAATATTATAACTGATAATGTTCTTCTATGATATAAACTGCTTAGTGTTTTCATGATTTCCTTCTAAACTCTTGATTGGTCCAACATTTTAGACACCAACCCAAAAGAAAAACAAAATACAATACCAAAGCTGACAAAATTAACCTCCTCTTAAAGGTTAATTTTCTACTAATGGAAACTCCAGATAGCCAAAGTTCCACATCACTTGTCATCGACCTAGTCAGCGACGAAGAGGCCTAAGAGTTACTTCGAGCCAAGATCCACAGAAAAGATGCAAAGTTTGAGTTGCCAAGAACCAAAATGAAGGATGTTAACTACAAAAATGACTTGGAAAATGCTAAGATGAAAGAAGTAGACGAGATCTTTTAATTCGTGGAGAAACTAAGCGAAGAGTCTCCCGAGGGAAAAACCCAAGGTTCATACGCTGACATCTTCTCACTTTTGTGCCGCACCGGCAATGTTCATCCACCCAAGACCACTTTGAAACTCTTCACAAACACTTCGAGGACAAAGATATGCTTGTACCATTCAGGAGCTCTCGGACACTACATCGAGGAGTGTAAAGCCTTCAAGTTTGAGATAGAGCATTTGGTTAACACCGGCCAGATCTGGCCCGCAATACAAGGCCGCTTTTAGAAAAGCCACTGGAAAATGTGTGGTCGTAAGGATGATGACCCGCCATGGCTTAGAGGAGAAGTCGTATTTTGGGTAGTTTAGGCGTCTACATTTTCATCTTTCAATCACATGTTATCCTCCTACCACTTTTTGTAAATGAAACCATGTCCGACCTGATGTCCCGATGAGGGATACATAGGTAGTCATTTTAAGACTCGGCCCCTATATTGTATAAATTATAATTTCCCCTATTTATTGGATAGTTTCTAGTTCAATGATGGTGTGGTGGAAAATCAACCACAAACCTTCAAACCGAAACTCTAAAAAACCAAAATTAGCCAAACTAACCAAAATACCCTATAATGGAAAAATCAATCAAGAGTTCTGATCAAATACATGAATCTATGTGCTTTGTATGCAACTTAGGTTTGATATGGTTGTATTTATGATTTCTGACTAACGTACTAAGATCGCTTTCTTTTGAGTTGTTTTTATTCTTATCGAAAAGGGTCGATCCGTTGCAATACACTGGCATACTTAACCAGATCTAAAGCCGCAGCAACATCCCTAAACCAAGAAAATCAAGCAAACATGACTGGTACTTTCGAGGATGCTCGTAACAATAATTCTCTTATTGAGGATATTGTGCCTCAAGACCTCCAGAAGGCGTCGAACTCCGAGGACGTGATCACTCTGTTGTTCAAGAAAGTCGCCAACCTCTAGGAATATGTCACGAGAAATAAAGCTATCAACGCCACCAGAGAAGCAGTTGCTGCTGAGGTGAGAAGGCCTGCACCACCTTTTCCATTTCAGAATTCACCTGTATTTTGGCTTACTGCGACCAACTAGTTGGCGCCAAAGGGAATAAGGCATTGATAATGAGACTTTTTAGCCGAAGTCTCACAGGAAAAACATCTAAATATTTCACAACGTAAGACATTAGCCGCTGGGATTCGTGGAAAGAAATAGCGAAAGCCTTCATGGATAGATTCTTCTTCAATGTAGAAAACGTGTCTGATCGCTACTCTTTAGAGATAATTCGAAAAATATCAACAAAAACCTATTGCGAGTACGCAAGTAGGTAGATGGACAAAGCCGCCCAAGTACAACCTCCAATGAGTGAGGAAGAACTGGTTTCAATATTCATCTGATCATAAGATTTGGACTGCTACAACAGAATGTTAGCAATGACTGGGAGGTCGTTCGCTGATTTAGTCAGAATGAGAGAGGTGATTGAAGATTGACCCAAAACTAGAAAAATTGTCAGCATTGTCAATAAAGTTGGCATATCAAGCTCTACTGGAGCCGCAAAGAAAAGGAAAGAAAATGTGGCAAATATCTCGGACACCCCTAGTCCGAGGGGTAGTAGAAAGGAACGATCACAATCATGCTTTGACACATACCAATCTCCTCCCCCAAGAAATTACATACCATCACCCTACAACCCTGTGCCAATATACAACGCACAGCCCTACTACCAAGCTCCATAGCCAAATTACCAAACACTTATACCCACTTACCAAGTTGTATCTCCAAATTACAACATTTCCGCACCCACGTATCAAGCGCCTCAAAACCAGAAAATTCACCACAATTAGCCGCCTCTAGACACAACCGATTTACCATGTCTGAATTTTGAGAAGAAGCCTTCTCGAATATTCACTCCACTTTCAGAAATACAAACCAGTCTGTTCGCCAAATTAAATATCGCCGGTCTCATCAAAGTCGTGCCACCTGAGCCTGCCAAACTAGGGAGTCAATTTTATAGACCCTCCAAACTTGTGCTTACTATTCTGGGGGGAATGGGCATTCGACGAAATATTGCATCGGTCTAAAGCACAAGTTGCAAGATTTGATTGGCAAATGAGAGATCGCTTCGGAGGCCATAACACCGAATGTGAATTCAAATCCCCTTCCAAATCACGGCACCAATCATATACATATGATTAAAAGAGAGATATTGGCTGGTATGCTAGCCTTTGACCCAAGAGGGTATTGAAATCCTAGAGCACACGGTTCCCTCACTCACGCTGCAAGAGCATCCCCATTTCAAAGTATTGATATCATCTCCAAAGAATCCATTTGTGATTCAAATACCACAAGTTCATCCCAGCTCCCAGAAAAGAACTCGCAACCATTGCTCATGGGATGACGAGATCGTAAATGTGCTATGCTCTCAAAGAACTGATGCAAGAAGTGCCCTGCAAAGAAACCAACTCAAGAAGGCCCATCATAGTTGTCAATAACATCATCGTGAAGTACATGTTTCCTATGACGAGATTGGATGATCTCTTGGATGCATTGAGTGGGGCCAAGTTGTTCTCTAAGATAGATTTGAGGAGTGGCTACCATCAAATAAGGATACGAGAGGGAGATGAATGATAGATGGCTTTCAAGACCAAGTATGGTTTGTACGAATGGCATCACAAGTAATGCTCCAAGCTCTTTCATGAGGCTCATGCACGAGGTACTACAACCATTCATGGGTAAATTTGTTGTGGTTTACTTAGATGATATCTTAATTTATAGTCAAGATAGAGAATCTACTTGTCACATTTAGAAGCTTTATTTCAGAAGTTAAGAGATGTAAAGTTGTATGGAAAGTTAGAGAAGTGTGTTTTTATGATTACTAGTATCCCATTCTTAGGATACATAGTATCATCCGAGGGCATTTATGTGGATCCATCTAAGGTGGAAGCTATTCGGAGTTGGCCCGAGCCTACAAATGTAAGTGAGGTAAGAAGGTTCCATGGTTTGGCTTCTTTTTATCTTCATTTCATTCGAGATTTTAGTACCCTTGATGCCCCTATCACTGAGTTAATAAAAAAAATGTGAGTTTAAAGGGTCCCAAGAAGCACAAAAAGCTATTGAAACCTTGAATGGAAGGTTATGTGAAGCATAGCTATTCCGAACTTTGAGAAACTATTTGAAGTTGAATGTGATGCTAATGGGGTTGGTGTTGATGTTGTCTTGATTCAAGACAAATGACCCATTGCTTTCTTTAGTGAAAAATTGGGTGGTGCCTGGCTCAATTATTTTACTTATGACAAGAAATTTTATATTGTGAGATACTTGGTCCAATGGGAACATTATTTGAGGCCGAAACCTTTTGTCTTGTATTCGTATCATTTGGTTTGCCTACACCTAAGGAAGGATAGTTTTCCTAACATGAGAAAAAATAAGCTAATGCCGAGGGCGGATGGTCCTTTCAAGATATTAGCCAGGTTCGGGGAAAGAGCCTACAAGGTAGAACTTCCGGACAAATATGGAGGTATTAGTTCAACATTTAATGTTGGAGACTTATCACCATACATAAATGATGAGAATTTGAGGGCAAATTTTGTTAAAGAAGGAGAGTATGATGAAAAGAAGGCCGTGAACTTAAGTTTTCAACATGAGCCGCGAAGAGATTTTCTAGGAGTGCCAAAGATTTCCAACTGTCCTATGGTGATATGCTTAATGTGGAGTGGAGTGTGGAGTGGAGTTGAAGACAAGGCTTGAAGATTCAAGATGGAAATATTTTTTTGGCTTTTATGTAGGTCTTGGCTGAGACCACCTTTTAGCTTATTTTAATTCCTAGCTTAATTACTAGATCTCATTATAACTTAATTACTATGCCATGTAATAAGATAAGATGACTAAGCTGAGAACCATCTACAAGGAGAAGCTTCCAACGTTCCCTAAGGAGGTAATTAATGAACAAGCTAGTTCTTGCACTTATCTACATGGATGACACAAAAGGGTGGCCTAGAGAACATGAAGAGTTGGGTCTTTTCCCTTCACCCAAATCGGCCGAACCTCTCCCCCTTTCCCATTCGGTCTAAATGCATTTTTATGTCTATCTTATTACCTCTTTTAGAAGGTTTAGAGCTAGTATAAATAGGGGATGTAGTTGATGAAAGTAGACATTGAATGTTTATGAAATATATTTGATTTTTATCAAACTTTGCTAAGTTATTCAACTTTTGTGTTGTTATCTAAGTTGTTCCATTTGTGGTCCAAACCTTGATCCTTTTGTGGTCCAGCCCTCGGTCCTTTTGTGCTCCAAACCCTAGGTGTAAGTCTAGTTAGAACGTTTGAGATCTAACTATACCTAAGCCAAGGTTCTATCCGGTTACTTTGTCACAATGACATTAGAAGGTCATCTCGGCCTACATCACCTTACCCGCACCCGAACTTGTCCATCAACTTTGTGCCTAATCATTGTCCAAAATGCCTAATCCCTTTTACCTCAATACACTAAAACACTTTCCCAACCTATACCAAAATGATCTTTAACCAACTCCTCCCAAAAACACCCGAAAACCCAACCAACTGATCCACCGTCCTCACCGGGTTCAACCTTCGTACCATATTGTCCCGACCAGTTTGTGCCACCTTACCACCATCCAACCATCAAATACCAACCACCAATATAACCTACAATGTATCTAGTTCATCCTCTCCAAACACATTAGCCCCAAACCACATAAGGGCACCCGTACACATCCCATAAACCTAAACTGCCCGAAAACCGTCTTATTCTACCAACCTCCATTGACTCCCATATTTGTGTCCGTCCATCCCCAAACCAACTCCGACTAACCTAACTATATAATCCCCTCCTTATATATATCAGTTTGATATCAGAGCAAGGCTTTCCCATCCCACACCTTGACGTTATGGCTAACATAAATGAAGAACTTTGGAGGATCATAAGTAACCTTTTTTAGGAACAAGCACAGATCTTGAGAAGAGAATTTGGGGGGGCGGGGGGCGTGCCATGATTAATAATGTCGAATCTGGGCAGGAGGTTGCACAAAACAACATGACGCATGAAATATAAGATGTCCAAGACAACCCGGGGCATGAGAGAAAAGATGACCAAAGTCTATGGTTTGGTCTTCCAACCGTTAAAGGAAATATGGACCTAAAAGAGTTTCTTGAATGGTTAAGGGCCATTGAGAGGCTTTTCGAATACAAGCAATATGATAACCACAAGTGTTTTAAATTTGCTATATTGAATTTAAAGGAATTTGCTTCTGTGTGGTATGAAAACCTCAAAACAAGCCGGAAGAGGAATGGGAAAACCAAGATTGAATCTTTGGAAAAACTAAAGAAACATTTGAAGAAGTTATTTCCAAGGGAGTATGAATAAGACCTATACCTCAAGCTCACCAAACTTCATCAAGGAGTTCTTAAAATTGAGGAATACGTTTGAGAGTTCGAGAAAGTCACCATGCTTTGTGACTTAGAAGAATAGAAGGCTCAAAGGATTGCACAATTCATTGGAGGCTTGAACGTGGCGATTCAAGAGAAGGTCGAAGTTGCAAGATACAACACATTTGAAGACATATATCACTTCGCACTCATGTTTGAAAAATAACAAAAGAAAGGTACCCTAAAATCCTATGTAAAGCCCACTAATGTTAAACAAAATGGCAGTACCTCTTTTACTAACTCATTGTATAGCCAAGAAAATGTAGAGAATGATAAAAAAAAAAGTAGAGGTTACAAAGGGGTATATAGAAGTAGAAAAAGGTGTTTTAAATTTCAAGGATTAAGACACTTTGCAAATGAATGTCCTAATTCGCTTTGTATCAATATGTATTTTCGGATGGTGTTTACCCGGATTACCACCAATAAGAGGTATTGAACATGCTATTAATTTTATTCTAGGAAGTTCATTACCTAATCGTCCAACCTATAGATGCAATCTGGAAGAGGCTAAGGAGTTGCAAAGACAAGTGCAAGAATTACTAGACATAGGCTTTGTCTAAGAGAGCCTTAGTACTTGTGTGGTGCCCACTTTGTTAGTGCCAAAGAAAGATGGGACTTGGCGCATGTGTATTGATAGCCGAACGGTCAATAACATCACTTTGAAGTACAAGTTTCCTATCCCGAGATTGGATGATCTTTTGGATGAATTGACTGTGGCCATGTTGTTCTCTAAGATAGATTTGAGGAGTGGCTACCATCAAATGAGGATACAAGAGGGAGATTAATGGAAGATGGCTTTCAAGACCAAGTATAGTTTGTACGAATGGCTTGTGATGCCACTTGGATTGTGTAATGTTCCAAGCTCTTTCATGAGGCTCATGCATGAGGTACTACGACCATTCATAGGTAAAGTTGTTGTGGTTTACTTAGATGATATCTTAATTTATTGTCAAGATAGGGAATCTACTTGTCGCATTTAGAAGCTTTATTTGAGAAGTTAAGAGATGTAAATTTGTATAGCAAGTTAGAGAAGTGTGCTTTTATGATTACTAGTATCTCATTCATAGGATACATAGTATCATCTGAGGGCATTCATGTGGATCCATCCAAGGTGGAAGCTATCCGTTGTTGGCCCGAGCCTACGAATGTAAGTGAGGTAAGAAGTTTCCATGGTTTGGCTTCTTTTTATCCTCGTTTTATTTGAGATTTTAGAATTTTTGCTTCCCCTATCACTGAATTAATAAAAAAAGTGAGTTTAAATGGCCCCAAGGAGCACAAAGAGCTTTTGAAACCTTGAAGGGAGGGTTATGTGAAGCATCGGTTCTAGCTATTACGAACATTGAGAAACTATTTGAAGTTGAATGTGATTCTAGTGGGGTTGTTGTTGGTACTGTCTTGATTCAAGACAAATGACCCATTGCTTTCTTTAGTGAAAAATTGGGTGGTGCCCGACTCAATTATTCTTCTTATGACAATGAACTTCATATTGTGAGATCATTGGCCCAATGGGAACATTATTTGAGGCTGAAACCTTTTGTCTTTTATTCAGATCATTTGGTTTGGCTACACCTAAGGAAGGAAAGTTTTTCCAACATGAGAAAGAATAACCTAATGCCGAGGGCAGATGGTCCTTTCAATATATTGGCCAGGTTCGGGGAAAGCGCCTACAAGGTAGAACTTCCGGATGAATATGGAAGTATTAGTTCAACGTTTAATGTTGGAGAATTATCACCATATATAGATGATGAGAATTTGAGTGCAAATTCTATTAAAGAAGGGGAGTATGATGAAAAGAAGGCCGTGAACTTAAGTTTTTAACATGAGCCGCGAGGTGATTTGCTAGGAGTGCTAAAGATTGCCAACCGTCCTATGGTGATATGATTAATGTGGAGTGGAGTGGAGTGGAAGACAATACTTGAATATCCAAGAAGAAAATATTTTTTTCGGCTTTTATGTAGGTCATGTTTGAGACCACCTTTTAGCTTATTTTAATTCTTATCTTAATTACTAGATCTTCGTATAGCTTAATTACTATGCCATGTAATAAGATAAGATAACCAAGATTAGAACCTTCTAGAAGGAGACCTAAGGAGGTTATTCATGAACTAGCTAGTTCATTCACTAATCTACATGGATGACAAAAAAGGGTGGCTTAGAGAACATAAAGAGTTGGGTCATTTCCCTTCTCCCAAATCGGTCGAACCTCTCCCCCTTTCCCATTCAGCCTAGGTGCATTTTTATGTCTATCTTGTTACCTCTTCTAAAAGATTTAAAACTAGTATAAATAGGGGATGTAGTTTATGAAAGGTGACATTGAAATTTTATGCAATATATTTGAGTTTTTCCAAACTTTGCTAAGTTATTCAACTTTTGTGTTGTTATCTTAGTTGGTCCTTTTGTGATCCAACCCTTGGTCCTTTTGTGGTCCAAACCCTAGGTGTAAGTTTAGTTAGAACTATTGTGATCTAACTATACCCAAGCCAAGGTTCTATCAGGTTACTTTGTCACATTAGAAGGTCATCTCGGCCTACATCACCTTACCCACACCCGAACTTGTCTATCAATTTCATGCCCAATCATTGTCCAAACTGCCTAATCCATTTCATCCCAATACACTACAACACTTCCCCAACCAACATCAAAAATATATTTAACCAACCCCTCCCAAAAACACCCAAAAACCCAACCAACTACTCTACCGTCCTCACCGGGTTCAACCTTCGTACATTACTGTCCCGACCAGTTTCCGCCACCTTACCACCAACATAACCTACAATGTGTCTAGTTCATCCTCTCCAAACACCTTAGCCCCAAACCATGTAAAGGCACCCATACACTTCCCATAAACCTAAACTGTCTGAAAATCGTCCTATTCCACCAACCTCTATTTTACTCCCATATTTGTGTCCATCCTGCCCCAAACCAACTCCGAGCAACCTAACCATACAATTCCATCCTTATATACATCATAACTTACCAAAACGTGTATGCATAAATATTGATTCATAAAATTAATGCATATGCCTATAACTCAAATATTGGTTTACCTGATTGAATGCTACATATGCCGGCATGTTTAGATCAAGTAATGGTTGAAAGTATGTATATCCTAGAGACAATCATTATTAGGGACAAATGTACTTGAACACATTCGTATTATTAATAAGATTAATATTTATGGCATTTACAATTATTTGATTATTTGTAATTATTCATTAATATGTATCCCTTGAGCTTACGTTGTCATTAATAAAGTGAGATATTAATGATAGAGCATAACTCTAAAATGGCCTCGACTAATGATCATCGAGAATGGGATATCGATGATATATTATAAGTCGACATGTGGTCTGCATCACATTCTTAGAGAATGTAGTATGTCTCACATGCTACTAGTAATGGTTACTAGAGATGGGCACATGGATATTTTTGGAAAGTATTGGTATACCATGCTGATAAACTATTTGTTATACATATCTAAAGTGTTATCAGCGTGTGGGAGATGAAGGTCTTTTGACTTGAGGTCAATACGCACAGAGTAATGTACTTTGACCCTGTCCTAAGCTTAAACTCCTTATAGGATAAGATACGGCTTGTGTTGGGTGCATTATAATGTAAATTAAGGTGGTAGTTGAGCCAAGAATAGGATTTATTCATCGATTGGATATTCGAGAGAGCACTCAACTTCTCAGTAATATTAGGTCGACCAAGTCATTGGCCAATGCAAGAGACATCTTTAGAATATAATTTGGTTGTCGACTAATATATATGAGATAAAGTGATCAAGCCATTTGGATAGACACATGGCAAATTCTAAGATTGATCGAGTGTGTCGCGAATGAAAGAAATTTATCATCTCACATAAAGGTTATGTTTGTTGGATTCATGTAAACGTACTTCATATATTGATCTCGTCGTACGGCGCAGTCTTGGAGTTTCGTATGGACCTTAATTGGATTAGTATCGATATATGAAGGCCTATATGGTCACACTATGTCGATTGTCTCTTCGATCTAAGGGTGTATTGAGAAAGTATTAAATATTCAATTTGGAATCGAGATATTTAAATTGATAATAACTATGGGATAATTTCTATTAGATGGAAATTATTTAATTAAATCAAAATTGGATTTTGGATTTAATATGCTGAATATATTTATTAAATGAAAATGGGAAACAAAATTTTACGTAAGGCGCCGCGGTGCCTGCTAAGTATCTTCTTGGCGCTTTGCTAAGAGTGTGCAGGCCGACCTATGATGAGCCCAGTCAGACTGACCCACTGCACCTCGATTTTGGGCCAGGCTTGGAGCCCAACCCTAATCCGTTTTGTGACCTAAAAAACCCACTATATATACAGCACTAATCTCTAGTTATTAATATACTAAGAATATCAATTCTATAAACTAATTCTAGACTTAGAGTCTAGGACGAAACTCTCTCAAACCTCTGTCAAGATTTCCTAGCTTTCTTAACAGAGGAATACACCATAGCATAGTGCTTACAGTTGAAGGGACAGTCGCGTGTAATCTCTAAGTAAAGACTCCAGATTTATTAACATGTAAGTGTTCATGTTTTATGTTACAGCCTTTGATTGTCATATAACCATACCAGAAGAAATTGTTGGGGTAAGTATAACAAAATTTTAAACTTCCGTTGTGCCTACTTATATGTTTTGAACCCAACAAAACCCTGTAGTGGTGTGGTTTGTCTTGCTATACTTTTGATGTGACCTTGTTTTAAGCTTTTTTATAACCATCAACGTCCATGTGCAATTGATGAACTTGGCTAGATTAGATAATAAGAATAAGGCCTTGTTAATTGTTTAAATGGTTAAACAAAACATACTAAACCTAAAATATTGGTGATACTGATAGGATGACATAAAGATATAGGAGACCCTTTTAGGACATAAAAGATTGAGAAAACATGTTTAGGTTGATTGCTATGCATCCATATGCTCTTATGGTGTTCAGAAGTCTGCACTTGTGAATAATATGAATAATTGCACTTGTTTGCTTGTCTATTTAAAAGCATGGAAAATGGCTTAGGTTTTCTATTTTTACTTAGTTTAGCATGGAATCTAAGATAAGTAGGAGTCCACTCCTGAATGAAGACCTCACATTAATTACCTCAATATTAGTATCTATCATAAATTATACTGTTAGAGAATTCTTTAGAACATCACAATGACAAGGGGATGTTTGTATAGTTTTCATGTAGGCTGAGCTTAGTTGAATTAATTTTAAAAACTAGGAAATCATGTATGTCTAGATCTCATTTACTGCTGGTCTGTTAGTGTTCCATGTTAGTTTGAGATCCAGGAGGTTTTCACTTTCTTGAAGGAGTAACCTCTAATGTGTCCTAGGGTCAAGGAACTGCAAAGCGGAAGTGTTGAGTACTCTCACTCATCTTGCCTTAGTGTATTCCATTATTGCTGGGGTTCCTTCTGCTACCTTTCAGAGTTATTGAACCTTTTGATAGTATTTCTTTTGTTGAAGTGAATGGATGGATCTGTAGAGCTTATCTTTGAATGTTGTTTCTTCTTTCTGTCTAGAAGGATAAATAAGGGTCCCTTACTGTATAATGAATGTATAGTAGTAGTGACTGTTATCTGTTCTTGATTGTAAATGGGCATAAGCCTTGCGTAACATCCTTTGTCTGATTGTCTGTGCCATTTTTAATGAAATGAAGTTAAGTGTCTATGTACTTGACTGCTTTCCTTTTATTCTAATTCAACATATGAAGTCTACATTTAGCTCTGATTAGGAGATACATGTCTAAACTTTGCATATATTATGAGTATGAACAACTTCTTTCCATTTCATTTTCTTGGAAAATCAAGGGATCAATCATGCGTGTTGCTTGTATTTTGGAGATTTGACTTTCTCTCTAAATAATGTAGTGACCCTGACATAATATGAGCATGATCCTTATGAAACGCTAATAGATTTGATGTGTGATTTCTTACATTAACTGGACTTTGTGTGTCTTACTTGAAATGAGTTTGAAATAAAGGATACACCAGAGTGTATGCTTATTTGCATGTCTGTATAATTGGTGTGCCAAAGTACACCTTTTTTTTTTGTAAAAACATATTTCTGTGTAAAGGTGTTTGTTCGTACCCCTTCCCTTCCTGTCAAATAGCACGTATACACACTCGCATCAGCGCAGAAAGACGATTATGAAATTTTGCAGTCATCCTCAAGTAAACACAAAATATTACTTTGGAATGTGTTAAAGACGTAGTTCGTTCATTATCGTTGAACAGTCAACAACATTCACTCTGAGCAGTTCACCCGGGTCCCTTTTCATTTGGAAAACCCACTCTAGTCAACCTAGGATAGAGCGAAGCCAAATCCGAATTATTTAGCACATACCTACCCAGGATGGCTTCAATATTTAAGACGTATTTAAGTCAATTATAAGACTACCTTTTGTGTCTACACAGTCTATGACCCGAAGACACCACATCCAACTATGTGGTAATTGATAACATAATTATGCCTCATATGTTAAATCATTGTCCATGGGGGGATTAACCGGGATATTTTGTGTAGATGTCTATCAATCTCCGATTCGACATGGTTCTCGAGGCACACGAGATGTTGAAGATATGGTGGGCTGGGTTAAATACTGAGAAACAAAAGAATGTCTCCGATTGTCTAGGACACTTTCCCTCCCTAATGTTTATGAAGGGTTATAAAGAGTTGATCGGAGTACTCGCTAAGTATTGGGACAATGATAAGATGGTGTTCAGATTTGGGAAATAGAAATGACCCCAACCTTAGAAGAAATTTGGGACTGCATAGAGAGTAATGGGACCTGCATAAGGAGAAATAAAAAGCCCGATCATAACGTCCTAGTCCCAAACAAACACACCCCTGTCAAAATAATGAAAATACTCTTTTTGCCCACGCCAAATGGGTTTCCTGACCAATTGTAGCATTTCGGGATCTATGTCGTCGTTTTAGAACCAATGGACGGTTCATAGAGTATTCCCTAGAATTCCAAACCTACAAAGATTGGGAAGCCACCCGACTTCTAGCTTTTGCTATTTGGCTGTTGGGACTCATGGTCTTTCCCAAAAACATACACCTTTCCATTGACACCCGAGTCATCTCAGTCACCTATTCTATTTTCTATAGCATAACCACAAATGGAGAAACTAAATACTTTGACCTGGTCCCTATCATCCTTACAGACATGTACCGAGCCTAGGTCAATGCAGAACCAACTTAGGAACTTCCAAGGGTGCAATTTGCTACAATAATAGTGAATCCTCAAATATTTACAGAAAACTGAGGGTCATCAATTCCTGTCCAACCAAAACAGAAAAGATGACCTTAAAGCCCATCGTTCGGATTTTGGACACCGAACCAAGAAGAAGTAGTGTCTCATATTTTTGAGACATAAAGAAGATATCATACAGTTGATTTTCCCAGATTTCATTTCAGAATGGGATGTGGTCATAGGCCTGAAATGCATGGTCTTACAACTCATGGTTATTCAAGGGATTCACCCTTATTCACTAGCCAGGGTCTTGATACAATTTAGGAGGAGGCAAGAGATACCCAAAGTATGAGACATGGGTTTATATGTGATTGACTGTGAGGAGAAAAAAATCTGAGATGCCTGGGAAAATAATCGAGAATGGAACAATTGCTTAATACGGAGGCTCGGTACCATCATCGAAGATATGTCTCATCCTGGGTGTGATGATGATTACAAGGATTTGCTAAGAGCACATCTGCAAGACACTCTCTCACCCGGAATCAATCGTTACCATTGTGTCTAGGACAAAGAATCCAAATATGATATTAAGGCGCGACTAATTCAAGGGTGAGCCGACGATAGGGATACAAATACATGGAGAAGATAGAGCATGACAAATATACTATATCCAGCCTAGACCGAGAGTTAGAGATCACACATGAGTGTCTAGGGGATCTTGATGCTCGAAAAAAGGAGGCAATAGACGAGACCGCACTAGTGACATTTAGGGAAAAGGGGTTTATGGTGAGCTAGTTGATGACATCGACTCATTTACAGATCCAGACAACCATTCGAAGGGCCAAGAGAGCTCGGATAGACAGGTTTTTTTAGTAAAGACCCTATCGGCTTATTCATATTTTTCAACCCTCCAGCAAATAAAAATATTAATGATATTTTATGATTATGAGGGCAATGATTTAACTTAACAAAATTGGTACAATCATGTTCAAATGATTAGAATGGTCTTACGAACGTGTGTAGCTCTTTATTCTGCAATTATGTGATTACATGCTTATGTGCTTTCGTGTGTTCAGTCCGAATGCGTCTGATTAAACTTTTCGGGTACCACCCAAAGAAATGTACCAGCACACCTCAAATTGCCAAAAAACACCACTTCCAAAATACATCCCGCTTACCTAACTTATTTTCCTTTCTCAAAAGGTTGACTTGCCATCATGGACGCTCAACATAGACAAAACGCTAATACGCCCTTCATCAATCTGATCAGTGGAGAAGAAAATGAGGACTCACTCAGGGAAAAGATTGATAGGCTAGAGAAGAAGATCAACCTAGTCAAAACAAAGATTAAGGAAGTAAACCAAATCTTTGATTTAGTAGGAAGTCCTCCCAAAGGGACCACGGCGGCTAAACACTACAATGAAAACCTCTCGGACGAGGTCAAGGGTATGGTAAGAGATTATGTGCCTCTATTAATGATGTTAGGAACCCTTAAGAAGAAAACCTAGATGTTATAACGAGAATCCAAACCTTATGAGAGGGAAAGCTGGTCATAAAAAAAAGCTACCACCGCGGCATCTGCGCTATTGCAGAAAGTAGTGAGAACTCTTCCGTACCGATCTGGGCACCATAGCCAACATGGTGGGCAATCACCCTCAAAGCCCATTCTTTCCCTTTCCGAGTCACGCCAAAGCCTAATGCAATGCTTGGATAGTTATGAAACAATAAGGGTTGTAGTGGCGACATATCCCAACAACGAAGAGGCTCCCGTCGTGTGCCCTGATTCATGCTCAGAAGAGATGCCCCTTCCACAAGAATCAACCTGGACAAACTGTTAATTAATGTGTAGTCCTCAAGAGAGGGGTGGTGAGACTAATCAATGATGAAAAAAATCATCATATGTGGGGACCGCACTCGCTACTAGTGGATGATCGAATTGTCCTAAGTGAGGGGATTACTCTTGACACGGATGTGTGTCGTTACGAATTCACCATCTTCGAGGACTCATATGAAAGAGTCTTCCCGAAATAGGCTAGCATTGGGAAGATTTTCCCCATTAGGACTATTTGGAAGCCATCACCCAACAAGCCCAACAAAATGGGGATTTGTTTGTTTTACCCTGGGTCACCGGGGCATGACATCGAAGAATCTGAAGCCTTAAAACTTGAGTTGGAACATCTGATCCACACTGGAAAAATCTAGGTGGTTTTCCCTCCCCTCTACTAAGAAAAAAGGCCTACGGCCAAATGCGCAGTTGTAAGGGTGACAACCCGCCATGACTTCAAAAGAAAAGTCATTTTTTGGTAGATTTAGGCACCATATACAAATCAAATTTTATCCCTTCCTATTGTTATGTAAAAGAAACTATGTCTGACCTGATGTCTTAAGGGGGATACGTAGGATGCCCTTATTGGGCCTAGTCTGGGGAATATTTTGGATAGAAATCGACTTAGAGGGATATTATGTTATGTGAACCAGACTACAGAAGGGCCTGACTCCCCATGGAGGGATACGTAGGAAGCCTATGTAAGACTCAGTCCCTATATTATATAATATATTTACTCCCCAAAAGATATTCCTTTCATAATACCAGAGCAATCTCAGCCAACTAGTTGAATCGATGACGAACGATATCGTGAGAAGCAAGTCAACCAGAACGCTCTGACCAAAACCAATAAAAAACCAAAGTACCAAAAAACCCAAGGAACCCCAAAATGAAAGATCAATCAAATATTCGTACCTGAACACGCGAATATGTGTGTTTATTTGTAAACTATGTGTGATTATCTTGTGTTGATTACTGTTAACTAACGTACTAACGCCATCTGGCTTTGAGTTTTTATTTTCTTAAATAGGAGGATGGTTCGTGTCGTGTCACGCTGGCATACTTCACCAGATCCAAAGCTGCAACGACATCCATTTCCAAACAAGCCAAAGGAAAAGAGAAAATGACTTATACATCGGAAGACGAATACAACAACAATGAACTTGTCATCAGAAACTCAGAATCTCCTATCCCGTAAAACACAATGCATCACAAATACGTTAATGTTGTCTTGTTTGAGAAGATCAATCATCTCCAAGAAAAGATAAAACAAACAAAACTGGACCGAGCCGCAAAGAGACACCCATTAAAGCAAGAAGGCCTCCACCGCCTTTTCCATCTCTAATATCTCTCGAGCCCGAGCACTTTTCCAACTACTCTATTGGAACCATTCCCCCCCCCCACCCAGTATACACCTACTGCTAACATGCACCACGTTGGTACCTTTTATCATACTCCACCACCCGCCAATACAAACTAAATTCCTAGAACTACTCACTTCATGACTTTGTACCAAGCACCACTACCCGTCCCCACTAACTGCACTATCCACCAGAATGCTACTATCCCATCAATTGTACGGACTACCAACACTCTCTGAAACCACCTCGCACAACCAACCCTGTCTTTTCACACCCCTATAACTCAAAACCACCTCTCCCCAGAACACCCTAAATTAGACCACTACAAAGAGATGGAGAGGGCCTAGAGAGCTAAGCAAGGCCAACTCAAATGAAAAAAGGACCAGAAAATAGAACAAAAGATGGAATAAAGGATGAGAGAGATAGTTGCGCATTGTGCGCGTGCTGCTCAGAAGCTTACTAGGTTAAGTTATGATGATCTTTGCATATATCTGAGCTAGACCTGCTCGAGGGTTTTATGTTGCCTAAGTTTGAGATGTTCAACGGGTCAGGGAATTTTTATCTTTATCCGATTGCAGGAATTGGACTTTTACGACAGAATGCTCACTATGGTCGGGAGGCCATTTTCTGAGTTGCTCAAAATGGGAAAAATCATAGAAGATGGAAACAAATCTCAAAATATCAATAGCCTGACCAACAAACCCACCCACAAAAGCACCATGGGACTCTCCTAAAAGAAGAACGAGGACATAGCAAACGTATCCCATTCACCCAATCCTAAACTAAAAATACGAGAGGAGTTACGTTCTTCGATCGAAGTGTATCAATCACCACCCCAGGGAAGCTATTTCCCAGCACCCTATAACCCAGTCCCAATTTTCTATGCCTAGCGAAATTACCAGGCGTCAACTTCGCTGTCTCTGGTGCCACGGCATTAAATAACGTTTTCTGGGCTGCTCGGAAGGTCAATTTGCGTCCCTGGAACAAGCATCTCGCTACTCAATTAGGGTGGTTCAAATCTCATCTGGAGTCTACCTGTGGCTCTAATTGTACACAAACTCTCAAGAACTCTCTCGTAGTATTGGGTGAATTCGGTGGAGTTGACTACTACAATTGTTTCTTCCAAAACAAGTAAGTACCTGAGGTCCGTACATACGTTCCTATTGTTATTGCCGAGATTATAAGAGGCATCAGAGAAGTGATTCAACTGGGGGCAACTCGTATTTTATAACCCATTGCGTTGCTTGAGAAATATGAATGGTTTCGCTGCATACCACAACACTGAGCTAAACAAAGCTCTGAATAATCTACAAAGCACGTTCCCAAATGTTAGAGTCGTCTACGGGGATTACTACAGTGCGCTTACGACCCTTCTTCATGGCGCTCCTAGATATGGATTTAATCAGAACACATTATTCACTGCGTGTTGTGGAGGCGGTGGACGATACAATACCGGGAAACCATGTGGATCAGCTGGTGCTACAGTTTGTCCTAATCCGTCTCGGTACGTCAATTGGGATGGCATTCATTTGACAGATGAAGCTCATCATCGTATGTCTGATATTATCGTCAATGACATGCTTCCAAAGTTCGGGTGTAGCAACTTTGAAGATTCGGGTGTACTCATGTCTAGTTATTGAGTTTCAAAGTTTTCTTTGTTGGGTATTTGTGTGTTTTGAATATGACGACGAGATGTATCATTTCTTGTTCATCAAGAGGTGGAAAAGAAATCAAATAAAAAATGATTGATGTTTCCAAAAAAAAAAAAGTTAAATCCTTGCTATTCGAGTTAATTTAGGCGTACACTAACCTTATTCACTATATTAATAATATTTCAAAACTAATTTTTTTTTGTTAACATTAAATTAAAGTAATTCACCCACTATAACAGTAAGTTTTATCACTAAACTTAGTATTTTTTTGGTCACATTGAAATAGCTGAACTATGTATAAATTGATTTGAAAATTGCAAATGAATTTTATCCGCTCTAGCAATTTATAAGTCACAAAATTATTGTAAAGTAACTAAATTTAATCTACTATGATAATTAGAATTATAAAAATATCTTTTTTTTTCTGCCGCTTGAGTGAGAACTTCGAAAAATCCTGAATTTCCCAACTTTGGCGAACCTTGGGGTTGAAAAATCAATTTATACATAGTTTTTATCAATAAAGGCTCGTCTTAACCACAAGTTTTTATCAATAAAGGCTGGTCTAAATTTTTGCCAAAAAAATGTCAAATTTGTGGTTCGAACCTTAAGACAACTATAAGCAAAATAAAGCTTCCAACCAGCAAGTCGTGAAGGACTGTTTACCAAGTACTACGAGCACACTTTCTCAAGAAGTCGTATGTTCTAAGTTCTAAGTGAAGTATGCTAAAGTCCAGAATTGCAATGCTAAAATAATTTTGAAAAAGTGTACAAGAACAGAATCAAACTCGTGATCCTAGAGAGTAAAACCTGACTCTCCACCATTGGCACCATGCAATCATTTGTCACTCTGGGCGGCGTGATTACTATTTAAGGTTTTCTTATACTTGTAGCATCCCGTATTTTGTGTGGAGATGCATCGTAAGTAAATTAATACTAACTCAGAGGATTAAGGTCTTTTACAAGGATAATGATAGTTTAAAAAACAATTTCAAGCAAGTGTCGTGATGATTAGAGGTTAAACAAGTTAAAGAAAACGTTTTTCGATGAAGTTCATAAGGAAAATGGATTGTAATAATCCGTACTTTTGCGGTAAGACTAGGAGTGTTTAATATGATAAAAAGTCTGTGTTATGAGGTATTTGAATCGTATAATAGTCGTTTAACTTTTGAAGTCAAGCAGGTTGTAAAATAAAAGTCGACAAAGGTCATTGCAAGTTACGTTCATAAGTTCGCTGAAATTTGGGTCAGATATCACTGATCTTTTCTCTCAATCTACTTGAAATTATGGAATGATCCATCCACCATATTGAAGGTCTATGATTCTAGCTTTTAACACATTAAGTCGTTCATCAATACGACGTTAGGGGTAGAGAGATATGCGTATTTTAGCCGGACTACTCATGCAGCTACTTTGAGCGCTATTCAGGTCCCGAAGCAACCCCCATAGCGACCCCTAGGGCGGTGGCATCATAATAAGATAAGCTTCCACAGGCCCCAGCTCATCTCACCTCCTTTCCACTCCGTTCTTGGATGAACCCAACTCATTTTCTCTCCCAAATTCATATCCAAACATCAAGGAAACATAAGGTAAGCAAAAACTAAATTCCTTCTTCGATTCTCCTTTCAAAACCTCGAGTTCTCATTGTTCTCTCTCCTGTGGTTGTAATAGTTGCATATTTATTGAAGGCTTGGAGCAGAATATGTTGATTCCAGGATTCACAGGACGGTGTTTGAAAACCATGAGTCCGAGATGTTGAACTCATTGTGAGTTGTTTATATTGTTTATTGGACCGCTTTGTTGTGTTGTTGTTGCGATGGAGATCTAGAGTTGTTGTTGAGATTATGTATACGTTATGTGTATTGTTATTAAGTTCGGAATGAATGAGGGTGGGGCAAAACGCCGCATAGTTTATTGAATAAGAGAGTTTGTCGTTCGTCATTAAGTTGTTTATGTTGGGCCATTTGAAGTTGTCGTTATGATGTTAAATGGATGTAATTGTGGAGAAGAACTTGTATATTATATTGTTGTTATTGTTGTGTGCCTTAAATGAAGAAAGGGCATAGAAAAATGTTTGTGTCGTTAGTTGCAGGGCGAGCTCGCCGCTCGACGTGTTGTATACTAGTTTTCTCTTAGCTTGACGTTAGTCTTATTGTCATTTGTTGTAGATTAAGGTGTTGTACGGACTGAGTTCATCGTGTTATCGAGTGAATTGATGAAAGATATGTAGTGGATATTCCCTACATCTTTTGTTGGCATGAATCCGCACCTAAAATAATTTCTAAATGAGATATATACACAAAAAAAAAGTTCTTATCAAAGTATTCCCTTCACGGTGTTCCATCTTTCGTATGCTACAGTATTTCCCTTGTCGGGAGTCCTTATCATGTGTAGTACTTGTTCCTGGTTAGATGAGAAAACAAAGAGTATATGTATATTATCCTACAGTCTGAAGTTGGTGAGTTTCAGACTACTGAGCTATAATTGGTTGGCTACAACACTATTGTGTCCACGCAGAGCCTTATTACGTCCTAGTACGATATGAGATATATACACAGAGCCTTATTATGGCCTGATACGATATGAGATATACACACAGAGCCTTGTTATGGCCTGGTACGATATGTTATACACATAGAGCCTCTTTATGGCCATACACGTTATTATTTTTATTATTATATGATATAAGTCAGAAGCATGTTAGTATACCCTCAAATTATCCTTGACTCTCAGTTATATTCAGCTATTCATGTATATCAGTTTCAATTTCAGCTTACAGTTATTTAGATTGCCTTACATACTCGGTACATTATTTCATAGTAACATTCCTTTTGTTTGGGTGCTGCATTTCATGCTGCAGGTCCTGATAGACAGACAAACAAACCTCTTTAGTAGGTGTTTCCCGAGTTCAGCTTGATTGATAAACTCCAAATCATCTGTAGTTGTCGGGTTTAGAGTTTTGGAGTATATTGATGTATATACAAATATGATGGGTAGGTCTGTTCCACCATAGTACAATTGATGTTCTTTAGAGGCTTGTAGACATGTTCTGTATGTACAGTATGTAGTATGACATTGCCCGCCTTGATGTTGTTACTTTAGATTATTAGGTGGCCTTGTCAGCCTATGTAGATATTTTTTTTGGGTTTGTTATTATTGACATTCATGGTGGCCTTGTCATCCCATATATGTATATATCCTTTGGGTTGATTTAGTTCAATTTGGTATATATGCTTATCCTCACTTTATTATGAGATACGGCCTTATCGGCCTAGATGTCTCTATGCATGTTCAGATGATATGAGTTGCAGATTGGTACTCTCGGTCAAGTAAGGCACGAAGTGCTGGTCTCGCCTCCCGTTTGGGCGTGACATATATATACAAAAATTTAACCGGGGCAGCCGGGTGTCGTGGCATCCTCACTTTCTACAAAGATCCGCCCTTGTTTACATTGCATCAGTGTGGGTCTATTCTTAACAAGCCATGGCCCAATACGAAATATCTGCGCAGCCCACTCAAGAGACGACAAGCCCAATCTCGTTAGCGACCCTCTTATTTATGTTCTTTTCTAACTTTTCTTATTCTAGAATATTCTTTCTACATAGTTTTATTATTTTGTTTGATAGCAAAGTTAGTTAGAATAGGGTTAATTAGAAGGCTACATGTGAAAGAGAAGAAACATGCTTTTCTTGCTCAATAGATTTTATAAATATAGGTAGGTATGCACTGTACAGATACATCATTAATGAGAAAAAGGAAAACTGTCTAATTACATTGCATCATAACTTTATAAAATCATCATTTCGATCTTGAAGTTCTTCTCATTTCTCTCTCTCAAGTCTTCTTTTCTAAAGTTATTTTAATGGTGGTTACTACTGAAAAAGGTAGCAGTACAATTACTGTCACATCTAGAAACACTGCGACATCCTTCCTATTCATCCATCTGATTCACCAGGCATGGTTCTGCTCAAACTACTAAAGCAAGGTCAAAACTGACCAAAAAAACAATTGTCGGTGATCGGATTTAGCCAATTTTTTTAAACTCTTTTATAAAATCGATCGAGCACGATCAATTTTTAGTGCAAAAAATCGGATAAGTCTAAAACCGAACGTTAGGGTGATTTTAATTTTTGCAAACTTTCTTTTTTAGAAATACCGACCGGCTGCAGTCGATTTTCTTAAAAAATGACTTCGGCCTCTTGGGAACGCCTCTTGTAGGGTCTTCCATGTCTGGATGATATGTCTTTAGACACCCCACATGGAAGACACGGTGGATCTTTAGCTTGGAAAGAAGCTGAAGTTTTTAGACAACTTATCCTACTTTCTCTATGATGGGAAATGTCCCCTCATACTTGAGGCTGACACCCTTACTAAAAAAGAAGGAAAGAATTTTGGCAATAGTGGAATTTTTTTCTCATCCTTCCGCTCGGAAATTCAGTTTCATGATTGAGTTTCCCCTTTCTTCTACAGATGTTGGGGTCCAGCTCTCATAGGAAATTGCCTATGAGATCACATTCCATTGGTTTTTATGCGCGAAGATAGGGTTAGCCCCTGCGGCAAGCATTATCCGAAAACGATTATCCAGGAACTGGAAGATGGTTGGCGTGACACGCCTAAATCCCCCACAATCAATCCACAAGGCTTCAGGCGACTGGAGCAACCTTTGAAGACGCTCGGCCTTGTTCACCCTTTCGGCTAAGTATGGGTGCAGGAGCTGCTATTCAATCCGGTCTTAGATGGTTGGAAGACCGAAGCAATAGCATGATAGTTTCGCTCTTGTATCTTCCCAAAGGAAAAAAGATTCGCTCATTTTAGAAGAAATTCCTATTTGATTTCTAATCGGGAAAGATTAAACACAAGCAAAATCCGAAGTAACATCTCAAGGGAATGTTACTAATGGAACATGTAGGAATAATAGGTCCTATTCTTTTTTTGTTGACCCTTATTTCAATTGATTGGATGCTTGAGCACTTAGAGATTTTCGTGAGTTCCTCGTATATAATAAAGTACCTTCCGCCCCCTTCCACAACTATTTAGATTTCCTATCGGGCTCGATCATTGACAAGGTTCAAAGAAAGAGTGGGACATTGATAAAGAATCGATGGAAAACCACATTGCTAGCAGATGGCGGGCCTCCGCTTTTCTTTTCATTAATGAAACTCGCCAGTTATTATTATTATGAACTCAAATAAAAGGACAAAAAATTGGATTTAGAAGGCTTGTTCAAAAGAAAAAAAGACGTGGGTGGCATTATGACTGGGGTGTCAGTTAGAAAGGTTCAACCAATGTTCGTTCAATCAAGCAGCATTCTTTTTTTCTTAACTTAAGGAGAGGGAAGAGGGCTTTCTAAGAAGGGCTTGGGACCTATGAACAGAACAAAACAACAAAATGATGAAATGAAGAAGAATGAACGGGAGACATCGGAGGAAGGACTGACAAACTTGTTACTTGTGTTTGGTTAACTACTTTACTAACTCGGGGTTCTTTCTCGTAAGTGGTATACCTACACCCCGCACACACACTCACTATATCTATATACGTCAAACTTTCTAGCCTTTCGAAAAAGCCCCTCTCCAAATAATCAAGCAAGTGCAAGTGGCTTTTCACGCTTCTCCTTATAGTCGAGTGGCTTTTCAGCTCCTCGACTGCGGTCGATCGGTATTTTTTTATCAAAATTCAATCAAGTGTTTTAAAAGATACCGATCGCTTGATGTCGGTTTGCGGTCCATTTTTAAAAAAAATAACATATTAGGGCAATATATTGTTGGAGGCGTTGTCGCCTTGCCGAGGACTTAAAAATTTACTATTTTTAATATTAGGTTTTTACTTTTTTTACATTCAAGTTTTAAATTGTAGTTTAGTTTAGTATTTTGTTGCTTGCTTTAACATGGATCATGAAATGAGAATTGGTCAAAGGTTGCTAATTCATACTTTGGTAATCCTTGTAAATTTGTGGAGGGTCCCACTTGTGAGAAAATTGTCCAAAACATCCCATCATATGGAGCGAGTTATGTGATCCTTCTAAATCGTATGATTGAAATTTTTATAAATGAAGTGGTGGTTAATGAAATAATTGTCCTAAGCGTTGTTCTCCTTATCCCAACAACTTTTGTGATAATTCTAATATGCTTGCGATTTTGCTAGGACCAACAAAGTGGATATTGTGAGCCAAAGTTAGCTAATGAAACAAGCCCAACGATTAGAAGTATATGGAGGTCTCCGTGTAGGACTTATAAATATGACGAGGCGGATTACAAAAATAATTGAGCTCGAACAAGAGATAGACTAATTTGGTTTGGCTGTTCAACTTGGAGGGCAATTTGAGTGAAATGGTTGACGTCTAAGGCCCAACTAGCGATTGTTGTGAATTGTAGTTATGAGTTGTGTGAAGTAGAAGAAGAATTTATAAGTCATTTTGTGGACCAAAAAGTGAAGTTCCAACCATTAGAACCTATAGTAGTGGATGATGTTGAGGTTTTGAATATTAGCGAATATTTTCAGAATATTCACAGTATATTTTGTAATTATGATAGATGTATATTTAAGGTAACTTAAGATTCTTATTGTATTAGGAATCAACCATTTAAGGTAAGTTAGGATTTTTATTGTATTAGGAATCAACATCTGTACAACTATTGTGTACAACTATAGAAAATTGCATTAAAGTCAAGTGAGAAAGCGGACAACATTAGTTATGAAGACTCTACTGTGTGTGAAGATGAGGATGTTAAGGATAATGCAAGTTTGGAGTTTCCAGCACATTCAATCTTATTTCAAACACTTTTGATATTGTTTTTTGAGTAGTGGCATAAAAATCGAATCATCCGATCCTATTAAGAAGTCAAGGGATGAAGAACTAAGTATTTACCTTCTAAAGTTTGTCATGTCAAAAAGATAAAATGACACTTTATTTAAAGGTCAAGAAGTGAAAAGTGTGATATTGGTTATTTGGTTCTTTTATACTTATTATACCACCACTCCGAAAGCATAGCCGAAAATTTGGAGTTCCAATTCATAAGTTTAAAGTTAAGGCAAAAGTGGTCAAATTGACGTATTGGCTCTATTGCAGCCGACCCAACTCTCATATCCTTTTCAGTATTAGTATATTTAATTTAATTAATTTTAACGAGTAATGTTTATTTTAGTGTTGTTTAAATTTTGTTCTTTTTGAGTTTAGGAGCTAATCGCATTGTTGGTTGTTGACTAGTAGACTTTGTTTTAGTCTTAGGGTGTGTTTGGTATGACAGAAAATATTTTCTCGAAAAAATAAGTGATTTTTCTATTTATTTTCTTGTGTTTGGTACACAAGTGAAAAATGTCATTTTAAGAGCATTTGCATATATTTAGAAAAGTACGATGAGATTTTTGAATTCGTAGTGCAATTTCTTATGATGGGGTAGTCTAGGGTGGGAGGTGGGGTAGGCAGGGGTGGTAGGTGGGTTGGGGCGAGAAGGGGTGGAGGTAGATAGGGTTGGGGTGGGTAAATAGTGCGAGATGGGTTAGAGATGCGTTGGTGCGTTATTGATCCGAAAAATAATTTCCCTCAATTTTTTTAGAAAAACATTTGTCAAGATATTTAGTGCAACCAAACAAGAGAAATAGGGAAACATTTTCTCGTCATACCAAACACACCCTTAGTTAACATCATTTTCTAAAGTTACGAGTAGGAGTGTTTATGGTACGATTTGGGTAGGTTTTTAGTTAAAATCAAAATCAAAATCAAAATCAAATCAAGTTAGTCAATTTTTAAATTATTAGAGTCAAACCAAATCAAATATAATGCATAACCAGCGGTTTGGTTATAGTCGATTTAATTCGGTTTGGTTTGGTTTGGTTTTTAGTTTTTTAAGAAACTTAATGGTATTTTCTCTTTTATTTTTATCTATGATTAGGAAAGAATTTTTCATCTTTTTTCAACTTATGATTCATTATTACCCTTCTATTCTGGCGTCTATAATTTTCTTTAATTATGAAAAATTATTGAAAATTTACTAATGTAGAATTAAGTTTATTCCATTATTTATGACTCGAACAATTGCGGCCCCGCACGTCGAAAATGTCTTTTCCACACACGTGCAATCTTAGTGCCAAGTATCATAAATTTTGTTAATGAAAGAGATATTGGTACGTAAGTGAAATGTTTGAGACATAGAATGATGGACGGTTATTTGCTAAATAACAAGAGTTCCACGTTGGTAAACGAATGAAGGATTGTGCGAAGTGTAAGATTGTACGGGTCGGAAAAGGGTCGCAGAGCCGAGAAGGATCGCGGCACCTCCCGAACTGGGCCGCGGCTCCCCATTGCTGCGCCGCGGCGCCTGATTGGCAGTGAGCATCGTGAGTTTCTGGCTAAATTAGCGCCGCGACGCTAATGTGGCAGAGCTGCGGCGCTTCATTGGCAGTGACTGCTCGACGGAATCCCAAAGGTTTAGTTGTTGATGTGGTTTCAATGGCATTGAATCCACCCAATAATGGTCATTACTTGGATCATTAAGTTGTTGCATTACTTAGGGGTTAAATGCCATTCATTACATGGCAATTGAATGCCATTATGGGGCATTTAAAAGGCCATCTTGCACACCTATAAATTGAGACATTTGGCTCAGATCTATAGAAGAACAAAAATGAACTAGTGAACATACTTGCAAGTTAACAACACCACAAAGAGATCAGTTTTTCTGATAAGCAATCCTTCTCTTAGCAATCTTCATTATTCGTGTTCTTCGCTGGGATCATTTGTGTAGGCTTTGCACATTTGATAGTTTGTTGTTTCATCTTCGGAGACTATTGTCCACACTTTCGTAAAGTCTATATAAGGGGGGCAATCTTGTCTTAAATACATAGAGTCATCTCCCGACTCAGCCGGTGGTGTTGTGATTATCTAATTGGTTGTTAAATGTTTCAGGTGTGAACTTGATTCTCAACGGACTCTAACCGTTCGGATTCTCAGCGGTTCTACAAGCCACAAGTGTAGCAGTTCATGTTCTTGTATTTCTGAATACAAGATTTAGATTTTGAGTTCCAATTCAAGATCAAGAGATTGACAACTTGTTGTTGTAATCTTTGTTGTTTATCCTTTCGATCACTGTAATAGTTATTTACTATTCCCGTACGTGCTTTACATATCCAATAATTTTAAGACAAGATTGTATTAGTGCTCGAAAGATGTTTTCCAGCAGATATGGACCCAAATCTGGCTGTGGTTTTCTTCTTGAAAACAGTTTTGTTGACAATTTTGTTAACAGTTCAAACACTGTCTCTATCAACAATTGTGCTTTCAAATCTGGTCCTAGTTTTGGTTCTCTCTTTGCCGACAGTTACAAATCTGTTTTCGTCAAAGGTGGGATCTCTGGATCTGATGCTGAGCTTCAAGATACTGCTGATAGTCATGCTAGTACGACTAAAGATCAAGGACGAGTTGGTGTCACCGCTCCCGAGGGTGGTGGAAACAAGCGCCTACGAGAGGCTGAAGATGTCAACTGGGACAAGAGGAGAAGGCTGAAGGTGATGTTCTATCATGTAACAAAAGGTCTATATCTGTTCCAGACAAAGGATCTGAATTATGGTAAGGATGATGTGGACACTCAGTCTAACTGAAGTGGGCCAGAATCCAAAAGGTCTAAGTTAATTTATCCTTCCTTATCTATAATCTGTTTAGTTAATATCTGAATAAATGTGTGTAAAGTAAGGCTGGAAATATGAAAGTGTTTTCATTAAAAACTCATATTTCCTACACTCTAAAATCATTTATTGAATCTCTTTCCTTCCCGGTTAAAGATTGGACTATTGTAAACAAAACTTAAAAGATTCGTTCTTGTGGGTGTAATTATTAAAAGTGTATAAAGTATGTTCGCACATACGAAGGAGAGAGATCCACTGACTGTGCCAAAACTATTACCACTCTTAAGTAAGCGCCATGGATTTTCCTGGGCACCAATCACAAGGGAAGAAGACTAAAAGATAATGGTTTATCTTAAGACGTTGAACCTGTCACCTATCTGACAGAAGATCCTTCCATTGATAGGATGATATTGGACACTCAGTCGTACAAAGCCTACGGGCGACTGGTGTGGCCAAAATTTCCAGGTCTTAAATGATCTGAAGGCCAGAAGAAAGGCAGAAAAGTAATGGACACCTAGTGAGGTGGGCCAGAGTTTTCAGGTCTTAAATAATCTGAAGGACAAATGAAAGGTAGAAAAGTAATGGACACCTAGTGAAATGGGCTAGAGTTTCCAGGTCTTAAATGATCTGAAGGCCAAAAGAAAGGCAGAAAAGAAATTGGAAACTCAGTCTACCAAAGCAACTGGAGTGGGCCAGAGTATCCAGATCATATATGATCCGGTTACGCCCTAACCACGGGCAAGAGGTTGTTCATGTGAAGCAACGCCACCTCTAAAGTAGAAGGGGTTGGAGAGGTTGTCCTCAATAGGACTTCAGGGAATGGGTTCACTCTAAAAGAAGTTGATACATGTCACAAACTTAGGGACGATGTTGGTCAAGCTAGTTTGAGACTAGTCCAACAGGTCTGTAATAACTAAGAATGGTATAGTATGTCTGTAGCTAAATGAATGATATATTTGTAATCCGTGCATCTATGCCATCATAGATTAAGACACGTTAAATAGAAAGTCATTCAAAAGCTAACGAATTTGAGATTGTTGCCTTTTGTCGACATAAACCCTCAAAATGAATATGAGGTAGGCGAAGAGGCAAAATCACCTTTCCATTCCATCAAAGGAATAGCGAAAGAAGCACCGCTCCTCTAGAACTTAGTCACACCTACATTGGTGATTTGAAGTTTGTACAAAATAGATGGGGGAGACAAGTACTTTGTGACCATCATTGACGATGGTACAACGTATTGCATCCTTTGTTTGTTGAAAAACAAAGATAAAGTTGTTGAAGCGGATAAGCGCTACAAAGCAGAAGTTGAAAATCAACTAAGCCTACGGATTGAGGAATTCGTAGTGATAGAGGGGGAGAATGTGAAGCATCTTTCATCAAATGATTGCTTATTGCTCACCTCAGTCTAACGATTTTAGCCAAGCGCAAAACCGTACGCCCAAAATATGTGGGGCAAGGCGATCGTTACCGCTAATGCAATTCTCTACAGAACTCCGCATAAGGATAAGTATAACCCTCCATGTGAAACATGGAAAGGATCCCACCTACAAATGTTGTGATGTGGGGTGGCTTGGTAGAGGTTGGAATACTGAAACAAGTCAAGTTGGACCTAAGACTGTAGATTGCATATCTACGGGATCTATAAACAACAGTAGTGTTTATCGCCTCTTGGTGTCAAAGAATGCTGAATTCTTTGATGATAACTTTCATTGGAAAGGAAAAAGAAGTAATTGCTTGAGGTTAACAAGAACCCGCGAGTGCCTGATTTTCTGGAACTAGACATTCCAGAGCTACAGGACTCGAAAGTTGCTAACTATCCGAAACTAAATGTTCCAAATCTACAAAACTCTGGGATTCTAGAGGTTGAACCGAGACGGAACGAAGAGGGGACAAAGACTTATTTCAGGCCGTCTAGCTTGTATGGTTGAGAATGAACCATGGACACTTAACAAAGAATTGTCATCTCCAGGAGCTCTACTTTGGAAAGAAGCTACAGAGAAAGAAATAGATTTCATCATATAAAACCATACTTGTGTAATGATTGACCTTCCTCCAGGAAAAGAACCTTTGGGTTGTAAAAGTGGATACTCAAAAGTGAGTACAAAGTAGATAGATCTACTGAAGAGTATAAGGCCTCGGCTACTTGGACATGTGGTCCCCTGTGAATAACTTAACATCTAGGGCCATTGCAGTCTTGCGTGACATGGATATTGATGCCGCTTTCCTAACTAGAGAGTTGGAAGGGGAGGATCATAGTTGGTTTGTTGGATTGTTGGGCTTGTTCCTGAACTTTCATTTTGGTCCCTGAAATATTTACATTTTGGTCCTGAAAGTTTCAGATAAAACAGAAATAATGAATCTGACAACAGAAACATTGACTCTGAAGTTAGAAAGCCAATAGTTGAAAAAACCAACAGTATGAAAGTGGAAGTCATATTGAAACAAAAGTCTCGATATGAAAGATATGGGTATCACGGATGACATCTTAGGAATTGGGATTTCTAAGACATCTAACAGACAAGTCTAACTCAAAACTCAGTTATGAGATAGTTGACAGTTTCGTTGAAGCTACCGATGGATATGAATCATAGAACTGATTGGAATCATGGTGTACCCATATACAAGGAGTGATATGCGCAGGTCACATGTAGTTCAATGTATTGTACACACTACAACCGACCTGGTATCGGCCTACAAAACAGATCAGTTGAATTAAGGTTCACTCATGATTCTGGAAATGATCGATAGAAGGCGTTAATTCGGATATGACGATATCTGAAATATTTGCTTATCTACGGATTATGGTATTCTGGATGTCCAGCGGTTCTGGGAGAACACAGTGATGCAATCTGGACATCAGATATGAAGAACACCAAAGTCACAAGTAGATGTGTATGGTGTCTTGGAAAATCCTCTAAGGAAACTTGCACCGATCGATTCATGATGGAATCAGAGTTTATCGCTTTAAACAAAACATGAAAAGAAGTTGAGTAGCTTCACGACTCCTTAGAGGACGTCCCTTATTGGGAGAAACCCGTGCCTTCGGTAGTTATACATTGTTGCTAGTCGATCGGCTTCAGGAAGGGCACGGATGACGGCGTCTAGACATATCTGTCGGATCTGTAGGAGACATAAGACCGTATGACAGTTGATCATCACGGGTGTCACTTCCTTGATTACTAATCAAAGGATATAGCGGACCCTTTAACTAAGGGACTACCCGAATATCAAGAGTTCTGCCTATCTCGGGGAATGATCTTAAAACCCAAACAATACGGAAAAATTTTAATAATTCCTAAGACTTGTAAAGTGGGGCATAGCAGGATACCTTGTAGGAGATCACCTATTTAAGTGCGAGGACATGCTACCTAAAATGAACGCACTTAAGAATCCAAGTGTGTCCGCGGCCACAACGGACAGAACAATAAGAAAAAATGAATAAATGGGAGGTATTGTGTTGGTACCGTTATCTTGGCTTACATTAAACACTGACGGTTCAAGACATCACGTTCACTGCGCAGTAAGTAAGTCCGATGGTATTCAACTAGGGAAGGTTCAAAGCGGAAGCTACTTCTCCTAATGCAATATCTTTTCGTTGAAAGATTGCTGAAAGTAGGCACCTTGTGTGTGCGCCAAAATCTCTTTCAAGAGGGGATTGTTGGAAATTTACTAATGTGGAATTAAGTTTATCCCATTATTGATGACTCGAACAATTGGGGCCCCGCACGTCGGAAATGTCGTTTTCACACACGTGCAATCTTAGTGCCAAGTATCGTAAATTTCGTTAATGAAAGAGATATTGATACGTAAGTGAAATGTTTGAGACATAGAATGAAGGACGATTATTGGCTAAATAACAAGTGTTCCATGTTGGTAAACGAAGGAATGATTGTGCGAAATGTAAGATGGTACGGGTCGAAAAAAGGCCGCGGAGCCGAGAAGGGCCACGGCCCCTCCCAGACTGGGTCGCGACACCGGAGCGCCATGACGCCTAATTGGCAGTGAGCATCGTGAGTTTCTGGCTTAATTAGCACCGCGTCGCTTCATTGGCAGTGACTGCTCGATGGAATCCCAAAGGTTTGGCTGTTGAGATGGTTTCAATGGCATTGAATCCACCCAATAATGGTCATTACTTGACCATTATGTTGCTGCATTACTTGGGGGTTAAATGTCATCCATTACATGGCAATTGAATGCCATTATGGGGCATTTGAAAGGCAATCTTGCACACCTATAAATTGAGGCATTTGGCTCAATTCTATAGAAGAACATAAATGACCAAGTGAACATACTTGCAAGTTAACAACACCACAAAGAGATCAGTTTTTCTGATAAGCAATCATTCTCTTAGCAATCTTCATTATTCGTGTTCTTCGCTGGGATCATTTGTGTAGGCTTTGCACATTTGATAGTTTATTGTTTCATCTTCGGAGACTATTGTCCACACTTTCGTAAAGCCTATATACGGGGGTAATCTTGTCTTAAAGACAGAGAGTCATCTCTCGACTCAGTCGGTGGTGTTGTGATTATCTAATTGGTTGCTAAGTGTTTCAGGTGTGAACTTGATTCTCAACGGACTCTAACCGTTTGGATTCTCAGCGGTTCTACAAGCCACAAGTGTAGCAGTTCATGTTCTTGTATTTCTGAATACAAGATCCATATTTGGAGTTCCAATTCAAGATCAAGAGATTGACAACTTGTTGTTGTAATCTTTGTTGTTTATCATTTCGATCACTGTAATAGTTATTTACTATTCCCGTACGTGCTTTACATATCCAACAAAAATGTCTTAGGACTTATAAATTTTAATCAAGTGAATAGAGTTTATAAGAAATATAAAAAAATTGTAGGTAAACTTCAGAATTGTTTCTTTGGATAAACGAGTTTGGATTCATGGCTTTCTTTTAAAAAATAATCTAGTTAAGGTGTAAGTTCATTAGCCTATTAGAGATAAACAAAATTTTGATGAAGAAGTATACAAAGTATTTGGAATTATATATTTAAATCAATATATTGTATACATATTATTGTAAAAATTTGTATATAAAATTTATTAGTTTGGTTTGATTTTTTTTCAATTTTGTTTTAATAAAACCAAACTAAATGTTATTTTTTTAAATTCTGTTTTAATAAAACTAAACCAAATAAAATGTTATCGATTTTTAAAAATTTAAAACCCAATCCAACCCAACCCAATCAAATAGTATTGATTTATTAAATCGATTTGATTTGATTTGGTTTTGGGTTTGGATTAGAGATGACAGTGGATCCTGGACCCGGTGGATCCAGATCTGTTTTATAAGATATGGATCTTCAAAATTTGGACCGGACGGATCGGGATCGGACTCGGATCCGTTTCTGACGGATCGGATCTGGATTTGAATCTTATATTTGAGATCCGTATCCGGTCTAGATCCGACCCGTGGATCCGTTTTTTATTAAATATATTCATAACCTAGAATCTAATTTTATAAGTATTTTCTTAAAATTGCTAAGCACATCCTTGCAAGTTTAATTCTCAAAACATGTTTAATTTATCCCCGCGTTAACTCAAAAACCAAAAAATAAAGAGGTAACTTCGATAATAAAATCAATGTTATATTAGTGAATTACTAACATCTCCATAGACAAGTAGTTAAAATTATATTCACTTCATTTGTGAAGATTCCAAGCACATACAAGTTCTGCATTGTGAAAATACTAGTCAGCATTTTCCACAACTATTGTCATTGTCCAACATTTTCAATTAATAGCTCACAATCAAAACGAGACAACGAACAAAATATCTCATATGGACATTTCAAAATTGAAATACAGTAGACTGTTAGCTAAGTAAAAATCGTTTGTCAGTTCAAAAAAAAATTCTTAGTAAGGTTACATTTTTAGCAAGACAAATTTTTTACATGTGGATCCAGATCCGATTTCTGGACCCGGCGGATCTAATGGATTCGGATTTGGATATGATTTTTATGGACCCGATGAATCTATATCTGAATTCAAATATAAAAAATGAATCTGGATCTAAATCTAGTAGGATCCGATCCGTTGTCATCCCTAGTTTGGATCACTTTATAACCAAACGGTGAACACCCCAACACTTACGAGCTAATTTTAAGTCCTGCAGGTGAATTTGATGGGTGGAGCAGCACAAGATATTTAGTCAAATAATAATAAAATTGATTAAATTCCTAATTCAGTTGGTTACTTTTGCACAGCCATTCGATCGAACACCCAATTCATTTCCCTCCAACACCACTACACTCTGCTGATTTCTGGCCCCTTCAGGTAAGTTTGGTCTTTCTTTTTTCTCTCTCTCTCTCTCTCGTGACCCGTCCTAAACCCCCCCAGGCCCTCGCCCTTGTGAATTGAATGCGAAATTCTAATTATTCTGAAGTTGTGCGTATTTATTAGTTGTGATTGTCTCTGTTTGGCCTATGAATTATAATTCCAAAATATTTGGGAGAGTAAAACCTCAGTTCTTTATCGCTCAATGCACCTGTTATCTGTGCTCACAAGTTGTTTGATAATTTTCCACACTGACATTTGGCCGATTTGTTGAAGTCTGAGTAACCAAAGACTTATGGGTAGTTTTTTAGGCGTAACTGTGGGATGAGGCAGTAGCTAACAATAGTTTAACATGTATATTTTGCTAATCAGATATGGATGTAGGTAACAGAAGATTCAAAGAATTATTGTGCACAGCATGAGGGGTGTCATAAATGATTCTGTTTAAGGGGTGGTGTGGCCTAAGTTTTAAGTACACTTCAGGACCTTTAAGTTTCCAAAGAAATCAAGATTACAAGTGTTTAGCTCGAATGTAATTGCACAGGTTTAATTTCACATGATTTTACTATTGATGTTGTTGTCACTGCTGGTTCAGATTCTCCACCTTCTGTGGTGGAGACCCCAAATGTTTGAGGGGGGTTCCTTTTCACCTCACATGTTATGTATTTGTGTTGGGGACGTTGCACAGTTTTAAGTGTGGGATGGGGAATATAGGTCTTTAGGATTATTTTATGGGTCGCTTGACCTTATATTTGCGTGCATTGGGGACATTGCACAGTTTCATGTTCATATGTGCAGTCTATTTGTGAATGATTGTATCAATGACTCAATGTACATGTTCTATCCTTAGGTTTTGTCTATGCGTAAGATGAGATGTTGATGTCTGCGATTTTCAGTGTTATTGCAGATAATCATGATGCACCATTTATCAAGTAGTGTATCAAAGAGAATACTCTCTTCTGTCGTTGCTTGCTATAGAAATGGTTCTTCGTCTTTCTGTATGGTTTCAAAACAACCATTCAGAAGCTCAACTCTGCAGCAGCTTGTTGACAAGTCACCACAAAATGCTATTCCTAGTGATTTCTTGAAATGGAGTTCGCTTGGTTCCATTAGGACCTCAAAATTTGCCTCTGGCTTCAACCCCTTGAAGCAAAAGTCCTTGGACTCTATCATCGACATGGAGAGGGCGAAGGACAAATCAGCTGAAGAGCTAACTGACATTTGGGATGATGTAATATTTCATCCTTTTTTTTTATTTTGATAGTTTTCAAATGCATTGTTGGCTTTCTTGTGATAGTTTTCAGCCTTGAGTTCTTATTTTGGACAGTTGTAAATTACACTAGTCACTCAATATGATGAACAATTGACAAATAGACTAAGCTTTTGTCATTGAAATGAGCAGGTTAGCTTGATTCTCTTACTCCACTAGAAATTGAAGTCATATAAGGTCTATCTGATCTTTATAATAAACTTGTAAAAGTAATTCATGTAGCCAAAAATATACGCTGTCTGGTTTTCTAAACTTACCTACACATGCATGTTTGCATTAATATTTTTGTAGATGACTACTATAAATATCATTTTGCTTCAAATGGGATTACGATTTACTGGGAGGATTAGAGAACCCCATGAATCCTTTTGATCTTTGGTCTAAATTTACCCCTTCAGCAGATTTGCTTGTGGAACTTAGTGTTTTTAATCCATTAGATTCTAAAATATAATTCTTCAGAGACACGTGAGTCATGGATTACCTTCTCATCTTTTCTTTTGGAAGCTGCTCGCCCACAAAAGGATTTGCCTCCTGAAATGCTTGTTAGACTTGGAAAATTTTCTATGAAGTTTAGAGAAAATAACTATTATGTGTGTTTACACGATCCATACAATTATTTTTAGCTAGGATCAGCCATGTACCTTTACATCTGCTTATTTATTAAGTTGTATATATTTTGTACATCTGATCATGGTCTGCAGTATATGCCACAACGTGCTGTTTGATTCCACAACTTTTGCTTTCCGAAAGTGTTAATGATTACTTGAATGATCTGTTCTTTCTCCCTCTTTTTACCTTTTGTTGCATCATTATGCCATCTCAGTATCACTTGGGAAGAGGCCACATTGCAGCATCAATGAAAGCTAAGTTATATAAGCTCTTGGAGCAAAGAGCTTCAAGTTGGTAAATGTGCTGCTTCATCCTCGTCATTTGTTTTCTCGGACTCTAATTAGTTGCTCTGTTTAGTGCGCTCTTCCTTCATTATCTTTGACATTCTACTTCTGTTTTCCTGTGTAGCCGATATTTTGTGATTCCGCTGTGGAAGGGAAGTGGTTATACAACGATGTTTGTGCAAGGTCAGACTCTTCTTGCTCCTTCTATCCTTTAACAATCTTTGTTGATTTGCATTGTAAAAAACCTACTACCATGATGTAGACACTATATGTAAGAGTCTTTATCAAAAAACTACTTCTCAGAGTTCTCTTTCTCTAGTTCCGATGCTATCACTGCCAGTAGCTTTATTTATCCTCAGAAAAGAAAAATGCCTTCCATCTTTTTTAGGTTCATTGTAGGATGAGCTTGTTATTGAGATTATAATTCATAGTAAGGAACCATAATACTTAATGGTCTACCATCCCCGTATTATATGATGGAAGAATCCGCAACTTTAGACTTGTTGTTGTTATGTCGGGCATCGATGCCAATATAACTTGAAAGATCCTTTTTTCCTTCAATCTGACCTCGTATCCTTTATTTACATTTAAAAGCTATGTTGCTTGGACTCTTCAAAAATGCTTCCGAGTGCGTGTAGGATCCTTCAAAAGTAGTGTATTTTGGAGGATCCGACACGGGTGTGGCAATATTTTTAAAGAGTCCTAGCATAGTTTAGAAGTCAACGGTCAAGCATCACAGGTTTGGTGCATTGACTAATTTAGCCATTTGCCTATGTCATCAACATTCTCTTAGACAATCAATTCCCTCCCCCAACAGTTGTGCTTCCTCATGTGGGCCGTGTCCCTCACCTCATTATTTAGCTCTTGACTAAGTCACCAGGACTCGAGTGCGGGTGTCTGATACGGGTGGGAGTTATATTTTCTAAATTATGAGACATTATGTGGAAAACTTACAAGGTATTCCGAGGAGAAAATATTGGTCAAGAGGAGAATCCCAGAGATATAAGGAAAAGGACTAACTTAGAAATTTCTATATAAAAGGCATTCCATTTTCTTCAATTTCACCTTAGCTTTTGTTTTGATCACAAAAATAATTGTATCTGTCCCGAATTTCTCTGTTGATTTTGGTCAAAGTACCCAAAATCGATTCGCTATATCCAGTCCGATGCAACACCCAGACCTACACTCATGTCGTGTCGACACGGGTGCAGCACGAAAAGTGAAGAGTCCGAGCAACATAGGCTCTGCACTTCTACTACTACCTTGCTATTTTTCTGATTAACAAAATAAAAACTGAGTTTCTTGCCTTTTTGCTCTTTTCACATTCACTTGTTTTCTTATCAACAATTTTGTTTTCATGTATTTGCATGTTACCTAATTTACATATAGTCTTATTGTTAGTATACTGATGATTACTAATTATTTTGGATAACTTCTTTCGTTTTAAATGTGTCTTGTAATAATTCACTTGAGTTTTATTTTTTAGAGAGAGGACGGAGGAGGGAAAGACATATTGATTATGTAGCAAGCAAAAGTAGTAAGATACATGAAACAACAAATAATTTTATAGATTAAAAATTAAAAAGATGAAACTTATGAACTAATTGCTATCAATAATTTATTGGTGTCTTTCACAATCTTCCTTGAAAGACTATGCTAATCAGTAAATTTACCCTATATGTTTTACTTTATCCCCCTTAAACTTGTATAGCTAAAGGATAAGAGACTCATATCAAATGTGCACATATATGCCTTAAGACTTGTGTTAATATTGTATTAATTGTTCGTAAAGAAAGAATGGGAGGAAATGAATGTTTCAGATTTTCGTTCAACTTACTCTAGAATTAAGTCATTAAAATGTTAATTTTTAAAATAACTGAATCCCTATAAATTAAGGTCGTAAAAACTTTAATCTGTCTTTTAGTTTACATGTTATATTCAAATATATATGTTACTTCTTGGTGTCTTCTTATTGTAGTTGTTTATGTTGGCATGCATGTTACTTTAAACTGCAATTTATAAGTGTACAAGATTCTTTTAATTTGTTGATTCAATCACTACCTAAATATGCAGACTTAACTTGATTTACATTGATTTCTTCATTTGAGTTTGGGCCCGTGCTTAGCACGGGGTAACTTCAGCTAGTGTTTTTGACAAGTCTCAGTCAAGTTGATTACTTTTAATCATCCCTAGTTTGCTTTTATTTTCTTGTTATGAATTTTGATCACTTATCCTGTCTACTTTTGAAAAGAAACTTCTCTTCATGTTTTTGTTATCTGTTCCTTGGCTGGTTTACCCACGTAGGGAATCTCTAGTCTTTTCTGAGGCTTCTTTAAAGGTAAAAGACCCTGTGCTTTTTGAAGACTGCATTTGATGATATATTGTTATTCCATATCAAAAGAAAACTTGATGATATTTTGTTATTTTCTCAGTACTGCTTGTACACAATTCTTTATAGATTAGTACCCCTCCATCCGATTTCAGGTCCATACTTTTGGGTGCACTCCAAAATATTTGACAAATTTGTACCAAGTATAAATTACCTGTTCAAGTTTCAAGTCATCAAAATTAAACAATATCATTTCTACATAAATATACTTTAGAAAGGAAATAGAAAACATGTACTATTGAAGTGCGTAGGACTGCACCTAGTTTTCTAACCTTTATGCCAGCTGAACATAAATGGCTCGAGTTGTACATGTATTTGGTTCGTTAGCTAGCATTCCTTTAGATACCTGTGAATATCATATTTTTTCCTTCTTAAACTTTAAGCTGTTCTTTTAGATCAACCTCCCACCTCGCCTCCCCATTCCAAAACAGAAGCAAACAAGTAGTTGTGACGAAGAAGAAGAATTTCACTGAATATTTGTTCTCACCAACTGAACCTGTACTTTTCTTGTGAATCTGCATAAATCAAATTAATTTATGCTTATAATTTAGTGGCCATTTTCCTGTGTTAAATCAGTTTAAGTGCTTTGTAAACATCAAAATGCCCTTTATCACCTGCAGTCATTTCATCACTATTCATTGAATCTTCATGCAGTGCAGGCGCCACACATACTAATAACAGGCCTTGAAGATTACAAGGCAAGAGGAACTCAAGCTGCTCCATACTTCACAGTTACTTGCTACACTGAATTTGCTGAAAGCAAGGATCTCGTTCTTGTTCGAGGGGACATTGTCTTTACTAGCAAGCTCACTGACTCGGAGGCAAAATGGCTTTTGGACACTGCACAATCTTTTTACTTGAATGATGTCAGGTACAAACTAGTGGAGCGCTTCAACAGAGAAACAAGAGAGTTTGAGTTCAAAGATGTTTTACAAACTTTGGAGATGCCTATATTGTGATTGAAATATCCAATTTTGTCACAAGAGCAATTAGAAGAGATGGATTTTGATCGTGTGAAGGAGCATTCAGAAATCAGCAACAATTGGATTGTAATTCTCCTTGTCATTTTGACAGGCAATCGTGTCTATCTAGAATAATGACTATTGCATTAGCTTAACAATCTTTTCTAATTTTTATTTGATTTCATGGAGGCAAAGTAAGGCTGCATACGATAGACCCTTGTGGTCAAGACCCTTCCGCGGATCCCTCGCGTAGCGAGAGCTTAGTGTACCGGGCTGCCCTTTCATTGAGGCAAAATCAAGTATCTTTATAGTGTTTGGTTTTTGAATGAATGAATTGAAATAGTTTAACAATCTTTTCTAACTTTGATTTCATTAAGGCAAAGTCAAGTATCTTCATGGTGTTTGGTTCTAAATGAAATGAATTGAAATAGCTTAACAATCTTTTCTAACTTGGATTTAATTTCATTGAGGCAAAGTCAAGTATCTTCATGATGTTTGGTTTTTATCTTTTATGTCAACTGTCTTCATGATGCTTGGTTCTAAAATATAAACAATAATAGCAAATTTTCTTCTGGGTCCAATTATCGAGAGATTGTGTAGAGCGGCTAAGACATCCTAGATCTTTTGAGATAATTTTAGTAAATATGATTTTAGGTCTTTTAAAGAATTGTTACGATATATATTGGATGTAAATCATTCCCGTGCAAGCATGCACCATTAATTTTCTTATTAAGGAGAAGATCAACAACAGGCAATTAGTAGAAAGCCCTCGAAGAAGGAACCAATTTGACCAAGGGGTCGTCTGATTAGAGTTTACTGCAGAAGATCACATAAAAAAAATGCAATTATTTGAGTGTCCAATTAGAAAATGACATGTATCACTTTAATCAATAATATTTTTCATTCTACGTCACGTTATCACCTAAGGAGGTAGGTAATGGTTTCACCTCAAAAAAGATAAGGAAGGTAAAGAAATATTCGTAAAATTTAAGTGTGTAACTGATTTTTATGGGATAAGTTTAGGAGGTAAATTATGTACTTTCCTTATCCTACTATTTGGTTTAATTCTCTTTTTGTACGAGCACTTATATTAAATTCCATGATTAACTAATTCCCTCAAACTATATATAACAATGTTTCATAAATTTATATGATTTAGTAACCAAATGCCCTAAAAGTTTTTTACACCCATCTTAATCTCTAATCATAAGGAGAAGTTGCTGGCTCCATTTTGATTTTTGCAATTCAATTTCTCTTCGCCGTGTTTCTTGAGTTGATCCATTTCACTTTGAAGTCTCGTCATAACAGAAAACCTTAGAGTTCAGTTACATTTTCTTTTATTTTCTTACGTGTTTGGTATTATTAAAGTTATTTTTTGAAAGAGAAAATAGCATTTTCCCCTGTTTTATTGCAGTATTCTTATTTTAGTTCATGTAATAAGCGAATACGCATATTTAACCTTTCATTGAGCAACGTGTTGTTTTTGGTCCATTTACTAACGGAAATCAAATAAAATAACATACTATTAACTCTACGAAGGCCAATTTGGTAGTTACAATGCTACTTTCAGTGCCTAAACTTTTAAGAAATAAACATAAGAAAATCCAATTTATGTTGTTTTCATTAGACTATCTGCCATCACAAAGAAACCTATTTTTCTTCCTTTGCTACAAAGTTCTTCAACGGAAGACCAAAAATTTTCTTGAAATTCGTTGGTGTTAAGAGTCACACATCAGATATGGAATGAGAACATGAACTTCTTATATAGACTTGGACAATTCTCACCCTACAAGCTAGCTTTTGGGGTTGAGTTAGACCCAAGATCCACTCTTTACATGGTATTAGAGTCAGACTCATTCCAATTTTTTGTTCACCGATGTTGGACCTCCAAATTATATTATACACGCTTCAGTTAACAAGATTTGAGCGTGGGGAGTGTTAAGAGTCTCACATCGGATATGAAATGGGAACATGGACTCCTTATGTGGACTTGGACAATCCTCACACTACAAGAGCATGTTTTCACGTTGTAGTGATTTTTCCTCAAATATATAAATAAATAAAGAAACTCTCATAGAAAATAACACTGTCATAAATAATTTTTCTTAGATAAAATTGATAGAATAGAGATTTCATAGCACTATGTTCCTGAGACAAAATCAGTGCAAATATTAGTTGAGGGTGGGTAGGACTATTAGATGTGGAGATCAATAATGAAGTGGATGATGATTTCATTTTAAAAATTTTCTCGGCTATTATCATTTTTTGTGTTGTTACCTTTTTTAAATAATAATTATAATAATATTTTCTATATTATTGGTGATTTATTTTCAGAATTTTAATTAATATTTTATTTTTACTTATTTTCTTAGTAATAAAATTAAAGATATATGAGTCTTACACTCCGAAGATCCATGGGACTTACACCTGGTGTTTTGGGGCTTACGTCTCCATGCTGCGTAAATCGACTCTCGTTGCGCCCTACCGCCTCTTAAAACATTGATATAGGTTATGTTGCAGCCCAAAATGATCATTGCAAGTTGTACTTCAGTTACATTAATTTGATAGTTTGAGGATTATGAGAATTTCAAAGATGTCGACAACCTGAGATTAATGAGGAGAAACCTAGAGACCTAGGAGAGGACGAAGCTAATTGAATCTGCCAAGGTTATTACTCATATGGATGATTTTTATCAATATTTATTTTGCTCTGCTCGTCATTTTCATTTGCCAATTTTAGTGAATTTAGATTGCAATTTAAGTGTTCTTAAGATTGGCATGGAAATATTGCAGAGTTAAGAAGGCTCTATGGGCTCTTAACGAGAAAGGAGGTTCAAGTGTATACAATTGCTTGGAAGACCGACAGTACCAACGAATTTCAAGAAAATTCTTTAAGGAATCCATGTTCTCATTCCATATACGATGTGAAATTCTTAACATAAAGTATAAATATCATTACACCAATAATAAAAACATAATCTATGACAAAAATGTATACATTTTAAACAACAAAAAATGAATTTAACGCCCGGGGCATACACTTTTACGTCCGAGGCTTACGCCTTTGTGCCCAGGGCTTGCGCCTCAAATTCTATCGCGTATGCCCTATGGATCTCCGCATTTCATTAACGTCACGGAGTATTTTTGGTACGCCTGCCCTAGTACTCACCCCAAAAACGCCTTTGAAAACACTGACCTATATTCAGGGTCGTTCCTATACTTTTAAGGGCCCGGTGCGAGAAATAAAAAGAGGTCATTTTTATTCACATGAAAAATTAAAATTAACTAATTAATTAATATTAAAAAAATTATTGATCAAAACATCATGTTGCAACTCATCAAACAATCCTTGTCCAAATGTATCATTAACTTTTATAAATCCTAAAAAAGTTCTTCGACTTTTATTGGAGTTACAAAAACATCAACGCATCTTATAACCAAAGACATTTGCTCTTGGTTACTAATATCAGGAGTGCAATCAAGTATCAAAGAAAAGAATTTAACTTCTTTAATCTTTTTAACAATAGAACTCTTGATTTCAGAAGCTAACAAACATGTCAATTCATTTTGAATTTTAGGACTAAGACAATGATGATGTACCTTACTTTCAAGATGCTCCTTCATAAATGAATTCCATTCAGCAATCATCTCAATCACATACATAAAATTTCCATTGCTATCTTCATATACTTTCGCATTACTACCACGAAATGCCAAGGTTTGTTTAGCCAAAAATTTCACAACTGAAATTAATCGATGTAATACCAACCTCCAATGCACTTTTGCTTTCTTGATTTGATCTTGCACGGCATGATCAATTGTTTTACCCTCTCTAATCGGATACGCAACGCAATCCAACTTGTGTAGTTTTTTACATGTTCAATACTTGTTTCATACTCTTTAAGTCTACTACCAAGATGCCCCCAATCACAATATCCCTCATTTGCCAATTGACTTTGTTGAGGGCCCTTTTTAAACAACTTTCAACAAAAACAAAATACTTTGTCAAGTGCGTTTAAATAAACCAACCAATCTCTATGGTATTTTTGGCGATTTGGTAAAATTCGGGTATAGAATTCTGAAGAGAAACGTCTCTTTGATACATTGTTTGGACCTTTTTCGATTAATACATCTCTTATAGGACCCTTTTCCACTAATTGATCCTTCCACCTAAGATCTAAATCATCCCAATTTCTTGGATCAAAGATGTCAAGTGGAATTGATGTATTTGGTTCTTCATTCACACCATCAGATTTAGAGGGGATAATTTCATCTCCATCACCATCACCACCATCATCGTCATGAGCTTCACCAACATTATCGACATTTTCTATGATTAAACCATCGCCACTTTGATTGTCCTCAATTTCATTCACATGTTCATCCACATCATTTTTAAATGTCAAGCCTTCATGTAATTCACCACCATCATTTTGTTCTTCATTAGCTAAAGCCGACAAATCTATCTAATGCCCCTCTTTGAGACTTGATGAACTCTTCTCCGTGTCTTTTTTTTTTTTTTTTTTTTTTTTTACGTTTTTCATGTCCAAACGGGTATTTTCGGGTAGGAGGCATTTGTAATTCTCCTATTGAAACAAGAAGACAAACCAAATTTAATGTAATCATGTAAAATACAAGTCATCTATTACATAAATTACCGGTAAAAGTAATGTAAAACCTAAAGCTAATACAATTAATTTAATGTAATATCGAGAACCCTAAATTAAATATAATATTGAGATTTGAGAAATTTGAAACCCTAAGCAAAATGGAATAAACATTGATGCAATCAATCCATGTTATTGGTGAATTAGAGCAAAATAATTCTCAAAATAATAACTTACCAAAAAGATCTTTAATTGGAACTTGAGATTTCTACAATAATTAATGGGGGAACTTTTTTTGGATTGTATTTGTGGTGTTTTTAAAGAGTGAGGGGGCCTGTTTTTTTGTTTAAAGAGGGAGGGGGCTGTCGGGCCGATTGGTTGGGTTGGGGACTTGAAAACCCAATAGATATTTGTTTTTTTGTTTAAAGAGGGAGGTGGGCCGTCGGTTGGGGACTTGGAACTTGGGCCCAAATTTTTTTAAAGGGGGAGGGGGGCTTGTTTTTTGTGTTTTAAAAAAAAAAGTCTTTCACTGCTCATTGGATTCAAACACGCGACCTCTCACTAGGGATGACTTTTGAAGGGATCCCTCAACCACTAGGCTATGTGCGGCGGCGCCGCCTTGACTGCCCCAGGGACGACCCTGCCTATATTTGAGGAATTATCCTTATTTCACATGAATAAATATTCCATAACAAAGTAGGAGAAGGGTCATTTAAGGAAAAATAGGTAAAATGCCCAAAATGACCTAACGAGTCGTTATAGAGGAGTATTTGTGTATTCTCATAACTCTCTTCACATAAATGAACATTTTGAAGTACACTTAAAGAAGGTAACTTTAATGCCGATGGGGCTGTTAATCAGATGGAATTCTATATGTTGATGTTTAGGTTGACTCAAAAGTTAATAGAGCAGTCATAGTTTTTGTCTGCAGAGGCTCTTCACCAAGAGTTCAAAGATTTTGACTTTTCATTATAATTTTCCCTTTTATGTTGTACTTGCTCTAATTTAAAAGGCTCTCAAAGAGTGTCACTTTTTATACTTTATTCTTCCTCTCATGTAAACATGTAAAATTTGAAAATATATACAGAAAAGTGCATCTGTTGAGGAAACTTTACTGGGCACTTGTTAGTTCTTTGCTTATTCATTAATCAGTGGTGCTTATTGCACCTTCTGTATTCTTTTCCTTTTGTTGTTTATGGTTATTTTCATATATGACTTTATTACCATGAGATACCATCTGTATCTTTCTTCTGAGTTGGTGCTTATTTCCAAACCTAGGAAATTAGATTGCTGATTGAATAAGAAAGAGAGAACTGATAGGCCGAGACTGAGTAATAATGTCTACAGGTGCCCAACTTTTTGTCTAAACACAACAACAAGGATGCTTCAAAGAATTAATGTGGGCCATGGAACAGTCAAGTAGCTCACCACAACTCCAGACTGCTGAAAACAAGCTACAATGCTCTGCCAGACGAACTCATACCTTGGGTTGAATCTGCACCATCAAAGAGTGCAGCAAGTGTAGTATGAGTACAAAACACTAGTACCCGTAAGTATCATAGGCCGAACATGAAGAGACAACACATATATAATATAAAGACTAACCTACCTCATACACAATATAACATTATCCCTTTAAAGTTACGGTAAACCAGTCGTGATTCATGTAGTACAACAAATATACATGTAGAGAATTAGATCATTTAGAAATGTAGAATGAATGCAATGCATTTGTCCAATATAAACACAGTACACACATGCTAGCGGTCATTCCGTCTAATCATGACCCATGGAGAACTCGCGAGGTTCATATACCACCCACCATCATCTAGAACCGTTTTCCCTCAGAGTGTGAGAGTCATATCATATCATATCACCCGGAAGCATTTCCCCTCAGGCTACAAAAGCATCACTCTTACATTTTTTCCGGTCTCGTGGGACCATCTCGTACTCAATCAGTGACTCACTTCAACAAGTATGTATGTATGTATGAATGAATGAATTCAGCATACATGGTATCATATACCAATAATATCAAAAGAGTATGAAAATGGTAAGTGAGTGTTATACCATTATATAATATCAACTAAATTTCGAAAATGATTCCTCTTCCATGAATTTAACGAGATCTAGAATGATGAAGGTGAAACAATTCTACAATCATAAGTATGATTCAAACATGGCTATCATAACCCACATAAGCAACAATCATACCAAATCAGTAGATTTAACACTACCTCCAACACTCGATGTCTCACATGCATACCCCATCAAATATTTATATATTATACACGCATTTTCAATCAGAGTCTAAAAATATAAATCATAACCTACCTCAGAACCGAGCAACGTGCCACAAACCCATCAAGCAACCACCTTTCATTTCCAATAAATCTCAACTCAATCCAAATCTATCAATTATGTGATCGACATGGGTATACGAGTCTACTGATACCCATATTGCTATACTTTATCTGGAACTCAAAAATGAACCCCAAATAGTCAAACCCGAACCCAAGGTTAAAACTGCAATTTTATTGAAATTTTTGCTTACCCACACCTAAATGTTGATAATCTAAAGAAATATTCAAAATCCGACTTCGAATCGATGTTCAATTTCACATTTTACTTGAAAAACCATTTTCGTGGAAAAACCCTAATTTCTAAGCTACTTTCTTGGATGAAAACACTAAATAACATATGAAATCACGAGGAGATACCAAATTTATTGCTAGAAACTTACCCCCCGAGTTACGACGTGAATATTTCCATTGGAATCTCCCAAAATCGACCTCTTGAACGCAAGATATGAAAATGGGAAATGACTTTCAGATTGAGAAAAATCTCAATAAAAGATACAGGTCTCGCCGCAATTGCGGAAATAGCAAATGCGATGAAGTACCGCAAATGTGGCCTAGACAACGCAAAAGCGGCATCGGAAAATGCGATCACCCAACTGCAAATATGGTATCACCCAACCTGCTTAACACCGCAATTGCGGCCACACTAGAACTAGCAACTCCCAAACTTCTTCTAACGCCGATTTAATAGCCGAAACTCATTCGGAACCCCCTGGACACAATCAAATATGCAACTTGAGTATAAATAATGCTACAAACGTGCTCACACACTTAAAATACTAATCCAGCATTGTTAAGGCGCTCTTTTACACAAAAACACTCTAACTTTCTTAAAATTTCAACATTTGTGACAAAATGTCCAAAACCTTCTTAAACCCCTTGAGTTGCGAACCAACTACTCGACTAAGTCATAAATCGTATATCGGACCTAATAGAATCGATGAAACTCCGACACAGACTCATTTACCATCGATGGTGACTTTGGTCAAACTTTCTCATTTTCTTAACTTAAGAACTTTCAACTTTAATGAATTTGATCTGAAACTCACCCGATTGCCTCGGGAACCATGCCATCCATCTTCACCATAAATGATCATACGAAGCTAACGGAATCAATAAATTTCCAACCCGAGTCTTATTTCTTTTCGTTACCATCTTTTCATCATGAATACACATATTAAATATTAAAATTGACTTAATTGGTAGTATCCAACCAAACGAACTCTAAAATTCGTTCTGCACTTTCTATAGATCATAAATAAAATTACAAATCTAACGAAATCTTCAAGTGGCCAATCAATGCATGTTTTCCAAAACAAGCAATTAATCAAAATAATTAAATACTGAGATTTCTAAAATGAAACCTTTTTCTAAAGTGAACCACATGATATCCGTTTGACTTTAAATTTTGCAAGCAAGTCAAAATAATTATTACGGAGCTTCTGGAATAGACAACACACAAAATAAATCATCGGTTCTCAAAAGACAAACCAAATCATTACATCATCCACCACTTAAACACACATTCGTTCTTGAACGTAAGTGAAAGAAGATATTTGAACAATAAAAAAATTGGAGATATCTACTTCGCATGCCCTACTCAGCCTCCCAATTAGCCTTCTCAACCGGAAGATAACTCTATTGAACTTTCACTGAAACTATCTCTTTAGATCACATCCTTTATGGTTGAAACCTTCAACAAAAAACCACATGCCCATCATGAACTCCAAATCAAGGACCTTCTGATACTTATAACGTTTTTGCCTACTCTGAGCCGTGAGAAGCCTCTAGTGAATAAATTTGACCTTGTGTAAAAAATTCTTCAACAAGTCTCTACTCCAAGGCCTAACCTCGAACACATTAAATCAACAACCATTGAATGACATCTCATACTATAAAATGTCTCAAATAGCGCCATCTTAATGCTCGAACGGTAACTATCATTGTAAGTAAACTCTGCCAAAGACTAGAAATGATCACAATGACCACCAAAGTAAACCATACAAGCCCACAACATATCCTCAAGAACCTGTTTAGTCCACTCATAAATAAAATTACAAATCTAACAAAATCTTCAAGTGGCCAATCAATGCACGTTTTCCAAAACAAGCAATTAATCCAAATAATTAAATTCTGGGATTTCTAAAATGAAACCTTTTTCCAAAGTGAACCAAATGATATCCGTTTGACTTTAAATTTTGCAAGAAAGTCAAAATAATTATTACGGAGCTTCTGGAATAGACAACACACAAAATAAAGCATCGATTCTCAAAATACTGACCAAATCATTACATTATCCACCACTACATAACGGGTATACACTATACAATCAAATAAATTTTTTTTAATTTCTATTCTAATAGAGGGGTAGGTGTTTGTTGTTGAGAACTCCAAAACTGAAAATGAAGTTGAAAAATTTTCAGGCTTCTCTGGTACAAAATGGGCCAGCCCCGAGCAGCCATCGAAAGCAAAGAGATCAGGTCGTTATATTCTACCAAATAGATGCCGATGCTCCCGAACTGCTATAGGAGTCTAATTGTCATTCCCTTCCCGCATCACTAGAAAGATAAAGCGATCGAGAAGCGAAGTTATGAGCTGACATGAGTGGAATCAAAGCAACTAGTCATGTCCAAAGAGTCCCAACCCCAGGGAAAGTCTTTTGTCAGGGGAGAAAGACGGCTCAACAAAGGACTTTTTTCAAGGTATCGTCGACAAGAACTACTCATCACGACAGGTGCACTATCTACTTTGCACGTTCCATCCTTCAGCCCTTTTTCTATCGGCTTGGCAAGCAAGCTACCTTGATCCATCTCCGGCTTCGATTTGTTACGCTCAGAAGCTCCAACAAGCCCTAAAGTCTCTTGCCGCCTAAAACTCTGCCAAGAGAGCATATCCATTCTCATTGAACGACGGCGGAGGAGCAAATCCAACTAGAAAAACTCACATTGGGCTTAGGGGTAATTAGGCTCGAACTGATGACTTCCACCACGTCAAGGTGACACTCTACCACTGAGTTATATCCCTTCCCCGCCCCATCAAGAAATAGAACTGACTAATCCTAAGTCAAAGAGAAGTGCAAATCGAGCAAGAGAAGTCGGGAAACGGACCGCAGCGCAACGACTATGACTCATGTCGGAAGAGTTTTGAGCGTGAGCTAACACTCATGCAACGGCTAGCCAGGGAGAACCATAGAATCAGAGGGTTATATTAGAACATCGGTGGAAAGGTCAAAAAGGCACCACTTTTTGCTCCGTCCGCGGAGCATATGAATTTCCTAGAATGTAGATAGACCAAAAGAGGGAATGACGGGATATGAATAGGAATTATAGTACCATTGGAAAAAAGGGCACTTGTGGGAACATCTCTACTGCCGAACCATTATCTCAATGATATCTGATGATCAAGACAATTCCCGTGAAACTCTTTCATGTCAGCGTAACCAATAAATCAGATGGCAAACTAACTCACAAGCAACCTCTCTAATATGCTGAATAATTTCAAGTGGACCAATATAACTTAGACTCAACTTGTCCTTATTCTCGGACCTCATCACATCCTTTATGGTTGAAACCTTCAACAAAAACCCACATGCCCATTATGAACTCCAAATTAAGGACCTTTTGATACTTATAATGTTTTTTCTTACTCTGAGCCGTGAGAAGCCTCTATTGAATCAATTTGATCTTGTCGAAAAAAATTCCTCAACAAGTCTCTACTCCAAGGCCTAACGTCGAATGCATTAAACCAACAACCATTGAACGACATCTCCTACTATAAAATGTCTCAAATAGCATCATCTTAATGCTCGAACGGTAACTATCATTGTAAGTAAACTTTGCCAAAGAATAGAAATGATCCCAATGACCACTAAAGTAAATCATACAAGCCCACAACATATCCTCGAGAGCCTGAATAGTCCACTCAAACTTGTCATCTCTCTGAGGGTGAAATGACATGTAAATTCTACCTCAGTTATAAGTAGTCTGGCCCGGTATGAAAATAGTCAACTTAGTCAAACGGTCCACGATGACCCAAGTAGCACCGAACTTTTCAAAGTCCAAGGTAATCCTACCACAAAGTATGTAGTAATTCGCTTGCTCACTTAATTTGTCAAATCTTCTTTAACTTAACTCTATAGTCTGATTCTCACACATTTGATCTGGTTCCACTTGAAATACTTTATTTTTATTGGTTGATTCCACACAGTTATCGTCATAGTCGCCAAAATGTTTTAGTTAAAGTCACAACCTATTATCAAAGTTATGCCCATAAAGTGCTCTAATTATACTTATCCTTCTTCCACACCTTCCAAAGTCATCCTTAATATTGAGAATCCATAGAAACATTTTATCACATACGGCAAGTCTAGATCATGACTTCCTTTGACCAGAAAAGAGTATGCACTTTGTTCTGAGCCAATTGTAAGCATTTTCATCAAACACTGACCTTATCCAAGGTCGATTGCGCAAATTGCTAATCCTTTAGTTTCATTACACCGAGTTGAAGACTGTGTCAACACTCATCATCCAATTTCTCTCAATCCTTCAAATAACATACTAAGCATATCATCCTAGTTTGTAAAAATCCACTAATCGCCCTAAGGACTTTCCATATACATTTTTACCTCCTCAAAACATCACTAAGTATCTGTGTAGGTCATCATAATTGCCCATCTAGCTGGCATTAGCAAAATATTATCAAATCTCCTTATAAACTCTAATGACGCTCGGTAAACCTATCATATCTCTATTTAGAAGAAAAATTCATCAAATCTTTATAAATGCGTTACTAGATTAACCATAAATCCTTCTGGTAATATATCCATAAGCTACCCATTTTTAAATAAACAGACCTGACCCACTGGAAATGCACTATCCCATGAATGTTGCCAATAATCACCTGAACTATTTTCAAATTCTTATAAGATGAATAATAAACCTTTCATAAGTCTGTGGTGACCCATTCTAATCCGCTGTTCATAAATACTCAACCTCATGTTGTCGTTCCCAATCTCAAAAGCTAAAATTTGCCCAAGTTGTCAACGAGTGTCAATGAGCTATACTTAATGACTTTAAGTCTTCTTGCTCATCAACAAGCACTAGTCACCCAAATATGATAAAACTTCATGGAATCTAATTACATCAAACTCTCTTCATTGTGCTTTCACTAAACTCGTTCATCACCTCAAACACTCCAACATAAGGCCTATGACTTTGTACTCCACCTTTTACAACTATTAAATCTCTGAGTGCAATATCTCATTACGTCTTTAGCAAATCTAAAATTATCAACTATTACAATCCATGTGTCTTACCATGCACAAATACTCTCAAGCCATTCATATTTGAAGAACCATGTTATCTAGCCATCAACACATCATAGTCTACTACCATGGACATAGTCTTACTTCAAAATTAATTCTTTGACTTTCGACTATAGAGTTTTTTTTATCGATCAAATCTAGCTCATCCATTCAAGGTTATCATGAAATTGCCCATCCTGGTACTACACAATTACCTATAATGACCCTTTAGGTCATTTTGAGATTTTGGACTTGTTATTATGAAAATACCCTTCCATAGCTTCATCATGGTATTTATGAATTGCAAGGATGGGTGACACAATTCTCGAGGCAAACGAGTGAGTTTTGGGATCAAAATTAGCATAATTGGAAGTTCTAAAGTTAAGAAATGAAGAAGTTTGACCATAGTCAACAGGGGGTAAATGCATCTTTTTGAAGTTTTGTCAATTCCATTAGGTCTAAAATGCGATTTATGACTTAGTCGAGTCATTGGTTTGGATCTAGAAGGGTTCAGGTGTGATTTGGGTCATTGGTTGAGAAACAAGTTAAGTTAAAGAATTGGATTTGACCACGGTCAACATCGAGTCAAGGAAACCTTTTTAAGAAATTCACAGTGCGCAAGCGAGTCCGCAATGTATTTTATGACTGAAATGCATATTTGGTTTGCGTTTGGGAGGTCCCGGATGAGTTTTGAGTGCTAGATCGAGAATTTGAAAAACCAGATTTTTCTGGTTTCAACTGTTGCGGAAGTCCTTCTACATGATCTTGTAGGAAGGAGCGCGATCGTAAGAAAGTGGGGGCCAGAGAGTCGCGATCGCGAGAAAGTCTCTCGCGTTCGCATAAGTGATAGGGGACTAGAGCGAGCCAACTGGTTCATCACATTCGAGCTGGGCCTATTGCAGCTATAATGGGCTGGGTCAGGGTAGACCATGATCACAAGATGGGCCTCACAGTTGCGAAGAGTAATGCAGCTGGCAGATTTAAAAATTCAATAATGACTTTATCTTCTCTACAACACAATTTTAGAGTTAGGGAGCTCGGATTGGAGTGATTCTAAGTGCCTTTTACAAGATTCTTCATTGGGGTAAATTCTTAAACTTAATCTAAGCATTCATTTATGATTCCTGCCATTATTTCTAACTTTCCACCATGATTCCAAGTTACAAAATAGGATTTTATATGGATGTGGGTTTAGCATAAATTAGTGAAATTAAAGGACCAATTGTGATTAGAACTTCATGATTTTTAGGATCATGACTATGTAGTTATGTTTAACATGATTTTAAGTTTAGTTTTTATTTTAACCTTCGAGGCTCAGGGTGGGATTTTGGGCTGACTTTTGGACTTGGAACCTTTATATAGCAATATGGGTATCGCTAGCTTTGTATCCTCGTATAGATACCATAATTGAACAGAGTAGGCTTATTCGGAGGTTAGAGGAAGGGAAAGGCCACGGAATGACTCTTCGACTTTATATTCAGGCAAGTTGAGACTTACTAGACCATTTATGTAGTATTTAATCAATTAAGGAGCGTGATGGAGAATTGGGGGTCTCGTACTAGTAAAGTGACGAGCACTTGTGCGAGTGCCAGTGTATTTGTATAGGTAATTAAAATATAAAGTAATTATATTATGACAGAGACTATGTGTTTAGCCTTCGGGTCTTGGGTGTGGTGCATAAATCCACTTAGGTTAGTATGACTGCTACTTATTTGGGCTATGTTAGCCATGATTGATTGATTGCGTGATTATTGACTTGTCATGTATTCATCACTCCACATATCGTCTAAACTATGACAAAATAGTTCATCTTTATAAATTGTATTAATATTATACATTTGTTTGGTGTACGCATATCCATTACATTCATTCATGATATTATTGGCATCTAATTTATGAAATATGAGGAAAAGGACTCGAAGAGACCAGATTTTGGTATGGTACATGGATATGAGTGATGATGATGATACTATTATAGCATATGGACAGGTACCCGATGTGATCTTGGATATCTACTATTTCGCGTTGGTATATGGACCTCATGAGTCCCCCATGGGTCACGTGAAACATTCTGCAGCATACACTTCATTTGCATTTTAAGCCATTTATACTTAATGGCTTGATTTTATGCCATATGTTCCCTAAATGAAGTAAATATGGAATATTTATGATATAATTCCATAAATGATAGAAAGATGGAACCTTTATGGCTTTCGATGTCCCGAAAGGTGGAAAGAACGAATCTTTAATGGTACAATACTATAATTAGTGTATATGTCGAGTCTTTATGACTTTTCTTGCCTTAATAAGTGGAAAGATTGAGTCTTTACGTACTTATGTGCCCTAATTAACATAAAGATTGAAGCTTTACAACATCACGTACTTAAATTGATGTAAGGGTGGAACCTTTGTAATCGTACGAAGAAATTATAGGACTTTGTGATTTGGTTTGACTGTAGAATCCGCACTTCGGTGTTAGATTGCTGATAATTGTAATTATTAATATTAACTAAGCAAGTAAGTTAGCATCAAGAGTACCAACCCTCGCCACCACTATAGTTTAGGGTCGGTCAACGACGTTGCTGGGTACACGTACTTCTCATACTCACTCTACACTTGTTGCACCTTTTGTGTGCAGGTACAGATCCGGACATAAGTGGAGTAAGGTCCGGTGACCTATGAGTAGAGCTATCTTTAGAGTCTAGGGCCAATTGATGACCTTTCCACATCATCAGACTTCCTCTTGTCTTTATTTCCTGTCTTCCTTATTTCAGAAAGTATTATGTAGTAGTTTTCCAGACTTGTATTCGTATTAGCTCTTGTACTTATGACTTCTAGATTTTGAGGTTGGTTTTGACTTAGACTTATTTCTATTTATGCTATAAATACTATTTAAGTACTTTCGGGTGTTTACTTATATTATTTCTACATTTTGATTTGTTTTTAACTTATGAATGTTTAGGGGTTGCCTACGGGTTTAGATTCGGTTCCCTCACGGCACAAATGGAATTTTGGATCGTGGAATTACCTCTTCATCAATCTTCAATCACAAAGTCCTATTGGCATTTGCCATATACTAAGTCAAATTTTTCATAAACCTCCTTCCTCTAACATACTTATCCATTTAACACCCTATCTGAATGATATAACATAATATCACAATAACCCGGACATGATTCAAGTAATCACGCTGCTTCAAATTCAAGTCTTATAAACCTAATCCTCCAAAACAAAAGTAAGGTGCCTTTATCTTAATTCTTCAATTCCATATTCCATTCAAATTACTTTTATCGTTATCAATCAAAAATCACTCAAACCGACTCATGGGGTGGATCGAAATATGTCATAAATCTTGCAAATTAGCTAAATCAATGATGGAGGTAGTAGTAAACTACAATCTTGAGCATCTGAAAGTTTCCTTGCCTCACTCGAACCTTAAAACTGAATATTCCTCTAAGAAAAGCGCAACACATATATAATCCTTCATGAAGCCTTTCTACAATAAAGCATATACCAGTCCTGGTTATTCCAACAAATATAATTATTGCTGATGTAATATCTCAAACCACCATTGAACTAGTCCATAATCAGTAGGGTGATCCTCGACTACTACACATAAATTCCTAGAAACATCCTCATATAGCTCATACCATTTTCCTTGTCAAAATTCCCTAACAAACGATTCGTTCTTCTATTTTTGTTCATAAGTTCACCAACCCAAATATAGATACCTGAAACTCCTTTGGTGAATTCACTACTCTTTGTCTAAACTGATCCTCAATTAATCCCCTGAAATGGACTTCACAACTTGAATTAGTTAACATCTACCATTAATTGTAAAAACTTATCGAGCCCAAGCAACACATACAATATCCATATTTCTTCTCCAATTTACGTGTGACACCCTATAACTCTTTAAGTAATTAAATCTTCACACTCTTCTATCGCTAGAGTCATTTCTATTAGTCGGTCACATTTTCCCTTAGAAGCTTAAAATGTAGTCAAACTTACCTATCAATTCATTCTTCTTTAGCATTCAGTTCATAAACAGAGTAGTGCCACAAAATCAACAAGTTCATAGCTCAAAATGACTCTTTATCACCATATCCCCGAGATATCAAGAAAACCTGCAAACACGACCTTTACTAAAGGACTACACCCGACTATTCAAACAAGATTCAATCACCCATAGTAATGTTTTGCCAGACGAGCACATCCACCACTTGTGCTCATCATATAACTGAGAATGATCCATTCGAATCCTCTTTATTATATCCATGTTTCGTCGAGTAACTAAAGACTCTCCAAACACCCCCAATATAAAGTCTTACTTTCTCATACCTTATCACAAAAGGTCATCTTTCATGTTTATATTCTTTACAAATTTCTCTTCATAGCCTCATCAACTATTCATCTTGTCCGATCAACTGACGCATCCAAATTTTCCTTTGTCTTCAGAATATTAGTACATGTCCTATCTCATTGCATCTCAATAGATCCTTATGTTATCCCTAAACCTATCAAGCGTAGACATCAAATCCACAACTCTTATCACCTAGTCATTCCCCTAATCGAACCATTTAAAGCCACAACTTTTATCATCAAAGCCATAACTCTTGTCACATCCAGCGACGCTTATCACATCCAACGTCTCATGTGCGAACCCGAGAACATATCCTCACCATCAGTGAGAGGTTGGAATAATAAAGTTTAGACCTTAACCGAATCTCATACGCACGATAAGGAATGAAAGAATGGAATTTTCCTAAGTGTCCCATAGTCTCTCAAAAATAAGTACAGATGTCTCCATATCGATCTGGAAGACTCTACTAGACATTACTATTGTACTCGTGAGAACGGTGAACCTAGGGATCTGATACCAATTTGTCATAATCCAAATCACGGGTCATGATGACACCTACATTATCCCCCCCGGTAGGCGAACCATATCCAAAACTCAACATAGAATATACGTAATTCAATGGAAAGTAAATAGACGAGGAGCATCTAATACTAAGTCTGAAATAAAAATATGGAAAGAACAACATCATCCTAAGATTCGTGTCACAAGTACAAGAGCTACTACAATGCGATACAAGCTTGAGACTGAAATACAAGTCTGAAAGTATCAAAATACATTATCTGAATGCTAAAATGACAAAATAATAAAAGATAAAGGGAGAAGTGGGCCTTCTTTTCTTAGTTGTAGTATTTTGGTATTGAATCGATCATTATCTTTATGTGTGTATTACTATGTTGTACCATTTGTTTTGTATCTTATATTATGCTGCCTTATTTTTCCTGCATTGATTACTTTTATTTTGAGTTGAGGGTCTATCGGAAACAACATCTCTATCCCGTAAAGGTAGAGGTAAGGTCTGCGTACATCCTACCCTCCCCAAATCCTACTTGTGGATTACACTGGTATGTTGTTGTTGTTGTAAAGGGAGAAGTGGGCCGCAGAACAGTCAAGCAGCTCACCACACTCCAGACTGCCAAAAATAAGTTATAATGCTCCACGAGATGAACTCGTACCTGAAGTCGAATCTGCACTACAAAAGAGTACATCAAGTGTAGTATGAGTACAAACCACAAGTACCCCGTAAGTATCATAGGACGACAACAAAGAGAAAACACATCTAGAATATAAAGATTGACCTGCCTCATATTTAATAGAACATTATCCCTTTAAAGTTATGGTAAATCTAGAATATAAAGACTGACCTACCTCATATTTAATAGAACATTATCCCTTTAAAGTTATGGTAAATCAGTCGTGATTCATGTAGTACAACAAATAGACATGTAGACAATCAGGTCACTTTAGAAATGTATGAATAAATGCAATGCATTTGGCCAATATAACCCCGGTACACACATACTAGCGGTCATTCCATCTAGTCATAATTCATGAGCGACTCACGAGGTCCATATAACACTCACCATCATCCGAAACTATTTATATCAAAGTGTGAGAACCATATCATATCTTACCATAACATATCATATCATATAATTCGGAACCATTTTCTCACAAGGTGTGAAATCATCGCTCTTACCTCTTTTCCAGTTTCATGGGATCATCTCGTATCTTAATCAGTGACTCACTTCAACATGTATATATGAATGAATTCAGCATGCATATTATCATATGACAATAATATCAAGAGTGTGTGAAAATGGTAAGCGAGTGTCATGCCATTACATAATATCAACTCAATTTCGATAATGATTCATCTTCCATGAATTTAACGAGATGTAAAATGATGAAGGTGAAACAAGTCTACAATCACAAGTATGATTCAAACATGGCTATCATAGCCCACATAAGCAACAACCACACCAAATAAATAGATTTAACACAACCACCAATGACCAAAGGCTCACATGCATACCCCATTAATATTTATATATTATATATGTATCTCCAATTGGAGTCTAAAAGAGTAAGTAATAGCCTACCTCGAAATCGAGCAATGAGCCACGAACCCCTCAAGTAACCTCATTTCCTTTACGGTAAACCTCAACTCCATCCAAATATATCAATTATGTGATCTACATGAGTAAATGAGACTATTGATACCCATAGTGTTATACTTTTATCCGGAACCCAAAAATGGACCCAAATAGTTAAACTCGAGCCCCAAGGAAAAAACTGAAATTTTATTAAAATATTGGCTTGCCCACACCCTATAAGTTAAGAATCTGAAAAATCATCAAAGTCTGATCACGAATTGATGTTCAATTTCACATTTTACTTGGAAATTAATTTTTATGGAAAACTCCAATTTCTAAGCTCATTCATGGATGGAATCGCTAAATAACAGATTAAAGCACGAGAAAATACCAAATTTATGGTTAGAAACTTACTCAAGTTACGACGTGAAGTTTGCCCTTGGAATCTCCCAAAATAGACCTGTTGAACTCAAGATATGAAAATGGGAAATGACTTTCGGATTGGGAAAAATCTTTGTAAAACATATAGGTCTCGTCGTAATTGCGGCAGTAGCACCGTAAAGGCGGCAAAGCACCGCAAATGCGTCCTAAACACCGCAAAAGTGGCAACCGCAAATGCGGTATCCCCCAACCTGCCTAACACCACAAATGCGGTCAAAACGCCGCAATAGCGATAACAACAAATGCGATCTAAACGCCCCAATTGCGGCCACACCAGAACCAACAATTCTACAGTTCCCCCGAACTTCGATTTAACACTCAAAACTAGTTTGGAACTCCCCCGATCAAACAAAATATGCAACCTGAGTATAAACGACACTACGAACTTGCTCACACACTCCAAATACTGACCAGACATCATAAGACGTGATTTTCCAAAAAAAACACTAACTTTCTAAAAAATTCAATATTTGCGACTAAACATTCTAAACCTTCCCAAACCTCTGGGGACGCAAACCAACTACTCGTCTAAGTCATAAATTGTATTACAGACCTAATGGAATCGAAAAACTCCAATACGGACCTATTTACCCCCGATGTTAATTTTGGTCAAACTTTCTCATTTCCTTAACTTAAGAACTTTCAAGTTTACTAAATTTGATTCGAAACTCACCTAATTGCCTCAAAAACCGTGTAATCCATCTCCGCAACTTACAAATGATCATATGAAGGTAACAAAATCAATAAATTTCTAACCCGGGTCTTATTTCTTCCTATGACGATCTTTTCATCATGAATAAGCATATTAAATACTAAAATCGACATAATTGTCAAGACTCAGTCAAACGAACTCTAAAATTAGTTCCGTCAATATCTACAGGTCATAAATAATCCAACAAAATCTTCATGTCATCAATCAGAGCACATTTTTTCAAAACGAACAACTAATTCAAATAATTGAATACCATGATTTCTAAAATAAAACCTTCTCCCAAAGTGAACCAAATGATATACGTCTGACTTCAAATTTTGCAAACAAGTCAAACTAATTATTACAGAGCTTATGGAATAGAAGACACGCAAAACAGAGCATCAATTCTCAAAATAACTGACTGGGACGTTACAATAATATTTTAGCCAACCAAACATATAAAATGTTTCTTCCCTACCAAACACAACCTATATTAGTACTAGTTTGGTAGTATTATAATTTACACAATTTTTTTTTGAAGAATAAACAATTTACGTTTTGAAAGTTGAAGTTTTATATTTGTCTTTCCTTTTGTTTTTGTTTTTATATAATCGAATTAAGAGATCAACCATTTATAGTTAAGAATGAAGAATAAACAATTTATGTTTTTAAAGTTGAAGTTTTATATTTGTCTTTCCTTTTGTTTTTGTTTTTATATAATCGAATTAAGAGATCAACCATTTATAGGTGTCTGCACCTTACAAAATGAATTTGAAAAATTGCCTTCAGCCCCTTGATGAGTCGTTTCTACCCAGTCACGATCCATTTGAGAATTCCGGTTTAATATCATCATTCAAGACAGCAAAACAATATTTAAAATCACCTCCTATTTATAAAATGTTATCATAGAGTAGGGATCTAGTAGCTCAGTTGGTTGGCTATCTGAACTTTTACTTGTTGGTGAGAATTCGAATTCCACATTGTAATCCCGTCCACATTTCCTCTTCTTCTACCCCTACGTAATAAAAAAAATTAAAAAGAAAAAAATTGTTATCATAGAAGACTTTTTAAGTTTTGAAAGTTAAAATTTTATATTTTTGCCTTTCTTTTTATTTTTGTTTGATTTTTATATAATATAATTAAGAGATAAACAGTTATGTCTACTCCTTACAAAATGACTTTAAAAAGTTGTAGTCTTCAATCACTTGATGGGTCGTTTTAACAAAATTACGAATTTACAATTCATTTAAAAAATAAATAAATAAACAGTTCAATCTCATCAATTGAGACACAAAATCTGTTGGGTAATTTTGCTCTATGGTACTTTATAAAGCAATACGGGAAGTATATGACTATTACAAGTATTCGAAAGGATAAACAAAGATTCAATAATTCAACTAGTAATCTGAAAATTACAAGAGAACCACAAAACTGAAATTACAATTTTGTTGAAGACGGAAAATTGGAAACTGTTTTTGCTGAGTCGAGTGTGGCACTCTGTCCTTAAGACAATATTGCCCTGTATGTATCCTTTATACGTCCTGGACAATTTGTCTCCCAAGATAAAACAACAATGGAACACTTGAGCAAAGGAAACTCAAGAGTTACCGTGAAGAATATTGAGTAACAAAATGATGCCTGGAAGTTGTAGGAAGAAGAAAACTTTCTGCTTGTGTAAGCTTCTGAATTTTCGTGTATATTATATGTGTGTTCTTAGTGCTCAACAATAGTGTAAGGGGGTGTTTATATAGGTGATGGAGGGGCTGAAAACTGCCTCCATAATAGCCAAATAATGGCCATTATGGAGGTAGTAAAGTCACCAACATAAATGGTGAAAGACCAACGGATTTTGCCATTATAGGAGGAGTAATTCAGCCAAAATAAATGGCTGAATTGAGTGCTTGTCGTTTCTGCTTTGACTGTCCAAATTCTGACGTTCTGGAAACTTCAGGGACCAAACTGTACATCTTGAAACTTCAGGGACCAAACTGTACATCTGAAAGAATTCTGGTCCGAACTATACATCTGGAAACTTCTGGGATCAAACTGTACTTCTGGCAAAGTTCTCTGGCCCAAAAAGATAATATCAGAAGACCCACAGCCCACGACCCGTGACCCGGAACCCGAGAACCCGGAACCCGGAACCGGACCGGACCGGACGGGAATGGTGGGCGGCGGCGGCGCGCGTGTGGTCTTTCCTTGAACCGAAGCACATCTAGGTCTTCCCTCCTTTAAACACATGGGATACCCCTTGGGGTCCCAAACCCCAAACCAATTTTGAGTCTTATATACACAACAATTCTTTCTTCCTCTACCGATGAGGGAGAATTGAACCCAATACCACACTTTCCATGCTTCAAACATCTTACTTCGTGGACCAATATCTCTTTCATTTCTCAATGAAATTTGACGATTCTTGGCCCTACGGTTATCTACGTACTTAGTAGATCATGCATATGTGAAGAACCGGATTCTCCAACATACGTAACACTAGTGTTTAAGCCGTTAAAGTTGGTCGGTCGCAACTCCCGCCAAAGAAAAATTTCCAACAATCCCCTCTTGAAAGAGATTTTGGCGCACTCACATGGTGTCTTTTTCATTTCCAGCAATATTTCAGCGGACCGATGTTGCATAAGGAGAGGTAGCCTCAGCTTTGAACCTTCCATAGTTGAATACCATCGGACTTACTTACTGCGCGGTGAACGTGATGTCTTGAACCGTCAGTGTTTAGTGTAAGCCAAGTCAATGATACCAACACAACAAATTCCCTTACTCTCTTCTTCGTAATATTTTGTCCGTTTTGGCCATGGACAACGTCTTGGATTCTTAAGTGCGTTCATTTTGAGGCGGCCCGTCCTTGCACTTAAATAGGTGGTCTCCTACAAGGTATCCTGCTATACCCCACTTCACAAGTGTTAGGAACCATTAAAAGTTTCCCAAAAACCTAACCTCAACTGTTGAGGAGCATTACAGGTTTTGAAAACTTAACATTTACCCACACTGCAGATAGCACTTAAAGTCTATCGCGGGAACGACTTTGGATTTGGTGTTTCTTTTCAGAAATCACTATCCGAAGTGCTCATGCTTCCACTGAAGCGATCAACTGAACCTTTACAGCTTAGTTTTCCCATTGAACCAAATTACTGGGATCTCCAGTTAGTAAGGTTGGGTTCCCACTGTATTGGTCCGTATATTTTGGGTTTTAAGCCCATTCCCCTAGACAGGAAGAACACTTGATCTCCGGGTAGTCCCTTAGTTAGTAAACAAGGAAGTGACACCCGTGATGATCAACTGCCATACGGTCTTATGTCTCCTGACAAATCCTGACAGATATGTCCAGACGCCGGCATCTCGGTCCTTCCTAAAGCCGACCGCTAGCCACAAAGGTATAATCTGCCAAGGCACGGGTTTCTCCCAATAAGGGACGTCCTCTAAGGAGTCGTGAAGTTACTCAACTTCTTTCATGCTTTGTATAAAGCGATAAACTCCGATTCCATCATGAATCGGCCGATGCAAGTTTGCTTAGAGGATTTTCCAAGAACCACCATACACATTTACTTGTGGCTTTGGTGTTCTTCAGATCTGATGTCCAGTTTGCATCACTGTGTTCTCTCAGAACCGCTGGACATCCAGAATACTATAATCCGTAGACACGTGAATAATTCAGATATCGTCATATCCGACTTAACGCCTTCTATTGATCATGTATTAAGATTATCAGTGAACCTTAGTTCAACTGATCTGATTGTAGGACGATACCAGGTCGGTTGTAGTGTGTACAATACATTGAACTACACGTGATCTGTGTGTATCGCTCCTTGTCTATGGGTGCACCATGATTCCAATCAGTTCTATGATTCATATCCATTGATGGCTTCAACGAGACTGTCAACTATCGACCAGTCTGTTAGATGTCTTTAGAAATCCAATTCCTAAGATGTCATCTGTGATATCCATATCTTTCATATCGAGACTTTGTTTCAATATGACTTTTACTTTCGTGATCGCTGATTCTCCAACCGTTAGCTTTCTAACTTCGTGAGTCAATGTTTCGTGGTCGATTCATTATTTCGCTTTATCCGAAACTTTCAGACAAAAATGTAAACATTTCAGGGACCAAGATGAAAGTTCAGAAGAAGCCCAACACCCGTAAAACCAACTCGATTCTCTTCTTCCAACTCTCCGGTTGGGAAGGTCGCTTTAACATTCATGCCACGCAAGACCGCAATGGCCCATGATGTTAAGCTACTCCTGTGGGAGCACATGTACAAGTAGCCGAGGCTTTGAACTCGTCAGTAGATCCATCTACTTTGTACTCACTTTTGAGTATCCTTTTTCACAACCCAAAGGTTCTTTTCCCGGAGGAAGATCAACCATTACGCAAGTATGGTTCTATATGATGGAATATATTTCTCTCTTTAGCTTCTTTCCAAAGCAACACTTTTGGAGATAACAATTATTTGTTAATTGTCCATGGTTCGTTCTTAACCATACAAGCTAGAAGGACTGGAACAAGTCTTTGTCCCCTCTTTGCTCCGTCTTGGTTCAACATCTAGAATCCCTGAGTTCTGCAGATCTGGAATATTAAGTTCCGGATAGCCAGCAACTTTCGAGTCCTGTAGATACGGAACGTCTAGTTCCGGACAGTCAGGCCCTCGCGGGTTCTTGTTAACCTTGAGCAATTACTCCTTTTTCCTTTTCAAGGAAAGTTGTCTTATAAGAATTCAGTATTCTTTGACGCCAAGAGGCGATAAGTACTACTGTTATTTACAGATCCAGTGGATATGCAATCTACAGTCTTAGGTCGAACTTGACCTGTTTCGGTAGTCCAACTTCTACCAAGCCACCCCACATCACAACTTTTGTATGTGAGATCTTTTCCATGTCTCACACGAAGAGTTATCCTTATCCTTATGCGGAGTTCTGTTGAGAATCGCATTAGCGGTAAGGATCGCCTTGCCCCACATAATTTTGGCGTACGGGTTTGCGCTTGGCTAACACCGTTAAACTGAGTTGAGTAATGAACAGTCGTTTAATGAACGATGCTTCACATTCTCCCCCTCTATCGCTATGAATTTCGCAATCCATAGGCTTAGTTGATTTCCAACTTCTGCTTTGTAGCGCTTGTCCGCTTCAATAACTTCATCTTTGCTGTTCAACAAACAAAGGATTTCATACGGTGTACCATCATCAATGAATATCACAACGTATTTATCTCCCCCCTCTATTTTGTTTAAACCTCAAATCACCCAAGTAGGTGTGACTAAGTTCTAGAGGAGCGGTGCTTCTTTCGCTATTCCCTTGATGGAATTTGGAAAGGTGATTTTGCCTCTTCGCCTACCTCACATTCATTTTGAGGGTTTATGTCGAAAGAAGGCAACAATCTCAACTTCGCTAGCTTTTGAATGACTTGCTATTTAACGTGTCTTAATCTATGATGGCATAGGTGCACGCATTACAAATATATCATTCATTTGGCTACAGACGTACTGTATCATTCTTAGTTATTACAGACCTGTTGGACAAATCTCAAACCAGCTTGACCAACAGCGTCCCTTAAACCAAGTTAGGAATATGTAACACCTCTTTTTAGAGTGATCTCATTCCTTGACGTCCTATTGAGGACAACCTCTCCAACCCCTTCTACTTTAGAGGTGGCGTTGCTTCACATGAACAACCTCTTGCCCATGGTTAGGGCGCAACCAGATCATATATGATCTAGATCCTCTGGCCCACTCCAGTTGCTTTGGCAGACTGAGTGTCCAATTTCTTTTCTGCCTTTCTTTAGGCCTTCAGATCATTTCAGACCTGGAAACTCTGGCCCACCCTAATAGGTGTCCATTACTTTTCCTATGAAATGAATTCTGGCACCACTCCAGTCGCCCGGAGGCTTTATATGACTGAGTGTCCAATATCATCATATCAAAGGAATTTTGGCCCACTCCAGTCACCCGGAGGCTTTATATGACTGAGTGTCCAATATCATCCTATGAAGGATCTTCTGCCAAATAGTATGACAGGCTCAACGTCATTAACTTTTAGACTTCTTCCGTTATGATTGGTGCCCAGATAATTCTTGGCGCTTACTTAAGTGTGGTAACAGTTTTCGCACAGTCAGTGGATCTTTCTCCCTCGTATGTGCGAACATACTTTACACACTTTAATAATTACACTTAAAAGAACGGATCTTCTTAAGTCGTTTACAAAATCCAATCTTTAAACGGAAAAGAAGATGAGATTAAACTTCTGATTTGTTAAAGCGTAAGGAATATAAATTATTTTCATATTCCTCCTTACTTTAATCCATTTTTAATCAGACATCATTTAATCTTAATTCTTGACAAGTAAGAAAAATACTTATCATTTAATCTTTATTCTTGACAAGTAAGAAAAATACTTATCCCAATTTCGGATTCTGGCTCACTTCAGTCACTTCATCAGACTGAGTGTCCATTTCCTTCTCACCATTATTCGGATCTTTTGTCTGGGACAGATATAGGCCTTCTGCTGCAAGATAGAATAACATCTTCAGTCTTCTCCTCTTGTCCCAGTTGACATCCTCAGGCTCTCGAGAGCGCTTGTTCCCACCAGTCTTGGTAGCGGTGACACTATGAACACGTTCATCATCATCACTCTCTTCTACCAGAAAACCATTGCCATATCCAGATTTGGTCACAGAACTTTTGACCGACATCTTTCGAACACTAATAGTAATACTATACAAATATTGTCTTAAGTTGTTAGGTAATTTTGCTCTATGGTACTTTATAAAGCAGTACGGAAAGTATATGACTATTACAAGTATTAGAAAGGATAAACAAAGATTCAATAATTCAACTAGTAATCTGAAAATTACAAGAGAACCACAAAACTGAAATTACAATTTTGTTGAAGACGGAAAATTGGAAACTATTTTTGCTGAGTCGAGTGTGGCACTCTGCCCTTAAGACAATATTGCCCCGTATGTATCCTTTATACGTCCTGGACAATTTGTCTCCCAAGATAAAACAGCAATGGAACACTTGAGCAAAGGAAACTCAAGAGCTACCGTGAAGAATATTGAGTAACGAAATGATGCCTGGAAGTTGTAGGAAGAAGAAAACTTTCTGCTTGTGTAAGCTTCTGAATTTTCGTGTATATTATATGTGTGTTCTTAGTGCTCAACAATAGTGTAAGGGGGTGTTTATATAGGTGATGGAGGGGCTGAAAACTGTCTCCATAATAGTCAAGGACCAAACTGTACATCTTGAAACTTCAGGGACCAAACTGTACATCTGAAAGAATTCTGGATAATATCAGAAGACCCACAGCCTGTGAGCTCGTGAGCTCGTGAGCTCGTGAGCCCGTGGGCTCGTGAGCCCGTGAGCCCGGAACCGGACGGGACGGGCGGGCGGCGGCGGCGCGCGTGTGGTCTTTCCTTGAACCGAAGCACATCTAGGTCCTCCCTCCTTTAAACACATGGGATACCCCTTGGGGTCCCAAACCCCAAACCAATTTCGAGTCTTATATACACAACAATTCTTTCTTCCTATACCGATGAGGGAGAATTGAACCCAATACCACACTTTCCATGCTTCAAACACCTTACTTCGTGGACCAATATCTCTTTCATTTCTCCATGAAATTTGACAATTCTTGGCCCTACGGTTATCTACGTACTTAGTAGATCATGCATATGTGAAGAACCGGATTCTCTAACATACGTAACACTAGTGTTTAAGCCGTTAAAGTTGGTCGGTCGCAACTCCCGCCAAAGGCAAATTTCCAACAAAATCTACACTTTACATCATCTTCTATATGTAAAGTGTTGCTAACGAAGACCTTTTAGATTTTGAAAGTTGAAATTTTATATTTTGTCTTTCCTTTTTTGTATATTTTTTATATAATAGAATTAATAGATCATGAACAATTATAGGTCTCTGCGCCTTATCTAAAGACTTCAAAAAGTTGTCTCCAACCTCTTGGCATGTTGTTTCTATCCAGTTGCTATCAATTTGACAAACTTAATTCAATCTCATGATTAAAAACATCAAAACAACATTTGAAATCACCTCCTACATAAAAAGTTGCCAGCAAAAACTTTTTAGGTTTTGAAATTTTACATTTTGCCTTTCCTTTTGTTTTGTTTAATTTTTATGTAGTAGAACTAAAAGAGAGGCAGTTATAGATCTCTGCTCTTTATAAAATGACTATGAAAAGTTGTCTTCAACCCCTCGACGAGTCATTTCAACCAAGTTACGATCCATAAAGCACAGTCCAATCTCATCTTTTAAGATACCAAAACAACATTTATAATCACCTTCTATATGTAAAGTGTTGCAACGAAGAACTTTTAGGTTTGACAATTTTATTATTTCATGTTTCTTTTTGGTTTTGTTTACTCATTATATAATAGAATTAAGAGATCTACTCCCTCTCTGTCACAATTTATGTGATACACTTTTCTTTTTAATTTGTCAAAAAAGAATGATACATTTCTATATTTAGAAATAATTTAATTTAAAACTTCATGTATAGGGCAAATTTCGTATAAGACAACTGTACGAATTATAATATGACACGTGGAGCACAGTACTGAGTTAGGACCACGTCAGCCTAAGGCACTATCGACTAGATACACGCGGTACCGGGAGCGACACAAGCATGGCTGGTACCGGTAATACAGAAGGTTGAGAGTCGTTTGAATTAAAACGGACGACCATTATTAAAACCGGTCATATATCTTCCAATGGTGCTTACATGACATTTATTTTGAGATATTAATTGTTCAATTATTACAACATTGATTCTCATGTATTAATGAGAGCATATTTCGTGGGTTGTGTACCCGTGTAGCTCATGTATAAATAGGGCTCATCATTTCATTGTAAAGGATCACATTCTAGTTATTACAAGATACTTGCTCATATTCTCTCGATTTATGTGCTTACATACAAGTTATCGTAGCTTTTCCCAGAAGTTGTCACAAAGCTCGGGCTAATCATTGCTTTACTTTATCTTATTATTACTTGTTTTCATTATAATTCATTTAGAATTCTTATCTGACGTGTCACTGAGATCCAAGTGTCCTTGACCATGTATATAAATTCAACTGCACCATTTTATGGGTAAAAGGTTTGGCTCCCACCATGGGGCCTGGACAATTATGGTGTCACAAGTGACTCCTCTACTAATCCATTTTTTTCTTTAAGACTTATTCTCTGTTCAGATCAGTCGGATGATAGGAATAGGAGAAAGTTGTCGCAACATCGGGGACAACACAAATAATCTTGGGTCAGATGGTTTGCCAATAGGAACCACGAGACCCGATGTTTATAGATGGAGTCACATCCGGACATGTTCCTACTAACGAAACACCTGAAGAAGCTATACAGAATCTTCGAGCGCAGAACACCGCAATGAGTGAGGAGTTAGGGCGTCTAAAGCAGTTTCAAGAGGAGTTCATGTCCAAAAATATTGGCAGTACTCAAACAGGGGAACTGGTGCCTCCACCGAATGTAAATGGAGAAACCGGTAATGATCAAGACAGATCAGAAAACGATGGCTCAGAGAGTGAAGTTGCCCCTGAAAATTCAATTCAGGAAAAGGTCTTGAAATTCATAAAGGACGTGACGAGAAAAGTTGATACCAATGCAGAGAAAGAGAAAAAAACATTCAGGAGTTCTAGCACCAATTCAGCCAGATATTGGGGGCTCCTCTTGTGGTTGGCAATCTGGAGGCAAACAAATATATTCAATTGGTGTATAAGCCAAAGGTTGTGCTCGAACTAATCCCCAAAAGGTTCAAAATGCCTTTTGTGGCCAAATATGATAGAACTACTGATCACCAAGTGCATATCATGGCATATACTACGGTCGTGAAAGGAAATGATCTAAGAGAACATGAAATATAATCGGTTCTGATCAAAAAGTTCACTGAAACACTTGCTAAAGGAGCTTTGAAATGGTATTCACAACTCTCTGAGCATTCAGTTGATTCATTCGTCCAGCTCACCGACATGTTCATAAAGGCTCATGCGGGGGCACTGAACGTCAAGACACGCGAGGCGGATATCTTTCACATTGCGCAAGGAGAGACAGAAATCCTTAGAGACTTAGTTACACGGTTTCATAAGGAGCGGATGTTGTTGCCAGCAGTCCCGGATGAATGGGCTGCTGGACTTTCAAAGTTCGGATGCCTCCCGAAAGCTCAAGGAAAATCTCTTGGAGTTCCAAGCGACAACTTGGGAAGATATGCTCAATAGGTATGAGTCCAAGATCTGTATTGAGGATGATATGCTTGGATCTAAAGTCAGGAGTATCTTTGCGAAGCATGATAAAGGAGCCTGAACTGACCGAAATTCCTCGAAGAACCGTTATTAACCTTATCATACTCCCGAAAAGCAAGGAGGTGGATAGGATTTTCGCTCTATTGAAAAATCAAATAATAAAGGATGTTCCGGACGAAACAATCATGGATTGGTGAATTCCGATAAAGGTAACTCATCTAAGGGTATCGAGTACCCAAAATTATTTGAGTATAACTTCAATATCTGCGAAGAGCAAATGGTGGCGGTACTGAGAACTCATCGGGCGTAACGGCTACTGAAACCACTGCAATTTAATCCTAACAAAAGAGATCAGTCTATCTGGTGCGATTTCCACGACACTCGTGGGCATAAAACTGCAAATTACAGACATCTACGAGAAGAGGTGGCAGGAATGTTAAGCAGGGTCCACCTCCGAGAATATTTGGGTGAGATGAGCGGCGACCTCCCATCGAAGGTAAACCAAATTTAATTGCACCACCTCGTGTTATAAACATGATCTATGGTGGGTCGATGATTTACGCTACGTCTTTCACTGCGGCTAAGAAGACAAAAATCTCTATAACTCGGGAGAAAAGATTCTGGGAGATACCTGACGAACATACCATCACGTTCACGAAAGAAGATATTGTTGGTGTTATCTTTCCTCATAACGATGCACCGGTAGTCACGGTACCTATTGATTGCTTCCAAGTGAAAAGAGTCCTAGTTGATCCCGGGAGCTCAACTAACATAATGTGTCTGAAGGTGATGGAAGAAATTAACATGGCAGACAAGATAGTTCCGGCTGCCAGAACTCTCTCAGGCTTCAATATGTCAAGTGAAATTACAAAAGGGGAAGTAAATCTACCGGTGGATGGGATGAGAGTTATTAAGTTGATATAATTTTATGTCCTCGATGGGGACATAAGGTATAATGTAATATTCAGAAGGTCGTGTATACATGATATGAAGATAGTCCCGTCAACACCGCATATGTTTGTGAAATTCCCTACACTAGAGGGGATTCGGCAAATTCGGGGTGAACAGCCCACTGAAAGGGAAATGTACGCCATAGAGGAACCAGAGGAGGCGGCAGACCCCAAATAGCAATTACAGGAAGCGAAACTGGTACCAGAACATGTTCACCAGGTTTTGATGGTGAAAACAGAATCAACCTATTCGTTGGAGAAGTTTTTGGATCGGTACCAAGTACCCAGATATTTTTAAGTATCGGATGAATCAGATTCCACCAAGTCCACTGTAGAGGAAGTGGAGCAAATTGCACTATATTCGGAAACCCTGATAGGAAGGCATACCAGGGCACCGAGTTAACCCCGAGGATCATGGATTTAATTCTTAAATATATTATATCTAACGTTGATTGTTTTGCATGATCTCATGAAGACAACTCACTAGTTGGGTCTGGATCTCAGTTTACCTCTGGTACGACAGAAAAAATGGCCGATCGCCGAACTCCGCAACAGGTTTGTTAAAGAAGAGGTAGCTAGATTACTTAATATAGGGTCAATTCAGGAAGTAAAATATTCGAACTGGTCAGCAAACATAGTCGTAGTACCTTAAAAGGGAAATAAATTTAAAATGTGCAATTATTATAAGAATTTGAATAAAGCATGTCATAAAGACACGTTTCCGCTACTGAACATAGATCAGATGATCAACGATATGGCCGAACACGAGATCGTGAGTTTTCTTGATGCATACTCCGGGTATAACCAAATAAGGATGCACTCGGAAAAATATATTTTTTAAACTATTTCCAGTACTTATTGTTATAATGTTGTGCCTTTTGGACTAAAAATGTCGGGTCCAAGTATCAAAGGTTAGTAAATAACTATTACAGTGATTGAAAGGATAAACAACAAAGATTACAACAACAAGTTATGAATCTCTTGATCTTGAATTGAAACTCCAAATCTGGATCTTGTATTCAGAAATACAAGAACATGAATTGCTACATTTGAGGCTTGTAGATCCGCTGAGAATCCGAACGGTTAGAGTCCTTTGAGCTTCAAGTTCACACCTGAAACACTCAGCAACCAGTTAGATAATCACAACACCACCTGCTGAGTCGAGAGATGACTCTATGTCTTTAAGACAAGATTACCCTCGTATATAGGCTTTATGGAAGTGTGGACAATAGTCTTTCAAGATAAAATAACAAACTATCAAATGTACAAAGCCTACATAAATGACCTCAGCGGAGAACACGAACAATGAAGATTGCTAAGAGAAAGATTGCTTATCAGGAAAACTGATCTCTTTGTGGTGTTGTATACTTGTATGTATATTGTTGGCATCAATAGAATTGAGCCAAAGGCCTCAATTTATAGGTGTGCAAGATGGCCTTTCAAATACCCCATAATGGCATTCAATTGCCATGTAATGGATGACATTTAACCCCCAAGTAATGCAGCAACATAATGGTCCAAGTAATGGCCATTATTGGGTGGATTCAATGCCATTGAAACCACTATAACAACCAAACTTTTGGGATTCCGTCGAGCAAACACTGTCTGGGAAGCGCCGCGGCACTGCAACATTTAGCGTCATGGCTTCAGTGGCCAAATAGGGAATTAGTGCCGCGGCTCAGCTTGAGAGGTGTCGCGGCGCTCCGGCGTCACGGCCCTTCTCAGATCCACGGTCCTTTTTCGATCCATACCATCTTACACTTCGCACAATCCTTCCTTCGTTTACCAACGTGGAACACTTGTTATTTAGTCAATAATCGTCCATCATTCTATGTCTCAAATATTTCACTTACGTACCAATATCTCTTTTATTAACAAAATTTATGATACTTGACACTAAGATTGCACGTGTGTGGAAATGACATTTCCGACGTGCGGGACCCCAATTATTCGAGTCACAATTAATGGTATAAACTTAATTCCACATTAGTAAATTTCCAACAATCCCCTCTTGAAAGATATTTTGGCGCACACACAAGGTGCCTACTTTCAGCAACTTTCAGCAAAAAGATATTGCATCAGGAGAGGTAGCTTCCGCTTTACCTTCCCTAGTTGAATACCATCGGACTTACTTACTGCGCGGTGAACGTGATGTCTTGAACTATCAGTGTTTAATATAAGCCAAGACAACGGTACCAACACAATACCACCCGTTTATTCATTTCTTCTTATTGTTCTGTACGTTGTGGTCGTGGACACACTTGGATTCTTAAGTGTGTTCACTTGAGGCGGTCTGTCCTCGCACTTAAATAGGTGATCTCCTATAAGGTATCCTGCTATACCCCACTTCACCAGTGTTAGGAATCATTAAAAGTTTCCCCAACCTTAACCTTAACCGTTTGAGGATCGTTAAAGGTTTGGAAGCTTAACCTTTACCCACCGTGCAGGTAGCACTTTAATGTCTATCATGGGAACGACTTTGGATTCACGTTTCTTTACAGAAATCATAATCCGAAGTGCTCTTGCTTCCACCGAAGTGCTCAACTAAACCTTTTGCAGCTTAGTTTTCCCATTGAACTAAATTCTTGGAATCTCCAGTCAGTATGGTTGGGTTACCACCGCAAATATTTATATTGTTTGGGTTTTATGCACATTCCCCTAGACAGGCATAACACTTGATCTTCAGATAGTCCCTAGTTAAAGGGTCTACTATATCCTTTGATTAGTAATCAAGGAAGTGACACCCGTGATGATCAACTGCCATACAGTCTTATGTCTCTGATAGATCCGACAGATATGTCCAGACGCCGTCATCCGTGCCCTTCCTAAAGTCGACCGGCTAGCCACAGTGTATAACTGCTGAAGGCACGGGTTTCTCCCAATAAGGGACGTCCTATAAGGAGTCGTGAAGTTACTCAACTTCTTTCATGCTATGTTTAATGCGATAAACTCTGATTCCATCATAAATCGGCTGATGCAAGTTTGCTTAGAGGTTTTCCAAGACCCACCATACACATTTACTTGTGGCATTGGTGTTCTTCAAGTCTGATATCCAGTTTGCATCACTGTGTTGTCTTAGAACCGCTGGACATCTAGAATACCATAATTTGTGGATAAGCGAATATTTCAGATATCATCATATCCGACTTAACGCCTTCTATCGATCATTTCCAGAATTACGAGTGAACCTTAGTTTAATTGATCTGCTTTGTAGGCCGATACCAGGTCGGTTGTAGTGTGTACAATACATTGAACTACATGTGACATACGTATATCGCTCCTTGTATATATGTGCACCATGATTCCAATCAGTTATATGATTAATATCTATTGGAGGCTTCAACGAGACTGTCAACTATCTCACAACTGAGTTTGGAATTAGACCAGTCCGTTAGATGTCTTAGAAATCCTAATTCCTAAGATGTCATCTGTGATACCCATATCTTTCATATCGAGACTTTTGTTTCAATATGACTTCCACTTTCAGACTGTTGGTTTTCCAACGTTGGCTTTCTAACTTCAGAGTCAATGTTTCTATTGTCATATTCATTATTTCTGTTTTATCTGAAACTTTCAGGAACAAAATGTAAATATTTCAGGGACTAAAATGAAAGTTCAGGAAGAAGCCCAACAGTCCAACAAATCAACTCTGATTCTCCCCTTCCAACTCTCAGGTTAGGAAAGCGATTTCAACATCCATGTCACGCAAGACTGCAATGGCCCTGGATGTTAAGCTATTCACAGGGGAGCACATGTCCAAGTAGTCGAGGCCTTATACTCGTCATTAGATCCATCTACTTTGTACTCACTTTTGAGTATCCACTTTTATAACCCAAAGGTTTCTTTCCCAGAGGAAGGTCAACTATTACACAAGTATGGTTCTATCTGATGGAATCTATTTCTCTCTATGTAGCTTCTTTCAAAAGCAGCGCTTCTGGAGATGACAATTCTTTATTAATTGTCCATGGTTCGTTCTCAACCATACAAGCTAGAAGGCCTGGAATAAGTCTTTGCCCCTCTTTGCTCCGTCTCGGTTCAACATCTAGAATCTCTGAGTTTTGTAGATCTGGAACATTAAGTTCCAGATAGTCAGCAACTTCCGAGACCTATAGCTCTGGAACATCTGGTTTCGGATAATCAGGCACTCGTGGGTTCTTGTTAACCTCGAGCAATTACTTTTTTTTCCTTCTCAAGGAAAGTTATCCTCAAAGAATTCAGCATTTTTTGACACCAAGAGGCGATAAGCACTACTGTTATTTGCAGATCCAATGGATATGCAATTTACAGTCTTAGGTCCAACTTGACCTATTTCGGTATTCCAACCTCTACCAATCCACCCCACAACACAATATTTGTAGGTGGGATCCTTTCCATGTTTCACATGGAGAGTTATCCTTATCCTTATGCGTAGTTCTGTAGAGAATCGCATTAGCGGTAAGGATCGCCTTGCCCAACATATTTTGGGAGTATGGCTTTACACTTGGCTAACACCGTTAAACTGAGGTGAGTAATGAACAGTCGTTTGATGAATGATGTTTCACATTCTCCACCTCTATCACTACGAATTCTTCAATCCGTAGGCTTAGTTGATTTTCAACTTCTGCTTTGTAGCGCTTATCCGCTTCAACAACTTTATCTTTGCTTTTCAACAAACAAAAGATGCAATAAGTTGTATCATCATCAATAAAGGTCACAAAGTACTTGTCTCCGCCCTCTATTTTGTATAAACTTCAAATCACCTATGTAGGTGTGACTAAGTTCTAGAGGAGCGGTGCTTCTTTCGCTATTTCTTTGATGGAACTTGTCTCCCCCTCTATCTTGTACAAACTTCAATTCACACATGTATGTGTGACTAAGTTCTAGAGGAGCGGTGCTTCTTTCGCTATTCTTTTGATGGAATGGAAAGGTAATTTAGCCTCTTCGCCTACCTCACATTCATTTTGAGGGTTTATGTCGACAGAAGGCAACAATCTCAACTTAGTTAGATTTTGAATGACTTTCTATTTAACGTATCTTAATCTATGATGGCATAGAAGCATAGATTATAAATATATCATTTATTTAGCTACATACATACTATACCATTCTTAGTTATTACAGACCGGTTGAACTAGTCTCAAACCAGCTTGCCCAACAGCGTCCCTTAAACCAAGTTTGGGACATGTATCACCTCCTTTTAGAGTGATCCCATTCCCTGAAGTCTTATTGAGGACAACCTCTCCGACCCCTTATACTTTAGAAGTGGCGTTGCTTCACATGAACAACCTCTTGCTCGTGGTTAGGGCGTAATCGGATCATATGTGATCTAGTTACTCTGGCCCACTCCAGTTGCTTTGGCAGACTAAGTGTCCAATTTCTTTTATGCCTTTCTTTTGGCCTTCAGATCGTTTAAGACCTGACAACTCTGGCCCACCTCACTAGGTGTCCATTAATCTTCTGCCTTTCTTTTGGCCTTCAAATCATTTAAGACCTGGAAATTCTGGCCCACTCCAGTCGCCCATAGGCTTTGTGCGACTGAGTGTCCAGTATCATCCTATCAACTGAATTCTGGCCCAGTCCAGTCACCCGTAGGCTTTGTACGACTGAGTGTCTAATATCATCCCATCAAATGAAGGATCTTCTGTCAAATAGTGTGACAGGTTCAACGTCTTAAGAAAAGCCATTAGCTTTTAGTCTTCTTCCTTTGAGATTGGTGCCCAGACAATTCCTGGCGCTTGCTTAAGAGTGGTAATAGTTTTCGCACAGTCAGTGGATCTCTCTCCTTCGTATGTGCGAACATACTTTACACACTTTTAATAATAACAGCCAAAAGAACGAATCTTTTATGTTTTGTTTACAATAGTCCAATCTTTAACAGGGAAGGAATGAGATTCAATATCTGATTTTAGAGTGTAGGGAATATAAGTTTTTAATGAAAACACTTTCATATTTTCAGCCTTGCTTTACACACTTTTATTCAGATATTAACTAAACACATTATAGATAAGGAAGGATAAATTAACTTAGACCTTTTGGATTCTGGCCCATTTCAGTTAGACTGAGTGTCCATATCCTCCTTACCATTATTCGGATCCTTTGTCTGGGACAGATATAGGCCTTTGGCTACATGATAGAACATCATTTTCAGCCTTCTCCTCTTATCCCAGTTGACATCCTCAGCCTCTCATGGGCGCTTGTTTCCACCACCCACGGGAGCGGTGACACCAACTCGTCCTTGATCTTTATCCGTAGTAGCATGACTATCAGCAGTATCCTGAAGCTCAACATCAGATCCAGAGATCCCACCTTTGACGGAAATAGATTTGTAACTTTTGTCAAAGAGAGAACCAAAACTAGGATCAGATTTGAAAGCACGGTTATTGACAGAGACAGTGTTTGAACTGTTAACAAAACTGTCTTCAACCAAAAAACTACGACTATAGCCAGATTTGGTCACACAGTTGTCAACCAACATCTTTCGAACACTAATACAATCTTGTCTTAAAATTGTTGGATATGTAAAGCACGTACGGGAATAGTAAATAACTATTACAGTGATCGAAAGGATAAACAACAAGATTACAACAACAAGTTGTCAATATCTTGATCTTGAATTGGAACTTCAATATGGATCTTGTATTCAGAAATACAAGAACATGAACTGCTACACTTGTGGCTTGTAGAACCGTTGAGAATCCGAACGGTTAGAATCCTTTGAGAATCAAGTTCACACTTGAAACACTTAGAAACCAATTAGATAATCACAACACCACCGGCTGAGTCGAGAGATGACTCTATGTCTTTAAGACAAGATTGCCCCCGTATATAGGCTTTACGGAAGTGTGGACAATAGTCTCCCAAGATGAAACAACAAACTATCAAGTGTGCAAAGCCTAAACAAATGATCCCAGCGAAGAACAAGAAAAATGAAGATTGCTAAGAGAATGATTGCTTATCAGGAAAACTGATCTCTTTGTGGTGTTGTATACTTGTATGTATATTGTGTGTTTGTTCATTTCTGTTCATCTATAGAATTGAGCCAAAGGCCTCAATTTATAGGTGTGCAAGATGACCTTTCAAATGCGCCATAATGGCATTCAATTGCCATGTAATGGATGGCCTTTAATCCCCAAGTAATATAGTAACATAATGGTCCAAGTAATGGTCATTATTGGGTGGATTCAATGCCATTGAAACCATCTCAACAGACAAACTTTTGGAATTCTGATGAACAGTCACTGCCTGGGAAGCACCGCGGCGCTACAGCATTAGCGCAACGGCTCTAATTAGCCAGAAAGCTTACTGCCGACAAGGCGCCGCGGCCGTGCTTAGGGGGCGCCGCGGCGCTCCGACGCCGCGGCACTTCTCGGCTCCGCGGCCCTTTACCGACCCGTACCATCTTACACTTCGCACAATCCTTCCTTCGTTTACCAACGTGGAACACTTGTTATTTATCCAATAACTGTCCATCATTCTATGTCTCAAACATTTCACTTACGTACCGATATCTCTTTCATTAACGAAATTTACGATACTTGGCACTAAGATTGCACGTGTGTGGAAACGACATTTTCGACGTGCGGGGCCCCAATTGTTCGAGTCATAAATAATGGGATAAACTTAATTATACATTAGTAATTTTCTAACAAATCATTCTATACAATTTAAAGCATGTATAAATACATATGCAAAGCAAAATTACAGCGAAAATAAGATCGACGTACCTCCGACCATTATCTTTTATGTTTCTTCCGGCGTAACTTTTCTACTCAAGGGAACTTCTAAACACTCAAATATCACCCTTAGATGGTATGGAGTTAAGAAGGTGAAGTCTATTGTGCTTAGGGGCCCTTCGAATCTAATATGTCATATTTATGACTCTCTCATCAAGAACAAATTCGTAAACCGTTACCATAGTGGGCGACGTGGCCTAGGATTTTATTGTTATGATGGGCAGTTAGAAATGGAGAAGCTAGGAGTTCAACTCCAGCAACTCCAGCTTTTGTATATGGACCATCTCAAAAATGTTCAAACACTCTTAAACTTTAACTGACACCCAAATTTATACCGTGCACACACTTAAAAGTTAAATCCATTCTTCTTTTTAGAATTATCATGCATGTGCAAATCACAAACATGTTGGTAAACCAACTTTTATGATTAAATTCAATTTAACTATCGCACTATGACTTCATATTGTTTTTCAAGAGATAGATTGGTATATCGTTTAGTATTTTTAAGAAAACATGTGCCAAGTTGAATTTCTTATTGAAAATTGTATAATACAATCAAGTTCTGTTGAAAGAGTATAAGTAGGTCCCGTCTTATGGCATATTTAATAGAGTTGTTCAACTATTCAACTTAATAATATCTACGTAGTATTTAAAAGACAGATACTAATGTGGATATATACTAGTTTTTTGTTTTAGTACTAATGTGGACCCAAGTATTTTTCTTTCCCCCCATAGGGTTGACTTCGCAGTATGACTTGATCATATGATTTGTTAAGAAAATGTTTGGTAAGTTTCACGGAGCGGTGGTTAGAACGAATTTGTTGTATGGGCGGATGTTGGCGAGTTAATTACTCTTAAGCCCCAAAGATGAGAGTTGCGGAAGTGACGATGTTCCGGTGGATGTATGGACATGCCAGGAGAGATAAGATTAGGAATGAAGATACCCCGGATAAGGTGGGAGTGACCTCTGTGGTGGACAAGATGAGGGAATCGAAACTTAGATGGGTTGGACATGTGAAGAGGAAATGCCCAGATGTCTCAGTGAAGAGGTGTGAGAGGTTGGCAGTGGTGGGTTTAAGGAAGGGTAGAGGTAGGCCGAAGAAATATTGACGAGAGGTGATTAGACAAGACATGAAGCAGCTTCAGTTTACTGAGGACATGACCTCATATAGGAGGATATGTATGTTGTGGACTAGAGTAGAAGGTTAGAAATAGTTGAGCGTTGTTTCGCTCTCCAATGGGACATGTTTGGTAGGTAGATCGTTTTAGCATTATTCTCGTAGTTTCTTATTTTTAGATTTCTGTTACTACCTGTTGTTTCTTGTGCTTCGGTTATCGGATTATGTTGCTCTGAATTCTATGTTACACTTTCTCTATTATTTGCTATGTCTTATTTGTAATCCTTGTTTACTTCTGTATTATTTTTTTCAAACTGCCTTGTTATATGTTATTTGAGCCGAGGGTCTTTCATAAACAACATTTCTATCTCCATGAGGTAGGAGTAAGGTCTACATACACTCCACATTCTTGTGATCTCGCCTATAAAAATACACTGGTATGTTATTGTTGTTGTTAAGAAAATAATTGGTATTCCATTTATTTCAATTTATATGACACACTTTTCTTTTTAATCAGTCTCAAAAAGAATGACACATTTTCTTATTTGACAACAGTTTTTTAAACTTTACCTTTTACCATTAACGAGATGATTTATAACCACAAAAATTTCTTTGATTTATTTTAGATCACAAGATTCAGAAGTCTTCCTTTATTTGTTAAATTTCATGTTCTATCAAACTACATCATATAATATTGAATTTCTTCTTGATTATTTTAATACAAGTTATATTGATAGATCCAATAGAGTTGTTCAACTTTTTAAATCTACTACTTTAAAAACAGATAATAATGTGGACACAAATATTTTTCTTTTTCCCAACGGTTGACTGTAATGAATAAAATCATATAGAGGTACATATAACAAGTAGCAAACCTTTTGAAAGAAGACCAACAAAAGGCCCTGCCACGAGGGAAAAACAAAACAAAAAGAGTTTGAACTTGGAAGGAAGCAGGAAGCTTTGACTTGCAAAAAATAAACTGGAAAAAGACCAAAAACAAAAACAGAAAGATCATAAAAATATCATTGCGTAACGTCTCTATTCTATCTGTATCATGCAGTATCTATTCAAAACAAACGGCAAATGTGAAATCGAGTAAGTGAAGCTTATATGTCTTGGGATAGGAGTGAGAGGATTTAATTTATTTTGGGTTCGGATTCTGGAACAACGATCTCAACAGTTAATAATTGAATTCAAAATTTAACATATATTAATATTTTGTGAATTTCCTAACACATATAATCTTGTAGGTCTAGAGGTGAATTCATAATTTAAATTAAGGAAAATGGTTATATTTGCTCCTCTACTATCGAAAATAAGCTATATTTGTCATCCATTATACTTTTTCAATAAACAGACCCCTACAATCATACTTTAGAGATACATTTACCCATCGCCCATTAAAACTAGCTCTATTTATCCCTTACCAGTTAAAACTTTATTTTCAGCTTTATAAATCCACATGTCATGCTCTTTTTGAATAAAAAATCATAATGCAAATATTGTTCAACCTTTTGTTGGAAATTTGCCTTTGGTGGGGTAATGCGTCCACCCATATTTAATGACTTAAACGCTAGGGTTCCGTATGTTGGAGGCTTTGTCTCTTCACACGTGCATAATGTACTAAGTGAGTAGATGACCGTAGGGCCAAGAATCGTCAAATTTCATTGAGAAATGAAAGAGATATTGGTCCACGAAGTAAGGTGTTTGAGGCATGAAAATATAGTGTGGGACAAATCTACCACATCGGTGGGAAAAGGAAGAATTGTTCTCTTTATAAGTCTCAAAATTGGCTAAGGATTTGGGACCCCAAGGGGTAACCCATGTGGTTGAAGGAGGGAGGACCTAGATGTGCTTGGGTTCAAGGCTAAGCCCACACGCGTGCCGCCGTCGCCGCCCGCCCGTCCGGTACGGGCTTGAGTCTTGGGTCTTGGGCTTCTTCTGATAGACCCCCAAATTATTTAATATTTACAGTTTGATCCCTAGAGTTTTTGAAAAGATGAAATTTGGTTAATTTTTGGAACGTTGCACATTAAATCATCAGCCATTACTTGTTGATTAACTCCATCACTAATGGTCATAAACAACCATTACTTAGATGCCCTCACTAATGGTCATAAATAGTCATTACTTGGCAATTGAGAAGTCTCCCCTTATGCTATATATTACAGCCTTTTGGCTCAATTGTTGAGACTACAAGACACTAAGATATACACACAGAAACAAACAGAAGAGAGACACAAATTCTGTCCAGAAACAGTGGACGAAAACAGAAACTCTTCCTTCATTTTTCATTCTTCAGCAAGTTTCGTGTTTGTTTTCTTCATCAGAATCAACCTATTTGCTTTGTAGTGTTGATTAGTTGCTGTTTTATCTTGGGAGACTATTGCCCGTTATCGTAAAAGCATATATACGGGGCAATCTTGTCTTAAAGACAGAGAGTCATCTCTCGACTCAACCCACAATTGTAACAATCCAGATTTAGTGTTTCTTGATTTCAGGTTATCAAGATTCAAGACTCAACAAGTTCGCCGCACTTCTGAATATTGGCTACTTGTTTATCCTTTCGAACACTTGTAATATTTATTTACTTCCCGTATTGCTTTACATATCCAATTATTTTAAGACAAGATTTGTATTAGTGTTCGAAAGATGTCGGTCAAAAGTTATGTGACCAAATCTAGATATGGCTGTGATTTTCTGGTAGAAGAGAGTTTTGATTATGTTGTTGAAGGTCAACGTGTTCATGGTGTCACCGCTCCCGAGAGTGGTGGGAACAAGCGCCCACGAGAGGCTGAGGATGTCAACTGGGACAAGAGGAGAAGGCTGAAGATGTGGTTCTATCTTGTAGCAGATGGCCTATATCTGTCCCAGACAAAGGATCCGAATTATGGTGAGGAGGAAATGGACACTCAGTCCGATGAATTGACTGAAGTGGGCCAGAATCCGAAATTGAGATAAGTAATTTTCCTTCTTTGTCAAAAATAAGATTAAATGATGTCTGATTAAAAATGGCTTAAAGTAAGGAGGAATATGAAAATGTTTTCACGAAATAATTTATATTCCTTACGCTTTAAAATCAGAAGTTTAATCTCATCTTCCTTCCCGTTTAAAGATCGAATTTTGTAAACGACTTAAAAAGATCCGTTCTTTTAAGTGTAATTATTAAAAATATGTAAAGTATGTTCGCACATACGAGGGAGAAAGATCCACTGACTGTGCGAAAACTGTTACCACTCTTAAGTAAGCGTCAAGAATTGTCTGGACACCAATCATAAGGGAAGAAGACTAAAAGCTAAAGATGTTGAGCCTGTCACACTATTTGGCAGAAGATCCTTCATAGGATGATATTGGACACTCAGTCATACAAAGCCTACGGGCGACTGGAGTGGGGCCAAAATTCCTTTGATAGGATGATATTGGACACTCAGTCATACAAAGCCTACGGGTGACTGGAGTGAGGCAAGAATTCATTTCATAGGAAAATTAATGGACACCTAGTGTGGTGGGCCAGAGTTTCCAGGTCTTAAATGATCTGAAGGCCAAAGGAAAGGCAGAAAAAAAATTGGACACTCAGTCTGCCAAAGCAACTGGAGTGGGCCAGAGTTTCCAGGTCTTAAATGATCTGAAGGCCAAAAGAAAGGCAGAATAGAAATTGGACACTCAGTCTGCCAAAGCAACTGGAGTGGGCCAAAGTATCCAGATCACATATAATCCGGTTATGCCCTAACCATGGGCAAGAGGTTGTTCACGTGAAGCAACGCCACCTCTAAAGTAGAAGGGGTTGGAGAAGTTGTCCTCAATAGGACTTCAGGGAATGTGATCACTTTAAAATGAGGTAATACATGTCCCAAACTTGGTTTAAGGGACGCTGTTGGTCAAGCTGGCTTGAGACTAGTCAAACAGGTCTGTAATAACTAAGAATGGTACAGTATGTCTGTAGCCAAATGAATGATATATTTGTAATTCGTGCATTTATGTCATCATAGATTAAGACACGTTAAATAGAAAGTCATTGAAAAGCTAACGAAGTTGAGATTGTTGCCTTCTGTCGACATAAACCCTCAAAATGAATGTGAGGTAGACGAAGAGGCAAAATCATCTTTTCATTCCGTCAAAGGAATAGCGAAAGAAGCATCACTCCTCTAGAACTTAGTCACACCTACTTGGGTGATTTGAAGTTTATACAAAATAGAGGGGGGAGATAAGTACTTTGTGACCTTCATTGATGATGGTACAACGTATTGCATCCTTTGTTTGTAGAAAAGCAAAGATGAAGTTGTTGAAGCAGATAAGCGCTGCAAAGCAGAAGTTGAAAATCAACTCGTAGTGATAGAGAGGGAGAATGTGAAGCATCGTTCATTAAACGACTGCTCATTACTCACCTCAGTATAACGGTGTTAGCCAAGCGCAAAGTCGTACACCTAAATTATGTGGGGTAAGGCGATCCTTATCGCTAATGTGATTCTCAACAGAACTCCGCATAAGAATAAGGATAACTCTCCGTGTGAAACATAGAAAGGATCTCACATACAAATATTGTGATATTGTGTGGCTTGGTAGAGGTTGGAATACCGAAACAGGTCAAGTTGGACCTAAGACAGTAAATTGCATATCTACTAGATCTGCGAATAACAGTAGTGCTTATCGCCTCTTGGCGTCAAAGAATGCTGAATTCTTTGAAGATAACTTTCCTTGAAAAGGAAAAAGGAGTAATTGCTCGAGGTTAACAAGAACCCGAGAGGGCCTGACTGTCCGGAACTAGACATTCCGTATCTACAGGACTCGGAAGTTGCTGTCTATCCAGAACTTAATATTTCAGATCTACAGAACTCAGGGATTCTAGATGTTGAACCGAGACGGAGCAAAGATGGGACAAAGACTTGTTCCAGGCCTTATTGCTTGTATGGTTGAGAATGACCCATGGACAATTAACAAATAATTATCATCTCCAAAAGTGTTACTTTGGAAAGAAGCTACAAAGAGAGAAATAGATTTCATCATATAGAACCATACTTGTGTAATGGTTGATCATATAGAACCATACATGCCCAATGGAACACTTGATAAGTGGCTACACTCTCATAACTTGTTCTTAGATATGCTGCAGAGGCTGGATAAAATGATAGATGTGGCATCGGCATTAGATTATCCTCACAATGGGTATCCAACACCTGTGGTGCATTGTGACTTGAAGCCAACCAATGTCTTGCTAGATCAAGACATGATTGGCCATGTAAGTGATTTTGGCATAGTAAAATTGCTAGGTGATGGGGAGACTTTTGTCCAAACAAGGACTATTGCAACCATTGGATACATTGCTCTAGGTAATAAAATTTTCAAACTTGGAATTCTTTACATTTAGTTCATGGACTGTTTATGCAGGGATAATAACCTATGGGTTGTCATGTGTTGAATAGAATTTTAGAGATTATGAATAATAGTGTTGTAATTGTACTTAGGTGAACTATGGTATATGGATTGTTAGGCAGGGACTGCTGACTTTAAGCATATTTTTGTGTTTAGATACTTTTATCCAACTATTGCTAACACACATTCATATTCATATTCGGCTTAACTGATACATAGTTTAGTACAAGAACATAACTGCTGCATTAGTTTGCAATGTTTTATACCGAAAGTCATATATTGTATTAATTATGCAGATATTACACTAGCAATGCAAACTTTTATACTGCACATGAAACGAATTAGTTACACGAAATTTTATTTCGGATTACCTGGAAACTTATCTTACAAGATTTTGTCATGATTGCAGAATATGGACAGGATGGAATAGTATCCAAAAGCTGTGATGTTTATAGTTTCGGTAGGAAACATTTACAGGGTTAAGGTCAAGTGATGAAATATTTACTGGGGATATGAGCCTAAGATATTGGATTAAAGATGCCTTTCCTAGTGGAGTTGGTCAAGTTGTGGATGCTGATTTGTTAAGGCCAGAGGAAGAACATATTAAAGCAAAGACGCAATGTGCATTGTCTATCATGGAATTGACTTGAGTTGCACTTTAGTGTCACCTGATGCAAGAGTTAACATTGAAGATGCTCTTTCAGCCCTCAAAAAGATAAGACATCAGTTTGCCACTAGTTGTGCAATGACTTAAAAAAAATTATTTGGGATGCAGCATCTCACTAGGACTTCCGTTTTCAATGATTTTTTAGGCCAGTGTTTTTTTATGTGATTCAGAGATTGTGAAGAAATAAGCTACCAGTGCAGAAGAAACGAAAGGAATAAATTTCGTTTTTGTAACATTAGCTGCTTTAATATTGTCAATGATGACTGAATAGTTTTACAAACCTGTGAATAATAAGGCTCAAAGGACTGAGAACTAAAACTATTTGTTGATTATTGTAGTTAGAAGAAATTGAGCTCGATCAGTTAAACAAGGATACTCTGTCAACAATCAAGATGTTAGGGATTCAGTTTGTCCACAAACTCAACAACTTTAAAGTTCATTTACTTCCATGTTTTTCAGGAGACTATCACTGTAGGCAGAAGAAATGAAAAGTTCAACTGCAGATTCCATGCTATGTGTTTTTTCACATTGGAAAATGAACATAATATTGGCCAAGTTCGGTTGACTGCGACGATATAGTAATTTTATTTATACAAGTCAATATTGTGATTCTTTCCCATAAGAAATAACAAATTGGTACAATTTATTAAATAATTACATGTGTATGTCTTGTTCAACTATGTCTTATTTATGTTCTTTTTATTTTCTTTTAATTTCTTGACAATCCTCTAGCTTAATTAAGAATGTTGACTCTCATTTTCTGGACCAACCTATGATCGAATAAAAATGAATTTGTCACTCTTTTTCACATACACAGGAGAAAATGTTACAATAGTAAGCCCTTTCCGTCATGAGAGTCTCCAAGACAAGGAGACTGTATCACGAATTGATCGCTAATTTTTTACCATTATCAGATATTTGTGACAAGGCAGCCTAAAGAACAGATTCCATGCTATATAATTGCTTTAGTATTGCCAGATAAAACCTAAGTTGTTGTACAGAAACCTTGTATTACACCTATGACCATTCCGTTGATAGCTCAATGGAGTTGGTGTGAACTAAAAAAAGACATGGGTATAAATGCATACAAAATTGAATTTCTTTATCCCTATGTATTTTGTATGAGTTTATCCCCGTCTTTGAATGTCCCTATGTCTCAACTACAAAAACTTGAATGTATTTGTTATCCTTCGTCAAAAGAATCTATTACTCTACAGAAACTAGTAATATTCACACTGCACTTGGAAAGAATAAGCTTGAATTAATAACTTCTAAAACATCAAGGTGACACTCCTAGTGTTGCTGTCATCCTCTGAGACCAGCTACTTATCAATCACGGCAGGTGGACTAATTTTTTAACAATTGCTTTAGAGATCCGACTTCTTTGCCTGTAAACTATTGCATCATAAGGGCATGCGGACTTGACGTCATCCCCACCTTCCTCCAGTATATCACGGGCAGTCCTTCGTGAGTGCGGCACGCACCTTTTTATTTGTTTATCCGCATTTTTTTATTCTTGATACAATATGTACCCACATATATGATATATAACAGGATCTTATTTGTGCAGTGCCGGAACACATATTCTCTTTGGAACGATTCCAATTATTTTTTTAATTGTATTCTTTTTATTCAAGAAGTTTGACCCCCTCTAATTTTTTTGATTTCTTTATTTGATTTGCATTGAACTAGCTAATCAGACAACAACCCCTCGACGCCATCAATAAATTCCTCCTTTTGCTCATGTTTGCGTTAATTGAAGACGAGTAATATGTAGAAAAAGTAATTGCTGAGATTCTTGCAGGAATATCCACCGTGGAATTCTAAAGGGAGAGATCTCACATGAATATCATATACTTTGAAATAAAAAAAAATTAACTACATAGAACTGAAGCGAAGGGGAAAAATGAACACACTAGATCATGATCTAAGTCTTTTATTACATGAAGACCTTACACCATCTTTCTTTAACTAACCTAATCAACTATCTGGATTACACCAAAAGAGCAGTCATTAGTTTCTATTTCCTAAGTAAGTGCCTTCATAACCGCTACTAAATAACAACTGGAACCACTCAAATGATAACCCCAATAGGGAGATGCAAAGTAGTTTAACATAAAATGCGTAGCAAAATTTCTAATAATTTTGCAAATGTCCCAGATCATATTTAGCTGCACAAGCACATGATCCCATTAGTTGAAACTATCATAGTTGCATAAAAATAAAAGAAGGCATACAACTCATAAATAATTTCCCATTAATAGCAAGGCAAATTAAGCATTCCCCTTGTTACACATGTATATTGTGTGTATATTGTGTATATTTAACATCCCTAACAGTAGGTGTGTTCTATCGTATCACATTCCGGTTGCATTTGCTCTAAGGTAAGTCTATGAAGCCTTCTAGTGCCCGGAATACCCCTAACAAGGGTTATGTACAGATTGGAGCACAAGCTTTAAAAGCATTGTAAGCACTCATCTCTTCCTGCTTTTTAGTTTTTCCCTTTCCCGCGGCAGAAATAACATGAAAATTCGCATCAACGAAAACATTTTTAATAGAATATAGCATAATTGACAGCATGCTGAGGAACTTGGTAAAAACACACATAAGCTGGATGCTAAGCATTCACTAATTGTGTGTATTAGAAATATGTGTCTTAAAATTTATTGATTTTTACCCTTCTATAAAAAAAAGGAATGGGAAGAAACCCACATGCACCTAAAATCCTAATCAAAGCCAACCTTGGAAAGTATTGAATTTGGTAACTAGATATCCTCATGTCAGCCGATTGAATTAGGATAGGAAAAGGAAGGCTAAGAAATCCCATTATGCTTAGGATTATGATTTAAAAAACACTAACACCCATACATATATATATAGTCCCTGTATGCAGTCAAAAGTATCAAAAAATCATTCACATAATCTTTCTCTTCACGTTGAAGCTTCATATATACTCCCCTCCAAGATATTTTGCTATTCATTCAAAGGTTTGAATCAATGGAAGTGTTTGCTTTTCAGCAAAAGGGTTCAAAAGTTGGTGATGAATATGACGTTGCAGAGGGTATGCAAGAAACCAACTTTCTTTGTGTACATAGGCAAAGGAAAGGAAGAATTGAAGACATTTGAGGTACCAAGAAAATACTTGTCTTCTCAATGTTTCGACGAGTATTTCTTCAACTTATTCATCAAAATAATAGATAAGAAAAAGGATCTGGTATTGTATGTGACCACTTGCTCTGCAAATTATTTCAAGGGTTTAATTCACTGGTATAGAAACTTACTTGGCCGAATTTTCACTCAACTTTGCTCAGTTGCATACAGTTATTTTTTAAGCGAATTTCCCCTTTTTCCTTTGCTCCTGTGTTTTCTTTGGTAGATGTTAATCAAGAGTGGGCCGCTATTATTATTGGGCTTTATTTGAATACTCTTTGGGCCCAAATTCAGTACCCACACCCGATTTGAGCCCAAATTCATTTGACAAAATAGCATTCAGTATACTTATTGTTAGGTCTGGCAATGGATTGGAGGTGGATCGGGTGGAGCTCAATCCGCCTCCACCCCCAACCATCCATCCACCACCCGACCCATCCATCACCCTATTTTTCTTCCTCCACATCCGATCCACCCATCATCCACGGTTGAATCGGGTGGGTCAGGTGCTTCACGGATGAAAATTATAGCACAATCAATCAATCACCTAAAATCCTTGGTAAAATAAAAAAAAAAGTACATCAAATAAATATCATCATACTGTTTTTTTTATAAACCGTGTCTATGCTCTAAACATGCAACCAAAAAAACAGCGACTTTACTTCCTTATAAAAATTATACTACTAATAGTCTAATACTGTATTAAATAATGATGATTTTACTTGATTGATTTCATAAAAATAGTTGCTAATGAGTAATGACCTTGATATCTTCGCCAACCGAAAATAAATGCAATAATTACAATTAATGTCCCATGATAGAATTATGATTAAAAATTATCCTCTATAATAATTTTGGTTAGAGCTTTTATGGAATCAGGATAAATGCAAGACACATTTCTAAGGGTGAGGACATGAATGACCCAAAAGTATAATGAATTTTAAAATTATGATATTTTCTATAGTAAGAAAATATTTTTTAAAAATATTTGCCTTGAAAAGTTATTTGAAGTTGAAGTGAAAAAATAGTATCTAAAAATTAATCGTACTTGTTATAAGTATATTCGGAAAAAAAAAAATCTTAAAGTTGAAGATTTGCGAGGAAAACTAATATTTCTCTCAAAATACACTTTCAAGTCAATATATTAATATACCCCTTGGAATCATTTACAAGTACTTGAAGCAAATTAGTACTATTTGCCAAAAAATATATTATGTTTTTTAAGTACTTCAAACTTTTTAAAATTATTTTAACAGTTACTATACATATTACTAGTACTAACAAATTTCACCAGCATGAAGGCATTTAAAAAATTAGGACATAGTCTTCGATAAATATGCTGCCCATGTGTGTCAATTTAGTTCATGTATCTTGAAGTTCGGTGCCTAGGAGATGCATTGACAGACTGTTTGTTATGTGAATGAATTTGTGGTAGTTTACTTTAATAAAAATGTATAGTTTTCCATCTTGAAATGAACTGGTAAATATGGATGGACACTTAGGTTTAAAACCTTGAAGGTTTTTGTTAAAAGGTAGGAATTAAGAGCCTGTTTGTGTGGTTTTTACTTCATAATCGGTTGTTGTCCTTTCTCTTTGCTATGTGTTGAATGTCCATGAGATATATAAAGAGTATATTTCCCATATACCAGAGTATACTGAGTATACCAAGTATACAGGCCAAATATACTCTCATGTATATCACTTAAGCTTGTTTGCTCATGCGCCTGTTGGGCCTAGCCCAATCTTCAACTATAATACATATCTCCTCCGATGCTCAAGGGGAATTCTGGGATGGGCTTGTTCCTTTGTCTATCATCTCGTGAATTCTGCATTTTAGTTTGGGTCAGGCCCACTTGCATTACTCATATGAACAATTGCTTGAAATCTTGTCGTTATGACTTGGGCTCAGCCCATACCTACCATTGCCTATGTTCTATCTATTTTGATCTGGGATGTTTTTACTATTCAACTGGGCTTAGTCCATTTTTGTTGTAATTGTGCTGAGTATTAAATGGGCTTGTCTTATGTTAACTGCTAGCAGCCCATGAGTGACAGTCCTGCATGTTTAATTTCTCTTAATCATGTATTAATTCATATGCATTATGATTAGACAATTTTGGGTGCTTTCCTAACTTAGACCTTTTTCTCCTTCTCCTTCCTACTGCCTGCCTTAGGATGGGCCCTCATGGGCCTCCTCACTCTTTCTCAGCCGGTTGGGCCAAGGTCCAACTTAATATATTTTGATCGAGTCGGTTGCTTGTAGTTGTGCGTTGAAGGCCTATGGGTGGAAATAGCTAACTGGTGGGTTTCGGTAGGCCCACCAGCTTAAACTCATTCTCCTTTCCATTCCATATATTATATGTATGTATATTTTGTGCGAATAAAAAGTACTTGATATATATATATTGGAACCTTTATGATTATGACTTAGGATAAGCAAATGATGCGTTTAGAATCGCCAAAATTGATTTTCAAAAGAATGTAAAAGAATTTGGACGTTCTCTTTAGACTTTAAATTGATTTTAAAAGTTAAATAGGGATTGGATTTGAACAAAACTGGACTGAGTTGGATTAAAATTGTACTGTACATTTCTTAAAGAAATCTGGACTTTATTTTAAAATGCGAAATAAAGTATTTTGAGTAGAAAACAGAATTGAGATTTTAACATATTTGGATTCTAAAAATTTGTTTTCAAAGTTGATAAATTGAGCTAAATTTGAACACTCTTTTCGGGATTGTTTTGGGTTGAGCCCAACTAAGTGATTTTTTAAAGAAAAATCAAACCGTTTTAGAACTTGAGTTGATTTATGGGGTTCTGGGGAAGACTGTAGTATACGGTGTGACCATTGAGAAAATAGCATGAAAGTAAAGGAAACCTATTTCTTTTTTCAAACTCTAAACATATCATTTCAAAATAAATTATACTCTTTTAATCTTAAAAAAATTTCAAAATACATAAGGAATATTGGACAACTTATTAGACTAAATAGTGGAGTTTTACTCAAATTAATTCTTGAGTGTACTTAGTCTGAAAATAAGTTGAGTAAATCATCCCTATGCAAACCATTTCGGTCGGAATTCAACTCTTTGATTTTCAAAACCTCTTTTGAATTTGAGATAAAATGAATGACATGAATTTTTGCGGAAAGTTAAAACATTTTAACACAATTTATAACTTTAAACATGATCTAGAACCCGAAGGTCACCCGTATTCTATAGATCCTTATTACCGAGATGTCGAACACCTTCCACGGGGATCACCGGAACCCTTACCTTGACTCTGATTTAAAAAGTATTTTTCACAAACTTTTCTGAATAAATCCTTTTAAATTTATTTTCCTAATTTACTTATAAATTAGGTGTCAACTCTAAAAATAATTATCCGACTTAGAGCACCAATAAGCTCTTAGTAACTTTTATGTGTCCATATAAAAGTGAACTGTAACAGATGGCGACTCCGCCGGAGATAAACATAGGTTCTAACCATAATGATTCCAATACAACATGTTTTAATTTATATAAATTGCACATGTGTTTAAATTTACTCAAATTATAATTGTCATTCATGCATCTCATATTTCGCCAAATGGCACGCTCACACACTCGCATCAGTTGACAAAGATAATTATGCGATTTCACAATTATTTATTTGGAATATGTTGAAGACGAAGTTGGTTCGCGGTCGTCCAACAGTCGATAATGGTTCACCTTGAGTAGTCCACTCGAGTCCCTTAGTCATTTGCTAAACCACTCTAGTTTGTCTAAGATAGAGCAAAGTCAAATCCCTACTGAACTAACGCATGCTGACCTAGACGGGTTCAGATATTTTAGACGTATCTGGATCCATTAGGCTGACTACCTCGTGTCTTGACGGTCTATGATCCGACTGCACTGTATCCAACTACTTGCTATGTGAAAATATGAATAAACTATTGTCATTGGGGGAGGGAAACTAAATGTGCTCTATTTTTGTAGATGCATACCAACCTTAAGTTTGTAATGGTTATAGACGCACCCGAGCTGCTGAGATTATGGTGGTCGTTGGTAGATCCCCCACAACAAAGAGAAGTAACGAACTGTCTAGACACCTACCCTCACTTATGACCATGAAAGAAATTAGGGAATTGTTAGAAGTCATTACAAGGTATTGGATCGTGATAGAATAGTGTTTAGGTTCGGAGATTTTGAGATGACTCCGACCTTAGAGGAGATCCGGGATTGTATAGATATTAACGGGACATGTATGAGAAGGACCTGACCATAATCTTCTAGTACCTCATAAGCCTACTCCCGATGAGATCATGAAATTCTTATCCCTAGCTATTGGATAATTGGCCCGATCGTAGCTTTTAGGGATCTTTACAACCGATTTGTGTCCAAACGGGGATATCTAGACACTCCGTTGAGTTTCGGTCCTACGCCAATTGGGAAGCCACCCCACCCCTATCATTTGCCATATGTCTTCTAGGAACCATGGTCTTTCCCAAAGATTGACACCAAGCCATAGATACCCGTGTCATTTATGTCACTCATGTTATCTTTCATGGCATAACCTCGAACTGGGAAACCAAATACTTTGACTTAGTCCCTATCATCCTAGTCGATATATACGAAGATTTAGGTCTATGCCGAAACCTACGTAGGTATTTCCAACGATGTAACCTCTTAGTGCAATGGTCGATTATCAAACACCTCCACAAAATTGAGGGGCCTTCATACCTAGATCTGGAATCTAGGAAAGATAACCTCCAAGACACTTGCCCAAATTTTAGGAACCAAACCAAAGAGGGGTGGGCCTTTATCTTTTCGAGACTCAGAGAGGACAACATCTAGTGGAGATTCCCTGACTTTATATCTGAGACCATAGTAGTGAGAGGTAGAAAATGTCCTTTCCTGGCACTTATAGGAATCCGGTGAATCTGCCCATATGTACCTATTAGGATCCTAAGACATTTTGGTAGGAGACAAGTGATACCCTAGGGAACATGGGACAGTACATGGTCGACTATGAGAAACATAAGATCAGAAGGTTGCTGACATCATCCGAGAGTGGAATGATCGAGTGAGATGGGGTCCAGAGACTCTAGCTGAGAATATGTTCCGCCCGGGTTGTGATGAAGACTATATAGACTGGTTGAGAGCACATTTGCAAGGTACTCTCACTCCGGGACCCAACCGCTATTAGTGTAATCATGACAGGAATTCCAAAGTTGAGATCAAAGTGCGCCGCATTCGGAGACATGCTGATGACCGAGATGCCAAATATCTAGAAAAAATGGAGCATGATCAGACTGTCATAGCTAGTTTGACCGAGGAGTTAGACTTTACTCATGAGTGCTTAGAGTACTTGGATGCTCGGATGAAGAGAGCAATTGACGAGATCGCACCTATGATCTTCACAGAGAAAGGTTTCTAGGTTGATTCACTGTCGATGTCTACACATCTCCGAATTCAGACCGCCCTTCGAATGGCCAATAAAGCTCGTACAGACAGAGCTTCATCATCCGCCACTAGAGGCCACTTCTGTTGATTTTATTTTTTTACTTTATAGCCCTTTGTCAGCTTTATCATATTTTGTAATCCTATTGGGTAAGATTATTATCATTAATGAAATATAATTATGGGGGCAATGATTTGAATCACATTTGTCACATTTATGTTTCAAAACGATTAGAAATCCTTGGAGCAACGAGGTTTAGGAACGCAAATATTACAATTGCTAATTATACGTGATTATATGATATAACTGCTTATATGCTTTCATGTGTTTCATCTGAACTCTTAATTGGTTCCACATTCCAGACACCAACTCAAATGAAAAACACAGAAAAATATCAAAACTAAACTACATTTGCACCTCCTTTAAAGGTTGATCTGCTACCAATGGAAACCCCCAGACAGCAAGAGTATCACTTCACCAGTTGTTGAATTGGTTAGCAATGAAGAGACTGAAGATGGACTTGTTCATGTCAAAATGAAAGAGGTCGACCAACTTTTGGACTTAGTGGGAAACCTTCTAGAAGAAACTACTGAGCGAACACACCACTGCCGAAACCTCCCAACAAGGTAAAAGAATCAGTTAATGGCTATATCCCACTATTTAATACGTCGAGGTAAAAGTCTGAGTTTCCCGAGAAAGACCCTATGCCATATGTCGGGAAATCAAGCGGACCATCTGAATGAATTACTCCAAATGCTAATGAAGCCGTTAATTACTACGGGATGCCACAAGGGCTATCTCGTACATCATCCCCCATGTGGTGGGAAATTGCCCTTAAAGTCCGCACTTTGCTTTTCAGAGTCGTGCATGGACCGGTGCGAAACATTGAAGCGTATGAAGGATTACAAGCTGTTGAGCGTCGTGTTTCAGCTCCGACGTCTTCCCAACCTGTGCACTCATCTATGCTTATAAGAGGTGCCATTTCCACAAGAATCAACTTGTCCACACCATAGATGAGTGCCTAGCCTTCAAAAAAATCATAAGGTTGATTGACAAAAATATCACCCGTAACCTGTGGGGCCCACATTGCCTACTGTTTTACGATCCCATCATGCCTGGTGAAGGAATCGCCATTGACACCCAAGTTTGGCGCTACGACTTCACTATTTGTGAAGACTAGTAAGCAAGCCTCTTCTCTACCGTAGCCAGCACCGGCAAAGTCCGACCAATCAAGTCTACTTGGAAACCCTCCGCAAGTACTTCTAGGAGGAAGATCTGTTTGTACCACTCAGGGGCATCGGGACATGACATCGAAGAATGTGAGGCTTTCAAATTTGAGCTGGAGCATCTAGTCAACACCGATCAGATCTGGGTAGTTCTACCCCGTCGCCACTAAGAAAGCCACCAGGAGAATGTGCAGTCATAAGGACGACAACCTGGCATGGCTTCAGGGAGAAGTCATCTTTTGGGTAATTTAGGCATCCCCTTTTTATATTTCAATCAAAATGTAAAAGAAACTACGTCTGACCTAATGTCCCAAGGGGGATACGTAGGAAATCCTTATCGGGCCTAGTCTGGGACACGGTTTGGGTATAATGAAATTAGGGATAATATTTATGTAACTCGAACTACGGAAGGGCCTGATTTCCGAGTCCGGCACCTAAAGGACGTATTTTTAAGCGCAAATTCCAAAAAGGGCTTGTGGAGTACACAATAAAACAAAAGGAGTTTATCGTGTAGCCCTCCATGAATTCAAATAATTTTAACGGCATCCTTATCGTCATCTGTTGCGTCTTTGCAAAGTTTTTTTTTCTTAAAAACTAATAGGAAATCGTGTAGAGTACATGATTTGCAAAAAAAAAAAAAAAACTTTTACAGATCGAGTACCTACACATTTGAAACTGCCAACAGATTACAAATTAACAAAATGAAGAGAAAAAGCATCCTAATAGAACTCTTTAAAACCCAATGAAATAGAAGAATAATAGGAACAGAAAATAAAGTAAGACAAACTACAAAATGATAATTAAAATGCAGAGGTGAAAAGGGCTAGACAAACAAGAGAATAAAATATTGTTTTATTTTATAGTAAAATTAATAATTGAAAGCAACTTTTAAAGAGCAGGTCCCTGTTTACATGTCAAGAATTTCTGTTAATAGGTTCACTTTATGAAAGCTACGTAATAGATTATGATATGGGGTTTAAAGATCGAAGTAGAATGGTCCATATTTGAAATTTCTTATTCTTTAGTTTACTGTAGTATTTATTCATATTTTAATATAATAATTTGTCTGGAAGCTGACATGGTAGTACAGATAGTTTTTGGACGAAGACATGACTTAAAAAAAAGAAATTTGTAATAGCAAAACGTGTAGGAGTACACGATTTGCAGAAGAAAAAAATTTCCTTATGCAAATCGTGTACCTCTGCACGATTTGCTATTAGTTTTTTAAAAAGAAAAAGCTTTACAAATCATGTAGGAATCCACGATTTACAAGTAAATTTTTTTTAAAAAAAATAGAGACGCAACAGTCGACGATTATGGTACCGTTAAAATTATTTGTAACTCGTGGAGAGCTACACAATAAACCCCTTTTGATTTATCATGTAGCACATGACCCCTTTTGGAATTTTTGCTTAAAAAGGTGTCATTTAGGCGCAGGACTCACTGACAGTCTACTTAAGACTCAGTCCCTATATTATATAAATTACAATCCACCCTATCAGAAGAATTTTGGTCTCGACGACGTCATGGTAGCAAATTAACCACAAGACTTTCAAACCAAAATCCTCAAAACTTAAAATGGCCAAAATGATCAAAATACCACCGGAATGGAAAATTGATCAAGAGTTCGGATCAAACGCATGAGTCTATGTGCTTTCTATGCAATTTATATGTGATATCTTGTATTAATTATTTTCCACTAACGTTACTAATGTCATCTTCCTTTGAGTTTTTCTTTTCTTAAAGAGGGGGTTGATCCGTGTTGTATCGCACTGGCATACTTCACAAGATCAAAGTCGCAGTAGCATCCCTTAACGAGCATAATTGAGAAAAAATGTATGGTACTCCGGAAGACGGGCGTAATAAAGACTCTTTGATTATAGAGAACCCCACACCTCAAGACATTCAGAATCCTTCACATAACGAAGACGTGATCAATTTACTATTTTGAAATATCGCGGACCTCCAGGAACATGTCTCGAAGAATGAAGCTATCAATGCTTCCAGAGAGGTGGCCACTAAAACGAGAAAGCCTCCACCGCATTTTCCATCTATGAGCTCACTAATACCCGAGCACTTCCCAGCCGCTAATACCCATATTGGTACCTCGTACCAAACCCCACCACTAATAAATGCACACAATTACCCAGGACTTCCCGTTCAGCGCATTCATATCAGGCACCACCCTCTTATGTTGATCCCAACATACACCCAAATACCACTACTCATCAAATAGCCAGAACTGCTGGCACTCCCAGAAGACACCCAGCACACCCTACAATATCTTTCCACACTTCAATCACTCTTATTGACTCGTCACCCGAGCTTGACCATTATGAAGAAATGAAAAAGGCGTGGAGGGCCGAATAAGACAGAACGTATAGGGAAATGGAGAAGAAAATGGTAGACTTGCTCGAAAATTTCACCAGAGGCTCTGGGAAAGCAACGGGCCTAAACTATGATGACATATGCATGCATCGGGACCTAAACTTGCCTGAAGGCTTGAATGTGCTAAAGTTTGAATTTTTAACAGGACGGGGAATCCCAAGACTCATTTGAGAGCATATTGCGACCAACTGGTTAGGATCAAAAGAAATCAGACTCTAATCATGAGGTTGTTTAGCGAAGCCTCATAGAGAAGCATCGGAATGGTTCACAACCCAAGATACGTCATTGCGACACTTGAGAAGACATGGTGGGGGGCTTCATGGAAAGGTTCTGCTTCAATATGGAGATTGTGCCTGACCTCTACTACCTAGAGAAGGTCAAGCAAAATTCTACTAAGAATTACTGCGAGTACGCGAGTAGATGGAGGGCCGAAGCTGCCCGAGTACAGCCGCCAATGAGCGAAGAAGAACTGGTCTATGTTTTCATTCGATCACAGGAACCCGACTTCTATGACCACATGCTATCTATCGTCGGAAGGCCATTATCTGAATTAGTAAATATGGGAGAGGCGATATAGAACAACCTCAAATTAGGAAGAATTGTCAGCGCAACTAATAAGGTCGGTCAACAAAGTGACACTAGGGCTATAAGGAAGAAAAAAAGGACGTGGCAAACATTTCCCACACACCTAGCCCAAGAAGTCGAAAGAATGAAGGATCACAGTCTTACTTTGACATATACTGTCTCCATCCGCGAGAAACTTTGACATATACAGTCTCCATCCGCGAGAAACTATATGTCTTTTCCATACAACCATGTGTCGGTATTCTACGCACAACTCAACTATCAAACACCGACGTCATCCTACCAAGCTCCACAACCAGATTATCAAATGCATGCACCTGCTTATCTAGCACCTCAACCCATCAGAATATCAGCTGCATCTGGCCACGTATGATTTTCCATGTCCAAACTTCAAGAAGAAGCCTTCATAGATGTTTACCCCACTTCTCGAAACTCAAACCAAGTTGTTTGAAATACTGAATACTATCGGAATTGTTCAAGTTATTCCATCAAAACCTACCAACCCTAGAAGTCATTTCTTCCGAGCCAACCAAACTTGTGCATACCACTCAGGAGGGAGTAGGCACAATACGGAGGACTGCATCAATTTGAAACATAAGATATAGGACCTCATTAATAAAAGGGAAATCAGTTTGGAGATGGTAGCGCCGAATGTAAGCATCGATCCTTTACCCAATCACGGTGCTAACCATATTCACATGATCGAGCGAGAAGAAGATTGGGTTGTATGCAAGCCATTGATCCAAGAGTCCATTAAATGCCTGGAACAAACGGTCGCTTCTTTTACTCTACAAGAACGACCGCAATTCAAAGTGCTAATCCAGGCACCATTCGTAGCTTAGGTATCGTAGGAGATAGTCTAAGCCCCCAGGAAAGAATTTATCATCTAAGCAGCGGTAACTTATGGAATGACGAGATCTGGGAGATGATATACTCCGGAAGAACTGGCATAGGGAGCACCCTGAAAATAAGGGAACCAAAGAAGGCCCATCACTGAGGGAGAAGCCGAAGATTTTTGGCCTAGAATGCATCCAAAGGAGTATTTCATTGTTGAACACTTAAAGAAGACGCCAACCCAAATATCGGTAGTGGCACTATTGTTGAGTTCGCCGCAACATTGACAGGCCCTGATGAGGGTACTGGATGAAGCACACGTCCTAGTAGGAACAAGCAGTGAAACTTTGGCTGACATGGTAGGCCATATCATTGGGGGGCCACCAAATTTCCTTCACTCTAGACGAGTTACCAAAAGGGGGAACAACCTACAACAAAGCTCTCTACATAACTGTCAAATATATGGATAAAGTCATAGCTCGAGTATTGGTCGATAATGGGGTTGATCTCAACATATGTCCCGAATCTACACTAAAGTAGCTGGGTTATGGTATTGGGAAGATACGTTAGAGCAGTACCAATGTGAGAGCCTTTGATAGAGCTCAATATGATCCTATTGGCAAAATAGACCTCAACATCCAAATTGGGCCCGCAAAATTCACTACTGAGTTCCAAGTCATGGAAATCAATGCTAATTACAATTTACTGTTAGGTAGGCCTTGGATTCATATGGCCGAATGTCATTCCCCAATATCGACTGGAACGGACTATACCCTACATGTATCTACTATGAACATGTATTGGAGAATCACGATGCAGTAAAGTTTGAAAATTTGTAAACATGAACTGTAATATATTATGTCTGTATAACTGAATATAAAATATGTACATGACTGATCCTGACCACAGACGTCTATGAAGCCATGAAAGACAACTAAACATGTACAACTGACATGTTGTTGGGTCAGTGGTCTGACCTACACATAATATCTATACATATAACCACATGACTTGAGTTAACTCCTGAAAGAAGTGGAGTTTACGCCATCTCATTGAACATATGTACGTATCTAGAATGCACACATGCCACTCGTTATGATCATGTGCACCATGCCTAGATAGTTAGGAGTATTGTCTCTATTTGGACTTGGTAACATGCTATCATGAGCAAACTAGCTTAGTTTCAGTATGTTAAATAAGGTAATATACCTGTGATATACACTGAATATACAACAAAGATATATCACGATTATCTGACGATAGCAGATGGGCGATTCTGACAATGACTGAGGCCCATTACGGGAGCATTGGTTGTCCAGCCCATCACGGGCAGTGGCTGAAATGCTATATTAGGAAAGTATATTTTGTGTATATTGTAGTGTATTGATTACCTAAGTTAGGATATACACTTACCATAATTGTATAGTTAGAATTATAGTAGAATAAGGTTTTAGGAATAAAATATGAATATGATTCTCCTATTTTGTAACTTGTATATATATCTATTCAATTAATGAAAATAATCAAGGAGATTATTTCTTTCATGGTATCAAGAGACTAGGTCTAAACAAAAGTTTTTCTCTCAACTTTTGTCCTCTCTTTGATTTCGGTCTAGATACCCCACCCCCCCTCGGGTTTCTCTTCCAAAATTCATCTTTCGCTCTAAAAAACACCTATCTTAAATTTCTCTTCCGTCTTTGTTCTTTCAATATGTCTAAGAACAATTATCATCCTGCCCTCATGGTTTCCAATATCAAGAGTTGTATCCCTATTGTCCTTGAGATGGAAAACGTCCAATATGCGACGTGGGTGGAGTTGTTTAAAATTCACGCTATCTCTTATCAAGTTCTTCATCACATCATTCCTCCCGCTAGACCCCTTTCTGCGGAGGATCATGAGTTATGGATTACTCTTGATGTTACCGTTCTCCGGTGGATCTACACCACTATTTTGGTGGACCTTCTACAGACGATTATTGAGCCGGATACCACGGCTATGGCTGCATAGAATAGATTGCGTGACATATTCCAAGACAACCAACATTCACGTGTCGTCACACTCGAGCATGAATTCTCTCTAGTTCGAATGGACGAATTTCTAAACGTTTCTGCATATTGCAAGAAACTCAAGGAGTTGGCAGATCAACTCCGTAATGTTGGCACACCGATAACTAATAATCATCTCGTTCTACAGTTGGTTGCCGGTCTTTCGGTGGCCTATAATGGTGTTGGAACTCTCCTTCGCCAAAGCAACCCTTTTCCCGACTTCTATCAAGCCCGTTCCATGCTTACTTTGGAAGAAGCCGGTTTGGCTAAAAAGGCGGCTACCGGAGCAAGCCCCGTCGTCATGGTGGCGTCCTCTCCTAGTTCTTCGGGTTTTGTTAATAATTCGGGCCAAAACCATAATCATGGTGGCGACAAGAATAATAACAAAAACCGCGGGGGCAAACGCAGCGGTTCTAATGGTGGTTCCGGTGGTCAGTAAGCAGGCGGTGGGCCCCATCCAGGGAACAGTAGCCCACCACCCCCTGGTCCCAGCAGTGGGGCCCATAGCAGTGGGGCTGGGGCAGTGGGTCGTGGGCAGCCCCACTTCTACTCGAGCGGCAAATTCCGGCGGCGGTGGGTGCCAACGATTCGAGCCTAACACCCGGCGGTGGCGGCCATCGCCAGCGGTGGCCCAACAGTAGTAACTCCAGCAGCTACGGCCCAGCTCCATCACGGACAGGAGTTTTTGGGCCCAGACCTCCACAAGCCCATCACGCAGCAGGCCCCACTCAGACCGATATCGAGGCCGCGATGCACACGTTGGGGTTGACTCAACCGGACCCAAATTGGTATATGGACACCGGGGCCACTACTCACATGACTTCCGAATCAGGTACTCTCTCCTCTTATTCCAATTTGAGCACCTCTCGGGGTATAATTGTTGGTAATGACAACTCTATTCCAATTCAGGGTTATGGTCAGAAAATGTTGTCTCCCCCCAATCCACCCCTTCTCTTGAAAAATACTTTACATGCTCCTAAATTGATTAAAAATTTAGCGTCTGTCCGAAAATTCACTACTGACAATTCTGTTTCCGTTGAATTTGATCCTTTTGGTTTCTCTGTGAAGGATTTCAAGACGGGGAGTCATCTCATGAGGTGTGATAGTAGGGGAGATCTGTATCCTATCATGCCTGGTTTCAGTCCATCTTGTCAAGCCTTGCCATCAGTTTTTGCAGCCATCTCTCCCTCCATGTGGCATGCTCGTCTGGGTAATCCGGGATCTTCTATTTTATCAGTTTTAGATAAAAATAGCTTTATTTCCTGTAAGGGTACGAGTCGTACTCCACTTTGTCAATCTTGTTCATTAGGGAAAATTGTTAAGTTGCCATTTGTAGACTCCAATTCTCATACTTCAATGCCATTTGATATTATTCATAGCGACTTATGGACGTCTCCTGTTCTTAGTTCATTGGGTCATCGATATTATGTTCTCTTTTTAGATGATTATTCTAGATTTTTGTAGACGTTTCCAATTGCGAATAAATCACAAGTGTTTTCCGTCTTCATCAAATTTAGAGCGTTCATTCGTACTCAATTCGAAAGAGAAATAAAAAATATTCAATGTGATAATGGGAAAGAATATGACAATAGGGAGTTTCGAGAATTCTGTGCTAATAATGGGATAAATTTTCATTTTTCGTGTCCTCATACATCTTCACAAAACGGGAAAGCCGAACGCAAAATTCGTTCCATAAATAACATTGTCCGAACTCTCTTAATCCATGCCTCCATACCTCCATATTTTTGGCATCATGCTCTACAAATGGCCACATATCTTCTTAACATAATTCCTTCTAAAGGTCTGACATATTCTTCCCCCATTAAAATCCTATATAATAAGAACCCTTCTTATTCTCATCTTCGAATTTTTGGGTGCTTGTGTTATCCGTTATTCCCATCCACCACAATTAACAAACTTCAGGCTCGGTCTACCCCGTGTGTATTTTTGGGTTATCCGTCGAATCATCGTGGTTATAAGTGTTTTGATTTATCCTCCAAGAAAATCATAATTAATCGCCATGTCATTTTTTATGAAACTCAATTTCCTTTTACGAAAGTTCATACTCCCGAGACTAAGTCGTATAATTTTTTGGATGACCAAATATCCCCGTATATTATTCAGAATTTTTCAGACATCTCCCGCACTTTAAAATCCTCCAATGCCCATCGCCTACCGGACCCACAAGCATCGCCAAAGAAGCCTAAAGGATCGGATCAGCCCCAAAGAATTGGGCTACCCACCACTCGAATCGGGTCCAGCTTGATGAGTCGCTTTTTCCGATTTGGGCCAAGAAAGCCCATCGCTCGCCGCCACCCGTCCCGAGCCCAGAAAATTTCCAAAATTCCCTCAATTCTTCCTCGAGTCATAGACCGGTCACTCGTAGTCAGCGGGGTATTTTTACACCTAAAAGACATTTTAATTTACATTATGATGTCTCTAAATCCCCCTTGTCCCGCAATCCTGTGTCCGCATTAAATGACCATAATTGGAAAATTGCTATGACTGATGAATATAATGCTCTTATTGATAATAAGACGTGGGAGTTAGTGCCCCGTCCATATGGTATTAATGTTATCAGGTCTATGTGGATTTTTGCTCATAAGAAAAATTCAGATGGTTCATTTGCTCGACATAAGGCGCGGCTTGTGGGTGATGGTAAGACTCAGCAGGTTGGGATAGATTGTGGGGAGACGTTTAGTCCGGTGGTCAAGCCGGCTACTATTCACACTGTTCTTAGCTTGGCTCTTTCGAAGACTTGGCCTATTAATTAGTTAGATGTCAAGAATGCTTTCTTACATAGGGATCTCAAGGAAACAGTCTATATGCATCAGCCGTTAGGTTTCAGGGATCCAAACCGTCCTCATTATGTCTGTTTGTTGAAGAAGTCCTTATATGGGCTTAAGCAGTCTCCAAGGTCCTGGTATACGAGGTTTGCTAACTTTGTCTCGACTATTGGGTTCACTCACAGCAGGTCAGATAATTCTTTGTTCATCTATCGGCGTGGTTCGTCCTTGGCCTACATTCTGTTGTATGTGGATGATATCATTTTGACAGCTTCTTCCGATACCTTGCGCCAGTCTATCATGGCCATGCTCAGTTCCGAGTTTGCTATGAAAGACTTAGGGCCCTTGAGTTACTTTTGGGGGATTGCCGTCAAGAGTCATTCAGGTGGTTTGTTTTTGTCCCAACGAAAGTATGCAGCTGAGATCATCGAGAGGGCTGGGATGTCATCCTGTAAGTCCACTTCCACTCCAGTTGATGCAAAACCCAAGCTTAGTACCGTGGCAGGTGCACCATACGAGGACCCAACCCGTTATCGCAGTCTTGCAGGGGCCCTCCAGTAACTTACCTTTACCAGACCGGATATTACGTATGCTGTTCAGCAGGTGTGTTTATTCATGCATGATCTTAGAGTTGAGCACATGAATGCAATCAAACGCATCATTCGATATATTCATGGGACACTGGACTATGGGTTGCACTTGTATCATTCTTTTACATCCACACTTGTCTCGTACATAGATGCGGATTGGGGTGGGTGTCCGGACACCAGACGGTCTACGTCAGGATATTGTATGTTTCTTGGCAACAACTTGGTCTCCTGGTCTGCAAAGCGTCAGGCGACGCTATCCCGCTCAAGTGCAGAGACAGAATATCGAGGGGTAGCTAATGTGGTCTCAGAATCATGTTGGTTACGGAATTTGCCTTTAGAGCTTCATTGCCCCATTCAGAAGGCAACCTTAGTATATTGTGATAATGTTAGTGCCATCTACCTCTCAGGTAATCTGGTTCAGCACCAACGCACTAAGCATATCGAAATGGACATTCACTTTGTCCGAGAAAAGGTTGCTAGGGGTCACGTTCACGTATGCCATGTCCCGTCTCGATATCAAGTTGCAAACATCTTTACAAAGGGTCTACCCGCGGTCCTTTTTGAAGATTTTAAGGGACAGTCTCAGCGTTCGAAGACCGCCCGCTATGACTACGGGGGTGTGTTAAATAAGGTAATATACCTGTGATATACACTGAATATACAACAGTATATATCACAAGATATCTGAAGATAAGCGATAGCGATGGGCGATTCGCCCAACAGCCTGAGGCCCATTACGGGAGTAGTGGCTGTCCAGCCCATCACGGGCAGTGGCTGAAATGTTATATTAGGAAAGTATATTTTGTGTATATTGTAGTGTATTGGTTACCTAAGTTAGGATATACACTTACCATAATTGTATAGTTAGAATTATAGTAGAATAAAGTTTTAGGAATAGGATTCTCCTATTTTGTAACTTGTATATATATCTATTCAATTAATGAAAATAATAAAGGGGATTATTTCTTTCACACAGTAAATGTTGGTTTCTAAGATGGATATCTAGGAATTACTGTGTATGCATGATATAAGTGCTATGCATATGGTTCTGAATTATGGATGAAGTGTGATACAGTTTGCCCTCCCCTTTCATGACCATCTTGCATGTTGGTAACTAGTTAAACACCATACCTCCCCATAAGTGTGACCTAGAATCAGAATCATGTTTAGCCTTACCTCATGTGCTCTTGGACGTGATTAGCTTCGTTTTTCCCCATTTGCTTTAGCTTTTTACATCACATGAACCTCTGTGCAAGAGGTAGAACCAATATGAAAGGCATTTAAAAAATTAGGACTTAGTCTTCAATAGATATACTGCCATTGTGTGTCAATTTAGTTCACATATCTTGAAGTTCAGTGCCTAGGAGATGCATTGACTGACTGTTTGTTAAGTGAATGGATCTGTGGTAGTTTACTTTAATAAAAATGTATAGTTTTCAATCTTGAAATGAACCGGTGAATATGGATGGACACATAGGTTTAAAACCTTGAAGGTTTTTTGTTAAAAAGTAGGAATTAAGAGCCTGTTTATGTGGTTTTTGCTTCATAATCTCAATATCCATTAGATATACAAAGAGTATATTGGCCATATACCTGAGTATACCAGGTATACAGTTCAAATATACTCTCATGTATATCACTTAAGCTCGTTTGCTCATGCGCCTGTTGGGCCTAGCCCAATCTTTAACTATAATACATGTCTCCTCCGATGCTCCAGGGGAATTCTGGGCTGGGCTTGTGTTATCCTTTCTCTATCATCTCATGAATTCTGCATCATAGTTTGGGCCAGGCCCACTTTCATTACTCATATGAACAATTGCTTGTTGTCTTGCCGTTGTGACTTGGGCTCAGTCTATACCTGCCATTGCCTATGTTCTATTTATTTTGATCTGGAATTTTTGCAATTCAACTGGGTTTAGTCCATTTTTGTTATAATTGTGCTGAGTATTAAATGAGCTTGTCTTATGTTAACTGCTAGAAGCCCAAGAGTGGCAGTCCTGCATGCTTAATTTCTCTTAATCATGTATTAATTCATATGCATTATGATTAGACAATTTTGGATGCTTCCTAACTTAGACCTTTTTTTCTCCTTCTCCTTCTCCTTCTCCTTCCGTCTGCCTTGGGATGGCCCCCGTGGGCCCCTCACTCTTTCTCAGCCGGTTTGACCAAGACCTAACTAAATATATTTTGATCGAGTCTGTTGCTTGTAGCTGTGCGTTGAAGGCCCAACTATGGGTGAAAATAGCTAACTGATGTGCTTCGGTAGGTCCACCAGCTTAAATTCATTCTCCTTTCCATTCCATATATTATATGTATGTATATTTTGTGTGAATAAAAAGTACCTGATGTATATATATATATATGAACCTTTATGATTACGAATTAGAATAGGCAAACGATACGTACATTGTTTAGCTAGAATCGGTAAAATTAGTTTTTAAAAGAATGTAAAAGAATTTGGATGTTCTCTTTAGACTTTGAATTGATTTAGACGTTAAATTGGGACTGGATTTGAACAAAACTGGACTGAGTTGGATTAAAATTGAACTGTACCTTTTCTTAAAAAAAATATAGACTTTGTTTTAAAATACCAAACAGATTGTTTTGAGTAGAACAATTGAGATTTTAACAGATTTGGATTCTAAAATTTTATTTTCAAAGTTGATAAATTGGGCTAAATTTGAACACTTTCTCGGGACTGTTTCCCAACTAAGTGATTCTTTTAAGGAAAACCAAACCTTTTAGGACTTGAATTGATATATGAGTTTTTTTGGAAAGATTGTAGGATATGGGGTGACCTTTGAGAAAATAGCATGAAAGAAAAGGAAACCTATTTCTATTTTTAAACTCTAAACATATCATTTCAAAACAAATTATACTATTTTTAACTTAAAAAGATTTTCAAAATACATAAGGAATATTGGACAACTTATTGAACTAAACAGTGGAGTTCTACTCAAATTAATTTTTGAGTGTACTTATTCTGAAATAAGTTGATTAAATCATCCCTATGCAAACCATTTGGGGCGGAATTCAACTCTTTGGTTTTCAAAACCTCTTTTGAATTTGAGATAAAATGAATTACATGAATTTTCGCAGAAAATTAAACATTCTAAAGCAATTTATAACTTTAAGCATGCTGTAGAACCCGAAGGTCAACCGTATTCTATAGATCCTTAATACCGGGATGTCTAACACCTTTTTCGGAGACCACTAGAACCCTACCTTGACTCTGGTTTAAAAAAGATTTTTCACGGACTTTTCTGAATAAACCCTTTTAATTCATTTTTTCTAATTTACCTATAAATTAGATGGTGACTCTAAAAAATAATTATCCGACTTAGAGCACCAACAATCTCTTAGTAACTTTTATGGCTCCGCGTAAAAGTGAACCGTAACACATACTCACTGGCTACATAAACACCAAACTAAAGCTATGAACACAGGAGGCAACCTAATTAATTTAAACCTCCTAAGCAAACAAAATAACAAAATGCATCAATCTATCAACTTTCAATTCTCGATCTATCACCTACAAAAAACTAAAACAAAAGAACACCAAAAGGAAATCAGGAGAACTAAAAGAAATATACAAGATAATCCAACTGAAAAATCATAATGATTTATTGTTGGTTGTAAGTTGTAACCATGTTCTCAGCGATCTGCGCCAGTGATTGCAAATTGGAACGTACAATTGTATCCACAAATACACACGTTTTCTTTTTGAGTTTCAGTTTGGAATTAATTTAAGATGTGGTGGAGAATATAATTGGGTGTAGTTGGGTTTTATGTTTATTACAAGATCGGATTTAATAGTGACCAGATTTAATTTGGAGAAAAAAATCTATGTAGGCGGTCACTAGGAAAATAAAGATGGGGACAAGGGGATCTAACGGACTGATGGTAAATATGGCCCAAAAGTAGAGTACAACGACAAATATGGCCCTAAAATTGAATGACAAGTATATATATATATATATATATATATATATATATATATATATATATATATATATATATATATATATATATATATATATATATATATATAATAAATGACAAATATAGCTTATTTGTGAGAGTACAGGGGTAAATCTGAACCTTATCTGCTTCAATTTTTCACATGACATGTTTAAGACTAGAAGATTAAAGAATATTTTGATACATTCTACATATCTTAGTTTAAGATCACAAAATTCAAAAGTCTTCTTCACTTTTTTAAATTTCGTGCCAAGTCAAAACTAGACAAACAAATTAAAATGAGTGAAGTAATAGTTGAATGTAGTAAAACATTACAAGCTGCTTTAGTCAAGGTTAATTTAGTAGTTGTAGAGTTAAGATATTTTTGTTAGACGGTTAGTTAGTTAGAAAGTTAGTACTTTATATACAACAAAGCACTTGTATTGCTTCAGTTGAGTTAATAGAAGAATATCTTCATTCCCAATTTACTTTCTTCTCCAAACTTCCTATGTATGCTTACTTTTCTACAACGCTCAGTACACTTCCATAGCTGCTAACATGGTATTAGAGTCATCAGCATTGATTTGAAAGCTCTGAAACTTGACTAGTTCATATGGTTGCAGAATAAACTAGAGAAGAATTAGCACAGAAAGTATCGATAAAAAAATGCTGCTAAGTTTAGTGAAGTTGAAGCTCAATTGAAGTCGAATTTAGTGAAATTGAAGCTCAATCGAAGTAAAAAAATGGTGAATGTAAGTGGACAAACAAGCGAGACTCAACCAATACCAGAAACAACAGTTTCCGCTACTGTAGCGAATGTGACAGTTCCTACAATCGATTACAATCATCCATTCTACTTGCAACCAACGGACACTCCAGGTAGTTATCGTATCTCGCTTACTCTTACTGAATCAGAAAACTATACGTTATGGAGTCAATCCATGAGAATTGATCCTTTAGGCTAAAGTAAGCTAGGGTTTGTTAACGGTACATTTCCTAAGTCAAAATTGTCACGACCCAAATCGGAGAGTCATGACGGGTACCCGGACCTTTCCTGTCGAGTACCACCTATCATACAATCAACATCTAATCATAATTAATCACGATCACAAGGGCTGTTACCCATTACTCTACTAACATATGAAAATAGTAAGCGGGAAAAGAGCTATGTACAATCTGAACCCAATTGCCCAACTTATATATATACATACCAAGACCGACAAGACCATACATGACTACTACACATAGGACACCGTCTACAAGCCTCTAAAAGAGTACATGACACCATAAGGGTCGGGACAGGGCCCCGCCATACCCATATATATACAAGCAAAAATTACCGTACCAAGATTTGACCGACACTCCGAAACAAGTGGACTGCTCCAATATCCGCTGAGTCAGCAGTCTACTAATGCAGATCGTCGCCTTGCCTACGTGAACATGCGGGCATGAAACGCAACGTCTCCCGATAACAGGGACATTAGTACGACTGATGTACTGAGTATGTCAGGCATGCGAAATAGCATAACAGAGATACATAAATAAACTTAAACAGAAACATCCGACTGAAACAGCCGACTGAAACAGCTGATAGCAACAGCTGACAGAAATAGCTGACCAGTAGTGAATGCCTCTGAGGGCTATAATATGCCTAAATGTCATGCACAATGCAAATGCGGTATACATATATATATTGGCCTCATCGGGCATCTTCTTTCCCATAACAGCCTTTGTGGGCATAATCATCATCATATCACAGCTGATCAGGTGGTCCACGTATCCCGTTTCTCATCCCCAATATATGGTCCAGGGTAATACATGAATATAATGCATGAATGACAATAAAATATTCTGAACTTATCGGGTGACATAATCTCCTTGTTGTACATTCGGCTAACATTGGGAATATTAACATTTTCTCATCTACCTCAATAAGGATTTAAGAACATATTTAGACATGTCTTTTAACATAGGGATCAATAACAGGAACATTCTTAACTACTAAGAGTAGAATAATTTATGGAACAATATTACGGTTACGTTTCGTACATAAAACATGACAAAAGAAAGAAATGATTTGCCTTAACATACATTTAGTCGATCTAACTGACACAAACCGCAATGTACTCAAAGTATGCAATACTTCAATCTTGAAATGGAGTACAAAATTTACTTCATATGTTATTGCTCAAGTACGTTGCTGCCTATAGTTCTTTTTAAAAAAATCATCTAACTAGTATGAGAAATGAAATCTCAATAGTATTGTAAAATCACGTTGCTGTATATAATGGTCTCATACCATATATGTTTAATCATTTCCAATTATAACTTGTAATGGAAAGTGATAAAATCTTATATTGACAACCCCATTTTCTTTGTTTTCCCCCGTGTCAATATTCACTTCTTGTCCATTTGACTCATCACCTTCACTAATAATGACACCTCATTTGTTAGATGTTGCCATGTGGAGAAGGGTGCCGCCCATTACCTGCTTATTTCCTTATTCCATCCTATATTTCCAATTACAATATTAGTCTCCCACTTAGTTTCATAATTAATACTTTATACTCCATTAATTAATTACACACATAATTAATTCTTGATCTCAAATCACTTAAATAATAATGACTTATAAAACCTTCATATACTCAATGTCATAATCATGCGATATAGCACTATTCTATAACCTCATTTGGGACATACAACTATTATTTTCAGTTACCCGTCGTCACACTTCTTAAGTCCTAATTTATTTCGGAACCGCATCCTTTTATATATTAAGCTCTTTATTTGCATTTTCTAGATGCTCAAATCATCACCCGAAAGTACGGGGTGTTACAAAAATTTAACTCAACACTGCATGACCAGTGGGAGAAAGTAAATAATGTAGCTTTCTCATAGATAAAGAGTGATGTTCGGACTGGACTCTTAAGTAGTGTAATGTATGCATCAAATGCACACAAAGTATGGGAAGATTTGAAGGAAAGGTTTGACAAAGTGAATGGATTTAGAGTCTTGTACTTATATAGAGAGATTCTGTAACGACTCGCCTAGTCATTTTTTATCTTTTTATCTAATTTTTTTCAAAATATCCTTCCAGTGGCTTCATTTGTGCATTCATGGATTACAGATATGGATGACACGGTTTTCGAGGCAATCGAGCAGATTTCAGATTGATTTTAGTAAATTTAGAAGTTCTAAAGTTAAAGAAAAATGAGATGTTTGACCAAAGTCAATATCGGGGTAATTGTGTCATTTCCGTGGTTATGTCAATTTCATTAGGTTTAAAATATTATTTATGACTTAGTTGAGCCACTGGTTCGGGTCCCATGCATTCATGTGTATCTTGGATAGTTCGTTGAGAAATGAGATTTTCATGATTTAAGAGTTGACCTTGGTCAACATCGGGTCAAGATAGCCTTTTTTGGAAATTCCGAGTATGAGAGTGAGTCAGAATCTTGTTTTATGACTGAAATGCACATTAAGTTTGTGTTCGGGAGGTTCCAAATGAATTTCGAGTGTCCGTTTGATATTTGAAAGAAACCAAAAAAATCAGCAATTGTCACATGGTTTTCTTCATCGCGGGAGAGGGGCCTGCGATCGCGATGAGTTGTCACACGTGGGGTCGTGATCGTGCCTTCGCGTAGAGTAAAAATTGGACTTGGTCGGGTATTGCTTTGTGATTGCAGCTTGTGGGTCTCGCGATCGCAAAGGCCAATTTTCACCTATACAGATTTTAAAACCCCCATTTCGAACTTCATCTTTCAAAACACATTTTAAGAGTTAGGGAGCTCGGATTTGAGTGGTTTCATGTGCTATTTTCAAGATTTTTTATTTGGGGTAAGATCTTAAATTTAATCTAGATATTTATTTTTGTTTTCTTCCATTATTTAGTGATTCCTCCCATGATTTAGAACATAGAAATAAAATATTTTCATGGATTTAAGTTTAGCTTAAATTAGGGAAATTGAAGGTCCGATTTTGATTAGAATTTCATAATTTTAGGACTATGACTATCTAGACTGTGGGTAATATGATTTTGAGTTTAATTTCTAATTTTGACCTTTGGGCTCGCGGTGGGATTTGGGATTGACTTTTGAATTCAAAACCTCTATATAAGAATATGGGTATCCATTGCTTCGTATTCTCATAAAGATATCATTTTAATAGAGGTAAAGGTCGTGGAGTGACTATTCATCTTTGGATTCAGGCAAATTGAGACATACTAAACCCTTTATGTAGTATTTTGTGTTGGTTTAATTAATTAAGGAGTGTAATGGGTAATTGGGGATCCCGTACTCTTGAGGTGACGAGCACCTATGCGGTTACCGGCATATCCATATGAATAATTAAAATATAAAGTAGTTATACTTGTGACGGAGACTATGTGTTTAGCCTTCGGGCCTTGGAGGTGGTGCATAAATCAACTAGGTTGGTATGGTTGTTGCTTATTTGGGATATATTAGCCATGAATGATTGACTTTCATGAATATTGAATTGTCATGCATTCATCACTCCATATCTCATCCAAACTATGAAAGAAGAATTCATCTTGATAAATTAATTGATATTACACATTTACAGGGTGTATGCATATCCATCACATTCATTCATGATATTATTGGCATCTAATTGATAGGATATAAGAAAAGGGGATCGGAGAGGCCGGATTTAGATATGGTACATGGACAGGAGTGATGATGTTGATATTATAGCCTACGGGTTGGTACCCAATATGATCTTAGAGATCTGATATTCTAGGTGAGTATATGGACTTTATGAGTCCTCCATGGATCACACGAAACCGACTATAGGAGTGTGTGTGTATGGCTAGTTCATAACATACATCTCATTTGCATTTCGTGCCATTTATACTTGTTGATTTGTTTTCATTCCATATGTGCCTTAAATGATGAAAACATGGATCTTTATGGCTTACATACCTTAATTGATATAAAATATTAGATCTTTATTAACTAAGTGTCTTAATTAATGTAAAGATTAGATCTCTACGGACTTACACTCCGAAAAGACAGAATCTTTGTAAGTAATTGGCCCTAATTAATTTAAATTTTATCAAGGGGAACTGCTCCAACTTAGAAAGGTTGGATCTTTATAACCATACTTGAAAAGAAATGAACTTTATGTCTTGGTTGTATTGCAGACTCTTTACTTTGATTTTAGAAATGCGTATAAACTGTAAATCTTAGTGCTATTGAAGAAAGTAAGTGAGCATCAAGAGTACCAACCCTGGTCATCAAATAGTTTAGGGTCGGTCAACGATGTTGATGGGTACACGTACTTCTCGTACTTACTCTACACTTCCTGTAACTTTTGTGTGCAGGTACCGATCCGAGCATGAGTGAAGTTCGAGGTCAGGACTTTGCTGATCAGTGATGCATATCTCGGAGTTTAGGGTGAGGTGATGTTGGTCCCATATCACCAGACTTCCTCCTACCTTGGACTTATGACTTCCAGATTTTGGGATTTGTTTGACTTAGACCTATTTCCATTATGTTATTGAGACTAGTTAAGTAATTGCGGGTGTTTACTTTTATTTTTCAAATTTACTTTCTATTTCGACTATTATTTGATTGGGGAACGCCTACGTGTTTAGGATAGGTTCCCTCACGGCACAAACAGGATTTTGGATCATCATAAATTTAGTATTAGAGCACTGGGTTCATTGGTTTCATGAGTACAAGAGCGATGTCTAGTAGAGTCTTGCGAATCTGTACATCTTCTTGAAAAATGTGATACACGAAACTTTGGTTTATGAATTTCCCAGCTATGGATGTAGGAGCATCAACTACGTTCATGTATACCTATCTTCAAGAGGATATATAGTATTTACGAAACTTCGCTTCTTTCATTCTTGTCGTATGTTCCTGACTTTGTCGAATTCTAAATCTCTTTTTTTTTACTCTTTCTCACAAATGGTGAAGACTCGTTCGATCGCTGATGGAGATCAGGAGTCCGCACCTACACCTGTACCCGCTACTAGGGGCGTTTCATGGGGCAGGGGCAAAGGTAGACCTCGAGTTGCAGCACTAGCCCGAGGCCGAGCACCAGCAGCTGCTCAGGGCCGTGTTAAGGTAGAATCTCCATAGCCAGAGGTTGTTCCGTAGGATGATCAAGTTTAGGTTGATGGGGAAGATCAGATTCAAACAGATGGGGCTAAGCTATCACAGGCGCTCCTAGGTCTTATTTGCTATACTGTTGCTTCAGGGCACTTTGATTCGCATGATAAGTTTTCTCGAGACTATAACATAAGGTGTTCTACCGGTCATATGAGATGCAATGTGATGTCTTAAATAAACGCATCTATGAGACCGTCACATGTGTATTTATTGTCAACCCGCAGTTTTACATGTGCAACATTGCTTGCTCAATATAAATTGAGTTTAGAGCATAATTTTCAGATTATGTAATCAAGATAGTTCAACTTGATAATATTGGTTTATATCTGAGCTGATTTGGCGTTGAATGCCTCCGATAAATAGCTAAACTATTGCTTATGTGAACAAAGCTTCATATGTTGATTTGAGATATGAAATATTGCATACAACAACACTTGTATGCTTCAAACCAGTAAAATATGATAAATTCTTCCTCACAATTGTTCAGGGCCAGGAACCAAATATTTTTATCTAATTATTTTTATGTGCGGTATATGATTAATGAATCTACCATGATACACAAAGATGGATTCCTTAAAAAGGTGGGGAGAATAAGAAGTTAAGAAACATGTTGTGAATTATCATGATCCTCATTAAAAAAATAACTCAAGTCAAATGCTAGAAGTATTTTTGATCCAAAATTAATCTCATATTTCAGTTGTGAATGCTCCTATTGACTGTCTCAGGAGGACAGAGTCTACAACATGTATGGAGCATGGTAGACCAATCGATTTCAAATGTTATAATCCTTAAAAAGAAAGAGGAGCAAAAGATCAAAATGATTACAATAAGGAGACAATGTGCTCTTGAAGAAACACTGCACGAAACCTCATAGGAGGTACATGTACTTGAAAAATAATGAAGTAATGAGATCTCAGTAAGTTATGTCGAATTGCTAACCGATACAAAATGATATATTGTCAACGGTATCTTTGATACAATATAGCGCGCATTATTATATAAGATAATGAGGATCTGAATTCTATGTCTCTTAAAGCATGATGACTTACAAATAATTACCAAGTGAAATGATGTATCTTGAAAAGAGTAATACTTATTGGATCTGCAGTCCAGACATCAGAAAATATCATGTCACTTTAATATTAATGAAAGTTTTCATAATCTATACGTCTTACTTGACAAAATTTATATGAAAATTTTGAAGGATTAAAATGCATGAAGCATATACAAGTTCTTGAGAAACTAGTTTACAATCCTTAAATGGACAAAATGAATCAAGGTTGATGTACTGAAATAGCCTTAATAAATATTATTGAACAAATGGTACACAAATAACTTTGTTTACCCTTGTGTCTTTATGATAATCATGATATTTTCATATTGTTGTGCAAGTTAACGACTTGAATAATTGGAGATCTTGAAGAGTTTTCAAAAGTAGTAGATTATCTGCTAAAAGAAATTGAAATGAAAAATAAATTAGATTGATCCTGAAAGTACCATATATTTGTGCAATTGATACATTCATTTATCTTGCTATAACTATGAGCATGATATAATGACTCTTTTATATAGAGATATTGAAATGAGATTAATTGCATTTTGCAAATGAAAGACTTGACTTGAATGTGTTTATCCTAGGGGTGGCCAATGGGCTGGGGCGGGTCCCAGTGGGACGGGATCCGATGGGACGGGGGAAGGGTCGAGATCGGGTCTCCGACGGGACAGGCGGGCCGGGATTAGCAGGACAGGCAGATGTCCTATCCCATCCCACATCCCGCCGAAAAAGGGGACCGATGTTGCGGGGACGGGTCGGGGCGGGATCGGGATTTTAATTTTTTTGGCACTTAATTTTAAAAATAATATATATAAACACTTCAATAATTGAACAAGATAGTGTAATAAAAATATCCCAATGTTATTTTTGTGCCTCTTATATTATTTAATAGAAATATGATTTTTTTGTAATACAATTTCAAAATTGCAACTTTGTGGTGGTGTTCAAAAGTTGCAAATCACATAGTAAAATTGCAATTAAAAAAATTACATAGTTAACCATACTTTTTCTAATTTCCTCACAATTACTTTTTCTAATTTCCTCACAATTACTTTTTCTAATTTCCTCACAATGTCTTGAGGATCTTCGGTTGGAATCGGAAGTTGTTGGTCAAATTGTTCGACGTTGCTTCATGTTCCCTCGGATAAGATTTCGTTGTAGTTGTAGTCTTCTTCTTCGTTGAATAATAAAGTTCTATAAAAATCCAATAAGTTCTAAAAATATTTCCCAATCATTATCTACAAGCATATCCCTTGGATTTTTATTATGGGCATTAAATAATAAAGTTATAGGTCTTCTATAATTGTAAACAACAAGCAGTTATTCATATAGAGAATTTCACCTAGTCGCTACTTCTTCAGAAATTTTTCTATAAGGTAATCCACAATCGTGACAAGTTTTTTTATACTCTTTGTATCTTTGTATTTCATTACCTTTAAAATAAAGTGTATATCAAATTGTATTTTATCAAGAATGTTTTCAAAAAGTTTTAGGCCATCCTTTATAACTAAGTTATAAATATGACATGCACATCTTATACGAAAATGATCAGAAAAATATAGAGTTAATCAAACTTTTAAAAGTCTTATAGCATAATCATTAGAATAAGCATTATCTAATATAATAGTCATAATTTTATCAATTATTCCATAATAATCACAAATTTCATGAATATTTTGTGCAATAAAAGTTCCAGTGTGTCTATCATCAATATATATATATGCTATAGTATGGTTTTGCATAGACCAAGTCTGATCTATCCAATGACATATAACGGTTAAATAATTATTACCGTTAGTATTACGACCTAAGTCAAAAAGTGATAGCCAATTTCGTTGTGTGGGGCCTCGACTCATACTAGGGGGAATAAGAGGCATTCCAGTTTCAGTTTGAGGCTGAGACTCAGTCTGAGGTTGAGGTTGAGGTTGAGGTGCACTAGTGGGTGTGTCATCTACATTATCGTCAAAATTAAAGTCTGGTTTAGATGCAGAATATACCTCATCATCTAATGGTATATCATTAAAAAAAGCAGTTTCATCTATATGAGTGAAATCAATCAAATCATCGAGACTAGGAATAGGATTACTAGAAAAAGTACCCTTACCCTTGTTATCCCAACTAGAAAAAGCACCCTTAATCATACGTCCAAGGCGTTCCATTTTAATTATGCAAATAAATAATTAAAGTAAATAAAATTAAGTGCGATAATTAAAATTAAGTAACAATAATGATTTAAAGAAGGAACGAATGTACCAAACGTCGACGTAACGTCGACGTGTAATCGATGTTGAAATTGAAACTTTGCTCAATGGATGATCCTTAAGTTAGTTGCCAACTTCACTCCCAATTTTTGAAATTTGATATAAATGAGCAAAAAATATATAATATTTAGTAGGCAATGTAGAATTGTAGAGAGATAAATTGAGAGATTAGAGAGATGGTAGGAAGATTTGTGAGAAAATGAAGAGGAAAATGAGGTATTTATAGTTGAGAAATAGGGTTAAGGTATAAATATATTAACTTAGGGGTTAAAAATAAATATTAAGGAGTAGGGGGCAAAAAATGGTTGTTATAGCCGTTGTATAACGGCCAAAATCAAAATTTGGTCGTTGTTGCAACGATTATTTTTGCAAAGGGGGAGCGGTGCTGGCGGGGAGGGACGGGGTCGGGTCGGATCGGGATCGGAACGGGCGGGACTAGCCTAGGTCCCGTCCCGAGTTTGAATCCCGACACCAATTTTTTTTGGGGATAGGGGCGGGGTCGGTATCGGGTCGACCCGGCGCACTGGACAACCTTAGTTTATCCTAGCAAATATTGTCAAGCTTTTTGGATATACGAGGGCATTCATCTGTTCGACATAAGAGTTTGATCCAGATATGTCATTTATTCCCATGAAGGGTTACTGTCATACCATGTTATTCTATATGACAGTCAAATCATAGAAAATAATAATAGTTTATAAAGCAAGCCAATAATGTACTTGACGTAATTCCAACAATATTATATTGCGATGATTCAACTCTATCTAAGGAATGCAGATGCCAATGATCAATCAGTTCGCCAGATGATCATTTGACACTTGACATATCTGATCTTAAATGCACTGCCAACCTCAAGATATGATAAGTTGGTATACAAGATCGGAGTACATCTTTAAGAATTATGTGTTGCTTTAATCAGGGGGAGTAAAATACACGTCGTACTCTTTTTCCGTTAATTAAGATTCTGTCCCATTTAGATTTTTTTGGTCAGATTTTTAATGAGGCAAGTAATAATGCGTATGACTAGATGTGTGTACTCTTTTTCCTTCTAAGATTTTTCCTACTGAATATGAACATTCAGGGGGAGTGTTATACTAAATACATTGTATTGTGGATGTCCATTTAATTACCTTATAATTTTTTGGATAAGTTTGCAATTATGCAGACGGTTTGCAAGTAGCTCAAGCAGGTAACTTGCAAGTAGCTCATGCAGACAGCTTGCAAAAAGCTCCCAAAAAGCCTTGTAGTAGCTTGCTCAAGCTTGCAATCAAGCAGACAACTTGCGAGTAGCTAAAACAAATAGCTTACCAGCAACTTCTGAAAAGCCTCACAACAACTTATTTTCTTCTATAAAGTTCATTTGTACATCAGTTTGAAAAATAATAAAATAACTCTCTTCCCAGTTTCTTTGGCTATATTTCTTGTTGCTTTATATTTTATTATTATTTCATTAGAATTGATAAAATCTTATTTAAGATCAATAATATTTCAAGAGAGATTGAATAAATTAGCTATATTAATAATTTTACATCTGAAAAAGTTAGGATGATAAATTTTAAGAAAAAAATATATTATTCTTTTTTTCTTCTATAAAGTTTATTTGTACATCAGTATGAAAAATAATAAAATATCTTTCTCTTCTCAATTTCTTTGACTATATTTCTTGTTGCTTTATATTTTATTATTATTTCATTAAAATTGATAAATCTTACTTAAGATCAATAATGTCTCAAGAGAGATTGAATAAATTAGCTATATTATTAATTTTAAAATAATTACTATAAATAATTTTACATCTGAAAAAGTTAGAAAAAATAAATTTTAAGTAAAAAATATATACGAGTTTTCAGTTAAAAAAATTAAGAATCTAGCTTTAGGTCATCAATTTAATTAAATCATACCTGAGTTTATATTGGAATTAATTATTTGAATAGAAAAATATTCACAATGTAATCGTTTAAAGAGTCTTATTTAGGGTTTATGTCTTTTAATTAGTTTGTCATATGTAGGTCAAATCATATCAAACTTATTATGCATATTTTAATATCTTTTGTTGTCTGATTTATCGTCATTGAAGGTTTGCAATTATAAATGATGCCCTAATGATTTCGATAAAAAAACAAAACAAAAATTAATTATTTGAGCAACTAAATTCATAATGCAAGATTAAGGAAAGGGTAAAGAAATAAATAGAAGTGCAATCGTTAAAGCAACTATGATATGAGATTATTAAGACATAAAGAGTAGAAATACACAAAAATTTATCATCAACCATAGCTATTATCTCTTGGACCTTCTATCTACATTATTAAACAAGATTAGATCATAATTACAATCTAACAATTTATATAATCCCGTTGCTCCTCCGACATTCCTTGTATACTAGTCTTTGTATTATGGAATAGTCTGATGCAGCAATCTTTGTACCTAATGCTTTAACGCGTGGACTTTACCAACTTTTTCGAGACAAAAAACGTGGCGGTGCATAGAATTGCCAATCTTGAAATTTTCTATCCTCAAACCCCCAAAAAGTTCTCTTGAGATCAAACAGAAACAACACTTGTTCAGCTCATCTTGTAAGGAATTCCCAAATCAAGAATTGCTTTTTGGTGTCAAGAATTGTTTGTTGGTAATGGATCTGCCACAAGAAGAGCTTCAATTCTTGACCATACCTGATATATTTCAAGAATCAATCTCCATACCCAAGAGATCTCCCAAAACATTCTACCTTATTACCCTTACCTTAGTATTTCCTTTATCTTTTGCAATCTTGGCTCATTCTTTGTTCACTCACCCTATCATTACTCAGCTCCAAGAAAACCCAAATTCATCTCATGCCTCTCAATGGACAAAGCTCATTGTTTTCCAGTTTTGTTACTTACTTTTCTTGTTTGCTTTCTCTTTGCTTTCAACTGCTGCTGTTGTCTTCACTGTCGCATCAATTTACACCTCAAAGCCTGTGTCTTTTTCATCTACTTTAGCTGCAATTCCCAGTGTTTTCAAGAGGCTTTTCATTACCTTCATATGGGTTTCTCTCTCTATGTTGGCTTATAACACTGTTTTCTTGATTTTTCTTGTGCTTTTGATTGTAGCAGCCGATACCCAGAATTTAGTTTTGTTCCTTTTCTCGTTTTTGGTTGTCTTTATACTCTTCCTTGTGGTGCATGTTTACATCAGTGCATTGTGGCATTTGGCTAGTGTAGTGTCTGTTCTTGAGCCTGTTTATGGCATAGGAGCTATGAAGAAGAGCTATGAGTTGTTGAAAGGAAGGACACGAATGGCATTTTTCCTTGTTTTTGGGTATTTGTCTATTTGTGGGGTGATTAATGGTTTTTTTGGGTCAGTTGTGGTGCATGGAGGTGAAAATTATGGTGTGTTTACAAGAATTGTGATTGGTGGGTTCTTGGTTGGAGTATTGGTGATTGTGAATCTTGTGGGGCTTTTGATGCAAAGTGTGTTTTACTATGTTTGCAAGAGCTACCATCATCAGGGGATAGACAAGACTGCTCTTTATGATCATCTTGGTGGATACCTTGGGGAGTATGTGCCTCTCAAAAGCAGCGTTCAGATGGAGAACTTAGAAGGCGGTGCAATGACGCCATGATGGTGAGAAAGCCTAAATCCTTGTGCTTTCATTCGACTTTGTTGCATGATATGTTAGGATGAGGTATTGTAAAGACATTAACTTTGAATTAGGTGGTTGTGTTTTGACACTTGAATTTGTTCCTTTACATAATAAGTCATGGTAGTCTTTGTTCTTTGTGCTTCCTTGATAGATTCTGTTAATATGCATCAATATATATGGCATTTTTATTAAAGTCGAGCGCCTTGTTGCCTATGGCGAGAGGCGAGGCGATGGAGTATCACCTTTTTGCGGCGAGACGACCAGTTAACAAAAAGGCGAGAAGAAGGCGACGAGGCAATGAAGTGAGAAAGGTGTCGCCTTTTTCAAAAAAAAGAAAAGAGGTTGAATTAATAAAACATAAAATGCAGACTTAGGATAATTAATAAAACATAAAAAGCAATATACTGTTGAGAGTCTTGGAATTCAAGAACTGGAAGATCTTGAAGAAAAATTAGAATAGACTTTTAGTATTGCTTGTCTTATGAATTATTGAGTCATTCAAGTTCTAGACTTTTAGTATCTAGTATCTACTTTTCATTTTTGAATTGAAATATTTGCTAATATGTTATTGCTGTCGAGATTTTGATTATTTATATATGCAATTAATTTTTTTTATCTTTTGGTATTAATTGGCGCCTCACTTCAAAAAGGTGAGCGCCTCGCCTCTCACCTCTCAAAAAGGCAAGGCAGGCCCTTGTCGCCTTTTGTTGCCGCACGCCTTCCAAAACACTGATATATGGGCTAGCTTGCCCAATTGCAAGCTTGGAGGTCTAACAACTGAGTTATATCTCCCGAGCCAAGTGGAGCATGTATTAAGATTGTTTCTTCTTTTCTTCTCCTTGGCGCAGCGGGTGTCATCCTTGACCAGAAAAGGATATGTCAGTGACCTAGCACGACATAGCACTCTCTGTGCGATGGAATATCTAATTTGTTGGTCAGAATATCTGCAGTAAATGCCTATGTTAGATTCTCTCTTCGTAATTAGGGAAAGTTCAGTTCAATTCTCGATGGAAACAAAATTTTGTGGATTCGAACTGGATATCATTTTATTAGTTATCTTTAGGAGAGTGCAAATTTTTGATCAGATACCTGTAGATTGAGGAATTATCAACAGGAAATATTTGAAAATATTGTCATTTCAAACTTCGAAACATTATGATGGAAAGAAAGAGAATCTGCTTTTAGATTTCTAGTTATATCTTTTTCTGAGCTATCATACTGCTGTGCCTGAATATTTTTTAGTTTGAATAGCGAGTGATTCTTAGTTGGCTATCTAATATGTTGTTGGCTTCTCCATTCTTGTGTGTCCTCACTCCTCACTAACATGCTAGTGAAAGAAGAACAGAAGATCCGTAGGAGAAGTAAGAGAGATGCAACAGCAGTTCCTTTCAATAAGTGGCGGTGGAATATAATTTGGAAAAGTAAAGCTCCATGTTTGGTCGCCTGCTTTTGTTGGCTGTTAGTTTTTTCATCAGGTGGTTGTTATGAAGCTGTCTTAACTAAACTTGTAGAATTGGGGGTTGCCTATTTCAATGCCACGTGTCGAAGGGAAATTGCAGATGTTAATCACTTATTCCTGCATAGGAAACTCAAGTGGATGGTCCTTGTAAATACTTTTTGTTAGACATGGAACACCAAATGAGTCGAGGATCTTTTCTCTTTTGGTCTAGGAACGGACTTGGTAAAGATAAGATTATGGTACAGTATCTCAATATGTATATGCTGTGTAGGTCTAAGGAATTCAAGACATCACAAACTTTAAAAAATAATCTATTTATAATGTCCTTTTGGCATAATATGATAGAGGTAGATGAAGCTGATTTCTTCTTTTCTAAACTGCCCTGCAGGAGTAGCAAGGGCACTGACTATTGTAATAAGTGTTCTACATATCCAATATCTCTTAGTGCTATTTTGTATTAGTAAAATTGTTTGCTTAGATGCAAAGGGCACCCCCCTTTAGACATAGAGAAAGAGCATCCAGTGGCAATTAAAATCAGAGACTAAGTTTAAATCTTACTTTGAGAAATTAAAGCACATAGAGTAAGACGTGTCTCATGGACACCTTTCAAGCCCTACTTGAAAAAAAATAGAATGAACACCTTTCAAACCCTGGTTTCTTGTATTTGTCATGGTATATGAGAACTTTGTCAGAATTATCTATTCATGCCAGTCATAGAGCTTGCTGCCTACTAGGATTTCATGTATATCAAATCCTATTAGAAGCTTGATGCGAATAGCTAATAAAACAATATAATTATTGAAAAAAAGTAGTGTCATTGTTTCATCCCTCACATCCTCATGCAGATAAATACTGTATCCAGCTTTAAGTGGATTGCGTAAAGGCTGTCAACATGGATCAATATGAAATGTGAGGCGTTTATGTTTGAGAATTACAATGATAGGTTGCCCTGATGCAAAGTGAAGACACAACTAAGGATTAAAAAAAATCAATTGCTTGAGATTAGAAGGTGTATATAAGTCAAAATCAACTTGGTCCCAACCCAAAACCAGTTAGGTCTATATGTATCCTCTATATCGATTCTGCACTATTTGAGCACGCGTGCCTCTGCATGTCTCAGTGAATTCATTGCTTCTAAGATTCATCATATGACTATATTTACACTATCTCTTACGTTGATAATCACATTAGAATTAACCTTTTCTCCCTTATTCAAGCTTGAGACCAGCTACACAAAGTTCATGATTAACCTGTATTACAGTGACTGAAAATTGTAATTCAAACAAGGGAGTCCAATGCCGCCTAAAAGAGTTGAACTTGAGCTCCCTGTGTGAGTAGGGATTAAAGACCATATCAACGGATCTTCCATCTTGTAAATAAGACATATCTTGTCTAGGCAAAATTTTGGAAATGATACCTTTATTTCCGTGTCTTCCAGCTACTTTATCACCTACTTTGATTTCACGTTTCTATGAAATATATACACGAATCGTTTCGGATACCACTGGAGGCTTTGATAAAACCAGGAGTTCCGGATGGGCTTTCCTCTTCTCCTTTCTTTACCGAAGCGGATTCGAAAGCGCATCCATCCAGTAAAAGTATGCCACGGTCATAGCTACTCTTCCTATTCCTACCTGGATTGTGTGAGTAGGGATGGCAGGTGGGTATAATTTTGCGGATTCCGCACCTCACCCGCCCCAGTTGGGGCGCGGGTATGGGTATAACTTTGGCGGGTAGTAGGCGGGTATGGGTAGGTGGTGGATTTACAGTTATACCCGCCTCATACCCACCCGCCCGCTCCAAATCCACCCGCCCGCCCCAAATCCACCCGCCCGCCTTATATCCGCCAACTATAATTTTATTTGTACAACTTTATATCTAATGCGAGTTATTTTCGTTAACCGTTAGCTTGCATCTAGTTGACCTAATAGTCCAAGTTTAATGAGGAATGTGAGGCTGCCATTCTTAGTACAGCTTAGTGTAGCGAAGTAATCCAAGTTCGATGAGGAAATGATACTCCTGTAACCCCACATGGCTTGTTAAACTATATGCTTTGAGCACTTATCTTGAGCTACTGATGGAAACTTTTCAACATTCAAGAACATAGATTAGATGTTTCTCTTCTTGGCTCCTTGTCTTATGGTTTTGAATGACTAGCTGAGTAGGCAGTTTGAAACACATATTTTTGTGCTTAAACCAAGACTAATTTCCGTGAAACCGACAATTGAAGCCACCTTTCTTTTGGTGACTTATAGGATTCAGGTTAGATGTTTGACATGGCACTTACATACATTGATTGATGCAACAAATAGAGAAAAGGAAAATATGGCAGGCCGATAGAAAGAGAACAAAGCAATCCTTTAATCCTCTTTCTTATACTCTTTGGGGCTTCCTGATATATTTTTAAAGCATTTCAAACTGGAATTTCTGACAAATTGATGAACTTGAGGGAAATTAAATGTTTGGGCGGAAGTGGAGAATGGGATCAGAGCTACTTGTCCAAAATTAACTACTGGAATAACATGATTGTAGTACAATTTGAGATTTCCTTCAGGAGCTACTACTATTAACAATTGGAATTACATGATCGTATTACAATTTGGACCTTCAAAAGGCAACTGGGCAATACCCATTTTGTGAAGTAGCTTGAACAGTTTAGTATACTTAGTTCCATGGTTCTAATTGGCTGTGAGCATGTCAATGGACCTCTATTTACATCGGATAATAATCAAAATATATTTTTGGAAGATGAAATGATGATGAAACTAGTTTGCTGACGAGAAGTAGCTCGTAAGAGGATTCTGAAAGACATGCAAGAAAAAAGGATTCTAGGAGGAACAGCTTTCTTTACATCAGACATTAGCTAACAGAACTTGCTACTCCCTCCGTTCCAATTTATGTGAAAGTGTTTGACTGGGCACAAAGTTTAAGGGAAAAAGAAAGACTTCTAAAATACGTGGTCTAAAGTAAGCCAAAGTATTTTCTGTGGCTATAAATCATCTCATTAAGGATAAAATTGAAGTTTAACATTGAATTGTTACTGAATATAGAAAGATGTCATTCTTTTTGGGACTGACTAAAAAGGAAAAAATTTGTCACATAAATTGGGACGGAGGGAGTATCAGCTAATTTAGGACTTGGCAATCACTGCCAGTGCAGATGCTCGCTCCTGCTAATTCTTGTGCCTTATGGTTGGTTTTGGACTTGGATCCTGCTAATTATTGTGCGTTATGCTTGGTTTTGGTTGTTTCTCCCTGATGAGCTTGCATGTAAGATGACACAAGAAAGGAGATATATGTTGGCATCTTCGTTATGGTTAGGTAAGTTTGCATCTGCTAAGATAACAAAATTTCAGGTCAGAGGCCACCTGATGCTGAAGAGGAATCTTGAGCTGGTCTTCTTTTCTATGTCAACTGCAGCTAATCTTGAGCTGGTCTTCTTTAAGCTGCAGTTGACATAGAAAAGAAGACCAGCTCAAGATTCCCCTTGTAAACAAATACCATAACCTTTTTGCTGCTTTTAAAAAAACAAAGGGTTGACATTCTGATATAGAGGAAGTAGAACAGGTCTAATTAGAAGGTCTTTATAAGTTGAGATTGGAAGGAAAGCACAGAGAACGTACACTTGTGCTCAATGACAACTCTACTTATTGTCTATATAATTGATGGAAAGTGTAGATCTGTTTTTGGTTATATTCTTGAGTTGTTTAGCTGCCACTTTCACCATAGTTGTCCGGCAGAATCTGCAGGAGTTTTGTCTTAATGTCTCTTTCCTAATCCTCCTCTTCATTTTCTTTCTTACGTTTCCCAAGTCTTTCGTTTTTGTCCTTTACCACTGCTTTCTGGTTACGGGCATCGCTATGTTTAAAATCTTGTGGACCATCATGTTTTCGTATTTGAATTGAAGTCAGAGGCCACCTGATGTCCTTTGTTTTGTATCTTCCAAGCAACCTGCTGCCCAAAAAGGTCCCTCTTACATGAGAATGCAATGATGTGACTGCTACTTCCCCCTGTTGATGGAGTGAAGAGTCAAAAATAAAAACAGAAGAAAGGGTATCTTTGCTAAGGGGAATATACTAGGGTGGTGTTGTGAAAAGGGATCTTGGCGTATAAAAGTAAGCTAGTTATAATAGATTCGGAGGAGTCCTGTGATAGCTAAATAAGATATGCTTAAACAGACTGGATTTTGAACTATCCATTTGATGGATGATTTGCCTTCGACCCACGGCTAGTGCAGGTTATCTCAACTGTGTGGTTTGCGGGATATTACACACCCTGTCCGCACCCGAAGGGTAGCTGCTGCGGATTCCCTTGTTATCAAAAAGTTTGAACAAGGCTTTTTTGCAATTTTAAGTTTCATGAACATGTCTTTCACCCTCCTATATGACTTCTTAACGCGTTACCATCTTTGCATAACTGTTTCATAGAAGGCATGTATTTTAGGCTAACAGTGGAAGCTTTATGCAACTAGTGTTTCCTCTTGACTTTTGTATTATATCATAACAGGTGGAGCTATGCAGATAACAAATTGTGCTGATTATCGGAAGACCTTGCTATTTCTCTTTTTTTCTGCTCAATATTGAGAGATAAAGACGGACTATAGACTTTTTCTTTCCTGTATGTGGAAGTTGATTCTCTTGTTCCTTTTTGTTCTAAAAAGTACAGAAACTTGTACGTCTATTTGATTCGATTAGTTAACAAACTTCTGTTAGTTTAGTTTACTATTAGTCTTGGTTTATGTCATACTTTTTTGGTGCCAAAAGTACAGAAGATTGAACTAATTAAACTTTGATTTACTTGGGTTACATTTACAGATTTACTGTTGGAATCTTGGTTTATGTCACACTAATTCCACCCAATACTTAGTTTGTGATCAAGCACTAGAGATGCATTATTTATAATTATATAGCAAGAAAGTTCATGATTGTATTACCAACCCTCTTGAATGTAATCATAAATATAAATATTCAAATTAAGTAACCATGATTTTAAGTTTCGTCAATCGGACACAATAAACAATGCAATGTATGAGTTGTCCAAATATGATTTGATTCCAAGCAATCATGTAAAGAAGTCCTCAACTGAAAAGTACTACTCCCTTAGTCATTTTTTTATTATTATTAATTTGTTCCATAAAGATTGATATATTTTTATATCTTGAAGTAATTTAATTTTATAAGATTGAAGCTACATAAATATGGTTTGATTTAGATCATTCATTTTAATTTTTTATTTATTTATTAAATTTTATATCAAATTAAATTAAAACCATCTTCTTGAGACGGAGGAAATACATACTTTGTAACCTTATTCATAAAAGGTGAACACTGAGCGGAGCAGGCTAGAACTATATGGGTTTTATTAGGGTCCATTTAGTCATGATTTATGATTTGATTTCTTGATTTGAAATTAAAATTTTATGAACATGAGATTTGAATGTCAAAAGTTGTGCTTTTTCCCCATAAATATGAAATCAGAAAATTTTAAGGCACCGCATTAACATGTCACATATTTTCATATTTATTTATAAAAAAATGTTTGTGATACAAGCTATGATAAATTTTTAAATACATATAATTTTACAAAGATTCACTAGTCCAATAAAAATAATAGTAACTAAATATTCTTTATAATATAATTCTTTCACATAGTACGAATAATCTCTTCACGTCGAGTATAATTTTTTTTGTGTAAAATTTAAAACTATGAATTTTGCTTTGCCTAATACAAACTTATGAGTCAAGTTTAATTTTTTTTTAAAATCACAAATTTGGAATTTAATATCAAAAATTCAAATTGAAGTTTTGATCAAATGTCATAAATAAACAGTGATTTTAAATTACAATTTCAAATTTGAGCTCCAAATTGAATGGTAAAACGCCTACTAAGTTATAGAATGACAACTTCAAGTGCTAATTACTGTGTTTAAATTTAATGTGTGTATGTATTTAATGAATTTCTTAATATAAGTAGGCGTAAGACCATAGAAAACAAAAAAATCACTTTTTTTCAAAAAAGTTTTGAAGTTGGAGTTGTGTTTGGCCATAGTTTTTACAAATAACATTTGGTTGTTGTAATGTACTTTTTCTTAAAAATATGAAATATGATTTATACCCTCAATTTTTAATAACTAGCAAATTCACCGAAATCAATTAATAAACATAACCAGTGCTTAAACACTGCCCGTCAATCATTTTCTATTACATTAAGCATATTTTATATAGATTTTCTTTAATACGATGATATAATCAAGTTCACAATTATTTGCATCTTCAACATGTATCATCATTAATCATGGGCATGAGCTTATTCACTGATGCATACGAGCTACAGAACTAAAATAATCCAGTGCATTTCTTTTCGCCTACGAGTTACTATATACTATTACATTTCGTCAATTCTAATTATTATTACAACGTTTCATTAATACTAAAAATCAACAACACTAGTAATAACTATTCTTTAATATAATCCTCCCACATTGTGTGAACAATCTGTTCCCGTCGAGCATGCATTTTCTGATCAGCTGAATTAAATGGGGTCAAATTTCTAAAAATAAAAATTATAGGATACAATTTTAAAAGTGAAAGACAAAAGCAACAACAAAAAAAGTAAAAAAAAAGTGAAAATAAGGTTTTATTTGTTTTTCAAATACACGCCAAACACTAATTTTTTTTAAAAACTAAAAAAATCCGAAAAAATGTGAATAATATCTATGGTCAAACGGATTCAAGCATACTATTTAAGCAAACACTATGATTTGGTTGAACCCGTATCTAGGTTTCTATCACGTGCATGATTGCTATCATTGATTAAGAGCATGTTTGGCTAAGCGGTTTTAAGGCCAACAGTATTTTTTTTTGGAGAAAAAAAATACATTTTTAGTTATTTAAGGTGTTTGACAAATTAGTAAAATTGCTTTTAAGTAGAAATAGAAATAATTTTTCTGTTGTTGAGAGAAGCAGAAAATTGAAAAAAGCAGAAACAAAAATAGAAATTTATTTTTGTCAAGAGAACAATATTCCTACCATAATTATATATTTATCAAATATATTTCTCATTAATTCATTAATTTCTAATTAATAATTCTTTATTTTATTTTTTGTTGTATTTTTGTGCTTAATTTTAATTTGTGGAATAATTTTAAATTTTATTTTGGTTGATGTTTCTTGGTATATTCAAATCACCATGTGATATTAAATCAATATTTACTATTATCTTTGATTTACCTATGTATTGTATTAATTAAAAATCTTATCATGTACTTTAAAATCTTAATTAGATAAAAGTAAAAACTTATTTAAAGTCTTTGACATAGATATTTAAAATACTCTCTATAAAATAATTTTAATAGTAAACGTTTATTAATATTTGTCCTTTTACGTAATTTGATATAAAAGTATTTTTTAAGAAGATTAGTCAAACACAATTTGCTTATTAAAATCACTTTTGAAATAAATTAACCAAATACAAACTGCTTCTCATTAAAGGTACTTTTCAAAAACACTTTTCACAAAAATACTTTTCAAAATAAGCAATTTTTAGCCGCTAGGCCAAACATGCTCTAAATATAATTAATTAAGTGTCACTCTGGTGTCTTGAAATATTTATCGCATCAGAACCGATCATAGGCAACTCCGACTAATACTTTAATGTGATTACGTTATTTTGATGTGAGATAAAATTGCAAGTTATATAGTATTTCTTCCTAACTTTTTAATAGGTACAAAATTTGGTCAAACTAAACCGAGTGGGCCAAACAAATTACGACACCATAAAGGGGACTAAACTTTGTGAAGGAAAAAGTCCAGAAGGCGAAACCCCCCACCTGTATCAGAGGTCCCTTGGTCAGGTGAGATGTAAATCGAGGGATATGCGCGAGTGACAGCCCTGCAAGGGAGAGGACCAACGGGACACGAACCCAGCAACAACCCTTGCAATATTTCAGCAAAGACTGTCACCACATGGATTCGAACCCGCAACGTCGGAGTGGTTGTACCCCAATCACCTTGCCACTTACCAACTCGCCTGTGCCCCTGAGAGCATAAAGGGGACTAAACTTAAAAGTTACTCTATGCAGTTTCTGCTCAAGCTTAGAATGATCAACATACAAAGTATGTCTAACTTTATATTCACACGTTTAATCAAATTACAGTACTAAAATATAATCATAAAAGACATTAGTACCTTACTCGTTATTTAAAAAGAAAAACATTTCTGATTTTGAATAAATTAATGTATTAGATTGGCTTTAAAAAAAAAGTATTTCATTTGTCCCAATTTATATGACACACATTTCTTTTTTGTCAATTTTAAAAAGAATGACACATTTCCTTATTTAACAATCATTTAACTTTAAACTTTACATTTTATACTTAACGAGATGATCTATAACCACACAAATATCTTTAGCTTATTTTAGATCACAAATTTAAAAGTCTTATTTTTTTTCTTAAACTTCATATCCTGTCAAATTACATCATATAAATTGGGACGAAGAAAGTAATGAATACTAACATAAGATATTTTATCTTTCTTATTAAAAAAGTAATAAATACTGACATAAGATATTTTATAAAAATACGTCACATCTACGTTATTATGTTTTCATTTAAAGGAAGAAAAACGTTTTTGCACTTGGTATCTAAATTCTAAAGCGAAGGTGCAAAGACCAAATCAAAGTTTGCTACTTATATCTTCAACACACACTTTCACATTTAAAGCATATCCTCTTGGATATTCTTTTTTGTACAAAACACGTAAAAAGAGTGATTGTCTACAAATCGGTTCACTACTTCACTATTCTCCCGTAAGATATTTATCCAAAAATGAGAACTCCCTTACTAAAATTATCTAAGGATTCAACAATGGATATTATGACCAAGATGAAGAAAGAGAGAAGAGATCATTTGAGAGAGAGAGAAACGTTATACAAGCTTGGTCGTATTTATAGTTAATTATATAACTAACTAATTATAATAGTGAAATAACTAAACCACCCTACTAGCCTATTTTACAACTTTCTTCAACACTAAAGTATGTGCCATAAAGATGTTAAGTAAACCTAGGTTGGATACAAGATACTCAAGTTGAAATCAGGTCAATCCTTTTATAAGTACATCTACGGGTTGTTCAGTTGTGTGAATATATTCAGTCTTGATCAGTCCTTGTTCAATCTTTTCTCTTATGAAATGACAGTCAATTTCAATGTGTCTTGTCCTCTCATGAAGACTAGATTGATTGTTATTTGAATAACTGCTTTGTTATTAGTATATATACTCACTAGTAGTTGTATTTGCACGCCTAAATCTTTGATCAATCCAGCTAATGAAGTTATTGTAGTGGCAATGCTCCTATGCTCAGCTTCTGCTGAGCTTCTTGAGATAGTTGTTTATTTCTTGGACTTCCAAGAAACTAGTGAGACCTAGTTTTATTAAGAACCTTATCACTGATTTTCTTGAGAATGAACATGATGCCCAATCAATATCACAGAATGCTGTGACTGTATCATTTCTATTGCTAGATAACAGAACTCTTTTTTCAGGCTATAAATCTGATAATTCTCAATACAAATTGCATATGAGGTCTTTTAGGTTGTTGAAGGAATTGACTCAATGTTTGACAACTATAAGCTATTTCATGTCTAGTAAATGTTAGATATAACAATTTACCTATCAGTCTTTGATAAGCTCCTTGATCTTTTATAACTCCGTCTTCTAAGTAACTTGTTGGTTGGTTATGTTCTTCATTTTGGCGATTCCTGATTTCCTTGATGTATTAATCATATTATCTAGTAGTAAATTTAACATTGGTGTCCATTGGTGTTGCAGCTGGTTTAGCAGCACTCAGTCCAGATTCTGATATTAACTATAATGCATATTTTTTCTGATGCATTAGAATTCCCTTTTTTGATTTTGCAAATTCAATCCCAATAAAGCACTTTAACTCCCCTAAGTCTTTCATTTTGAATACCTCTTGTAATGTTGCTTTTGTCTCAATTATTAACACTGAGTTGTCTCCAGTGATTAGCATATCATCAACATATACTAGTATCACTATGAGACATATGTTTGTATTTTTTGTATATAGTGAGTGGTCATATTGACTCTGAACAAACTTAATTATGAGGAGAGCTCAACTAATTTTGCATTCCATTGCCTTGGGGCCGTTTCAGTCAATACAAGGATTTAGTGAGTATGCAAACTTGTTTAGTATCCCCCTGACTCTTAAATCCTTATGGTAGGTCCATGTATATCTCATCATATAAATCTCCTTGAAGGAAGACATTATACACATCCATTTGATGTATATATCACTTCTTAGCAGTTGCTATAACAAGCACAGTCTTGACTGCTACCATTTTTACTATTGGGCTGAAGGTCTCTTGATAATCTATCCCTTCTTGTTGATTGTATCCCTTCGCTATCAGTCTTGCTTTAAGTCTTTCTATTTCTCCATTGACTTTATACTTGATTGTTAAAATCCATTTGCAGCCAATTGAAACTTTTCATCTGGTAGTGGAACTATTCTCTGAGTATTATTTTGTTATAATGCATCTACCTCTATTTGCATAGCGTCAACCTACTTGCATCTTTGATTACTTCTGCATATGTAGTAGGTTCAGTAATAGTAGAATAGTTGAAGTAAATGCTTTGTATTTGGAAGATAAATGATCATAAGAGATGTATTTAGACAATGCATAAGGAATGCCATCATGAACATCTAGGGATACAAACTCTTTTATCCAACATGTTGGATGTTTGCATCTGGTAGACTCGGTTGGTTGTGCTGGTTGTTGTTGTTGCTGCTGCATTATATTTTGAGCCTCAACTTTTATGTCAGGTGGTTGAACTTCAAGCTATGTATTAGTTGTTTGTACATTATCTGCTTCTTGTACAATTTCTTATTCACATAGAGTACATGTCACACTTGTACTTTCTGTAATGACCTATTAGGTCATTTTGATTATTTTGCTTGATTTTTTGTAAATGTTATTTTTTCTAGCCTTGTTTGATATTTTTGATGTACCGTGATAGATGGCACAATTTTTTAGACTATTGGGTAAAGTTATCGAAAGAAAATCCTATTTTTGGAAATTAGAAGTTATGAGTTGAAAGGTTTGAATAGAAGTTGAATATTGAGTAGATGCATCTAGAATCAAATTTCGATGGTTCTATTAGTTCTGGAATATAATTTTTAAGTTAGGTGGATGGTTGGAATGAATTTCGAGTGATTTGAGTGCGATTCGAGTAAGTTTGTGAAATTTGAAAAGTCTTAAGTTGAAAGGATGATTTTTGGTTGACTAAAGTTAACAATGAAGGAATATGAGTATTTTTTAAGTTTCATCAATTTCATTTGGTCCTGAATGTCGTTTATGACTTAGTCGAGTCATTGATTCGGTTCTGAGGGACTCATGTGTTTTTTGGATGCTTGGTTGGAATTCTAGTGATTTAAGGAAGTTGGAGTTGACTTGGGTTATTCGTTCAAGGCGACCTCATATGAGTATTTTGAGTGTGTAAGAAAGTATGTTGCATATTTTAGGAGTGATTTGCATATTTAGTTTCTATCCGGAAGGTCACGGATGAGTTTCAGGGGTTGATTCAAAGTTTGAACTTGTTTGGAGATTTTCTGGTGTCTGGTGCGTCGCACCGGCGAGGAATAGCTCGCACCTGCATGTGGTGGATCACAGGTGTGAAGTTGCAGTTGGGGCAGGGAGGTCGCACCTGCGATGGGTTATTATGGGCTAATGTCGGTTAGTGTATTAGTAGTAATTGGAAAGCGAGCCCTCGTCTTCGTTTAAGATAGGGTCGGTCGATGATGCTGCTGAACAATTGTTGTTCTCGTACTCACACTACACTTACAACACCTTTTTGTGTACAAGTTTGGTTCCAAGTACTAGTGAATTGCGTGACTATCCAATCCGTTGAGGAGCTGTCTAAGAGGATTTGGGGTGAGCTACCAACTAATCTATATCACCGGATTCCCTCTCCTATTTTACTTTTCAGTCTTTTCAATTTTCGAATGTATTCAGGTGTTTCACCCAGACTATGTATTTCTTTATTTTAGCCACTTCTTGTACTAGTGACACAAATCTTGGGGGTTGTACATCTTACTTCACATTTTATGAGTTAAACTCTTTAAAGACTTAAACTTTGCTTATATGTTATCTTCTGCATTTTAATTTCTCTACTTTAATATTTATTTTGGGTTGTGTTGGGCTTACTAACTCGGGGGAGTTAGTGCCTTCACGACATTCGAATTTGGATCGTGATAAATTGGTATCAAAACTTTAGGTTCATCGATCTCACAAGTACAAAAATAATGTCTAGTAGAGTCTTGCGAGTTGGTACGGAGACATTTGTACTTATCTTCGATAGACTATTGAACATCTAGCAAAAACTCTAGTATTTCATTCCTTATCATGCGTACGTGATTCTGATGGGTTTTAAAAGTTTCTTTGTTTCATTCTCTCACAAATGATGAGGACACATTTAGATGCAGTCAGAGATCAGGAGCCTGCATCGATTCCCGTACCCGCTGCTAGTAACTGTTGCTCGAGGTCGAGGCAGGGGACGTGATAGAGGTCGAGGCAGGGGACGTGATAGAGGTCAAGGCAGGGGTATAGCTCGTGTTGCTACCAGGCAGAGGCCGAGCATCAGTTGTATAACACTTTGTACCTTAGCGTTAGGATGCATCGTAGTAAAACTAAATGAGCAGGAAGGAATTAAGGTCGCACATGAGGCTATAGATATAAAACCCAGTAAATTTGATAAATTTCATAATCGTTATATATTGCCTTGATATGGTATTTCTTTTGAGTGAAACATTTGTTTGTAAAAGATTGATAAATAATTTTATATAGTTATTAATATTACTACTTTTTAATACACTTTAAATTATATACATGATATGAGGAAGTTTATAAATGACATTTTTTTTATTATAAAGATAGAAATTATTTTCTCATACGAAAAGAAAATTATCTTTTCCGTTTTGAGAATTGATAGTACAAGATTTGCACTCTTGATAGTTGGTTGGAAAAAAATTAGAATATGATGAAATATATTTTCTAAATATCACAATATTTGTGAAATGTTATTATATGTCTGTCTTAATTTTATATAGATCATTAGTATTTTAATAAAGTATATGATCATTAGCATTTTAATAAATGAATTAGTTAAGTAATTATTTGGATAAAAGATTATTTGGATGAATATCGACATGCATGTGTGCATGTAGAAAGATTTAAGTGGCTAACTATAGTATGTACACATATGCAATTATATGGTGGAATGTACGGGCCATGTGTCATTATTCAAGGACACTAGGGGATGGACCCCACAAAGGGTGATAAACTTAATGATCTTACTATTTTTAGACCTTCCTTTATGGAAATTATATACAGCAAACATCTTTCCTTTTATTTTTTGGAAATATAATGAGTTGCAGCACAAAAACTTTTACCCTCCTTCTAATTTCAATGAAATATTATAAACACTTTTTCCAATTTCAACGAGTGCAGCAATTTATTTTATATAGATCCTTGTTCAACGAGTACTAAAGCAAATCCGAGACTAATTCATAGTGAAGTAGGGTGAAAAGAGGGCTAGTTTTAGACATAAAAGATAAGTTTTAAGGAAGATTGATTTCATCGTTGTCGATAAAGGATAGGAAGTAAATGTATGTTAAGACTACTCTCTCCTTATTTTGGCATGATCCAATTAACGAAACGTAAACGTAATGTTATTTCATAAATGATTCTACTCTTAGTAGTTAAGGATGTCCATGTTATTCATTCCTATAAAATTTATTTCAAATCATGTCTAAATATGTTCCTAAGTCTCTATTGAAGCATATGGAAAAGATGTTAATATTCATAACGTCATCGAAGGGTGAACGACTATAGGTCATTCCGAAAGATGTTCTAATGATCCTGAAAGGCTTTTCGTGCATTGTATGTACATAGGTAAACGAGTAATGGCATTATATACGCGTATACATTACTTATAAGAGTGTGACTATGTATTTCTATTTATCACCGGGATACGAACGGTTGGGCAGTTACCACCGATTGGGTAGTTGTGTATCGTTATTTACCACCGGTTGGGCAGACGCATATCTAACACCAGGCTACGATCTGTTTGGCAGTTGTGTATCGTTATTTATCACCGGTTGGGTAGTTATAACTGATCAATTGGGCAATCGAGCAGATAGATTTATGACGTTGACATAGTGGTATAAAGTAAGGTTATAAGATAAGAATGATCATTATATATAATGTGGACCTTGATGGCATTTCATGAGTTCAGGTTGATTTGTATCTCTCGCTCTTTTATGATTACTTACTAATGTGTTTTATTTTCGCCTTACATATTCAGTACATTATTCGTACTAACGTCCCTTTGCCTGGGGGAGGCTGTGGTTCATGCCACACAAGTTCAGGTAGGCGAGTAAAGGATCCATCATCGTAGATAGCCTCCAGTTATCATCTTTTATTGGTGAGCTTCATTTCCTCCCGGAGTATTGTTGAGTCAGGGTCATGTTTATATTATATTTTTGATATTGTGGGTATGTCGGGGGCCCTATTCTGACTAATGTGCTATGTTGTTGGTTCTTTTTAGAGGCTTTGTAGATATGTCCTATGTTGTATAGTTTTTTTCAATACGGCCTTGTAGGCCTGAATGCGGTAAGAGAGTTTGTTGGCCTTGTCGGCCTTAGTATGTATATATACATAGGTTGGGTTCTTGTGTTTGCATGATGTTATGTCATATTTCTTTACAACTATCATTCTGAGGCCTTGTCGGCCAAGATTCCGTCATGTTTTCACCATGTTCTATGACTGTTACACTCGGATCATTAAGATATCAGGTACCGGTCACACCCCCCAAGGTTGGGGTATGACAAGTTGTTGCTCAAGCCCGTGCTAGAGAGTTGAGTCCAGAGCCAGTACCAATGGAGGAGATGGATCTGCCCATGAACCTGATGGATTTATTGCTACGCCTCTTTTTCAGGATAGCCTGACGCACATTCCGAGCATCTTTGAGAGTTGGACTCATGCAGGAGCACCGCCGTTTACTCTAGATGTTCACAGACTAGAGTTAGGGGTTAGAATCCCGATCAGGCAGCTGCAGCTTGTAGGACCCTAGGGGCACCGCCAGCTGCAGTTGTGGCTCATCATTTCCCGGTTATCCAGCTCAGGGTATTACTATCAGTCCAGTTATTCATCCTACTATATCAGTTGATGAGCAGAAGAAAAGGGATAAGTTTGAGAAGATTAAGTGACCACAGTATGATGGACATGCCGATGATGATGCTTAAGAATTCTTTAGAGGTGGCCAGTGGGCCGGGGTCGGGTCTGGCGGGCCGGGTCTGGTGGGGTCGGGGTCGGGGCGGGACGGGCGAAGGGATCGGGTCTGGCGGGGTCGGGTCTGGCGGGAGTTGCTCAGATCCGTCGATCCCGCTCGATATCGGGTCGAAGCGAGGGCGAGGTCGGGTCGAGAGTCCGGGTTTTCCTTTTTTTTTTCTTAAATAACATATGTATAAAAAAAACTCAATAAACAAGATAAGATAGTGTAATAAAAACATCCCAAGGCTGTTTTTGTGCCTCTTATATTATTTAATAGACATGATTTTTTTGTAATACAAATACAATTGTCTAAAATCTAAATTGCAACTTTGTGGTGTTGTCCAAAAGTTGCAAATTACATAATAAAATTGCAATTAAAAAAATTACATTCTCAAAAAAATCTGTTCTAATTGCTTGATGATTTCCTGTGGTTCTTCGGTTGGAATTGGTATTTGTTGGTCAAATTGATCCACGTCGCTTCCACTACCTTCGATTAAGATTTCATTGTAGTTTTCATCTTCTTCTTCGTTGATCTCCGGTTGACCGCACCTTCTCAGCTCCGCTCGTATCAAATCTCTGAATAATACTGCAATTTCCAAGCTGTCTCCGGCTAATGAGTGTCTGTGGTCTCCTATTTGATATCTGCCGGCAGAAAAAGCGCTTTCAGACGCAGTTGATGACGCTTGAATGTTCAAAACATCTCGGGCCATCAATGAAAGTGTCGGAAAGGTCTTCTCATTCCCCCTCCAGTATTTCAGCAAGTCTTCATGTCCATATTCATTGATAACTTCTTGATACGGTACAGAACCCTGCAAAACAAAAATATCCAACTCGCTAGTTTGGTTAGTAGTAGGGGTACGACTGCACATTCTATTTCTGAGGCTTTCAATACTAGCCGCAGAAACAACATGTCTTTTGTGAGGTTGTGTTGAAGATGAAGAAGATGATATGGAAGCCGGTAAGTTACTAGCATTTTCTTGTTGATAAAATCTATATATTTTTTTGCATTGGTATTCCACGCTAGACAACACTTCTTCTTTAGTTTGTTCAATATGTGGTGGGTGATTTAGATTTTTGGGACTTGGAGGTGGTAGTACTTCTATACAATCGTAAATAGTTTCAATTAGTGATTTAGTACCGTCTATTTTAATAGTAGGATTTAATACTGAACCAATAATATAAATAGTGGGAATAGAAATAAAATATTTTTTTATTTTGACAAACATTTTTTTAATAGCTGCCTTATAAGCTGATTTTTTCATATATTCACTAAGTAATAAAAATATTAGAGTTATATAAAACAACATAGTTGAAATAGTAGGATAATATATACCGGAAAATTCTTTTGTTGCTTGAAAAAATTTCTCTAAAAATACAATAAGTTTGGAAATTTTTACCCAATCACTATCTAAAATCATATCAGCTGGATTTTTATTATGAGAGTTAAAAAATAAAGTTATAGGTATTCTATAGTCATAAGCAACAAGTAGTTGCTCATATAAAGAATTCCACCTAGTGGATACTTCTTGTGGAATTTTTCTATAAGATAGTCCACAATCGTGACAAGTTTTTTTATATTCTTTTCTACGTTGTACTTTATTACTTTTAAAAATAAAGTTTATAGCAAATTGTATTTTACTAAGAATGTCTTCAAAAAGTGATAGACCATCCTTTACAATTAAGTTATATATATGACACGCGCATTTTATATGAAAATGATCTGGAAAAGATGGAGTTAAACTATTTTTTAAAATTGTAATTGCGTAATTGTTAGAAGAAGCGTTATCTAATGTAATAGTCATAATTTTATCGGTTATTCCGTAATAATGACACACTTGATAAATATTATCTGCAATAAAAGTACCAGTGTGCCTATCATCTATATATCTATACACTAAAATACTTTTTTGCATAGACTATTTATAATCTATCCAATGATAAGTTACAGTTAAATAATCATGGTCGTTAATACTACGACCTATATCAGACGTGATAGATAGTTTGCCATTAAAATGATATAATGAAAAACGTAAATATTGTTGATATTCATGCGCGAATTTAAATACATCTCTCTTAACAGTTGATCTAGGAAAACCGTTAAAAGCAGGATTATATATATCTCTAATGTAATGAATAAAACCGGGAGATGAAGGAAATGAAAAAGGCAAATCCTCCACAACAACTAATTTTGATATTGCTTCCCTATCTCTATGTTTATTGTATTTAGAGCCTACAATTCCCCCCGTCATAGGGTTAATTTGACCTCAGATTTGGTCCGGGACAATGTCGGATGTGAACCTTGTCCCGATGGAGCGGCGTTTGCACCCGGTTTTGAAGCCTGGTATTGGGCATACCTAGCTGGATGAGCACTTACTACGTGTCTAATTAAACCCCCCGTCCCACCGTGACCTTTTCCAATTTTAAATTTTAAAACATTTTTACAAATTTTACATATAGCTACTTGATTATCTACGTCCCTATCAAAAAATGTCCATGCATCTGATTTTAATGGTCGTTTTGCTGGACCTCGTCTCATACAAGGGGGAATAGGAGGTATTTCAGTTGAAGGTGCACTAGTGGGTGTGTTGTCATCAACATTAGTGAGTGCATCATCTAGATCATCGTCTAAATTAAAGTCTTCTTGAGTTTCAGAAAATAGCTCCTAGTCTAAATCTAATGGTATTGTAGGAAAATGTTGAGTATCAACAAAATCATCCTGTGTAGGAATAAGATGACTAGAAGAAGTACCCTTGTCCTGGTTGCCCCTACTAGAAGAAGCACCCTTACCCTTAAACATACCTTTTAATCCTTCTATTTTAATTATGATAATAAATAATTAAAGACAATAAAATTAAGTGCGCTAAATAAAATAAACATACAATAATAATTTAATGAAGGAACGAATGTACCAAACGTCGACGTAACGTCGACGTGTAATCGAAGGGTTGAAAATTGAAACTTTGCTCGATGAAAGATCCTCAAGCTAGTTGCCAACTTCACTCCCAATTCCTAAATGAATAAATAAAATTGAATATTTAGTAAACAATGTAGACTTGTAGAGAGATATAATGAGAGATTGTAGGAAGATTTGTGAGAAAGATGAAGAGAAAATGAGTTATTTATAGTTGGAAAATTGGGTTAAAGTGTAAATATAATAACTTATGGGTTAAAAATAAATATTAAGGGGTAGGGGGGTTGGGGGAGGGGGGGAGGCCTAAAATGTCCGTTGGTGCAACAACCATATTTGCAAAGGGGGGACAAAGGGCGGGGTTGGGGTCGGGCTCGGGACGGGGTCGGGTCGGGCGGGCCTGGGGCGGGCTCGGGTCTGGCGGGACGAGACATTGTCCCGTCCCGAGTTCGAGTCCCGCCACCGTTTTTTTTTGAGCGGAGTCGGGGCAGGGTCGGGTCGGGGTCGGGCTGTCCCGGCCCACTGGCCAGCCTTAGAATTCTTAGTGAATTTTCATGAGAGGTTACACAATTTGGGGTTGGTTGAGTCCAATGGAGTTGACTTCATGGTGATGCAGATGATTGACCCTGCCAAGCAACGGTGGACGGTGTTTGTTGAGACTAGGCCAGCTGGGTCGCCTCCACTTACTTGGACTTAGGGGTGGGCGTATATCGGTTCGGTTCGGTTTTGTATCCGAAAAATATGAACCGAATAAAAATCATTTTTTATAAAAAAAACCGAATACAATTTTTTTTAAAAACCGATATGTTCGGTTTATATGCCGAACGTATCGGATTATATCAGTTTTTTCTAGTGGGCCGGGTCGGGGAATTTTGTATTGTTTTTAGAAATTGAATTTCCAAAACTGAAATTGACATTCACATCTACACTATCATAAAATTTCGACGTTGAAATCTATTGTGTATCGTGAGATTTTTACTAAAGAAAAAGGAAAATTAGAAATCGATTTGGGGGAAAACACAAATTGATTGGGAAAACGGATGTATTTCTAAAAATTGGCTGTGCCAAACCGCCGGCCCCGTCTCGAAAAACTACGTAAAATAAAAAAAAATCGGGTAAAACGGACATCCGAGCGCATAGTTATGACCATTTAAAGTTTTATCAATTTACAACTACTTTTTCTCCCTACATTTTCTGTCAATGTTTCCGTGATATGTTAATCAAGTTCGTGCCGCATGCGACTTCCATAAAAGCTTCATAGATTAGCTTCAATGACTATGATTCAAGAGATAGTAGTAGCCTAAATATATATATATATATATATATTTATTTCAGTTTTTTCCGTTCGGTTTGTATCCAAAATAAAAAACCGAACCGAATCACTAAATCCTGATTCGGTTCGATTTTTCAAAAAATCGGTTTTTTTTGAATAAAAAAACGAGAAAAAACCGAACCGAATTTCGGTTCGGTTCGGTTTTTTCGGTTCTCCGGATTTTTTGTCCACCCCTACTTGGACTGAGTTTTCTCGGATGTTTCTTGAGAAGTGGATTCCCCGTAGCTTAAAGGATGAGAGATTGGAGCAGTTCGATAGGTTGGAGTAGGACGGTATGATCGTGCCTGAGTATGAGATGAGGTTCCGCTAATTTATCTCTCCATGCCTCGACTATTCTACCAGATGAGACAAAGAGGGTTAGAAAGTTTATTAGAGGTTTGTCTTATCCCCTTCGTCTTGCAGCGATTCATGTGGCATCTTCAGGAGGTACCTCTCAGGCAATGGTGAATGCTGCCAGGAGCATTGAGTTTCTTAGGCACTAGGAATTTGGGATAGGTCGGTCTAGAGGCCTCGTGGTTCAAGCAGTTTCGGTGGCACCTCGTCTGGAAGTAGGAGGCATCAGGGTAGAGGGTATTGCCCACAATTCAGCAGACACTTAAATTAGGACGGAGAGAGTAATTACATATCGTAAGTTAGCAAGCAAACTCATAGATATGTTTTATTTAGAATATATCACAAATTGTCAAAACGAATTGAAAAATCTAACTCAGAAACGTAGATATGAAAGATAACTAGTAAATTAAATGTTGATATTTGGTAACTAATTTTTTATTACCAACTGAGAAATAAGTACAAGGTCAAAAGGAAATCTGGAAACTAAAAAAAAAGCTAAGTAGACAATTCTCAATTTTAAAACCAATTTATGATCATACACAGGAAGAAAATGGTAGTTGCTACGGCTAAGCAGCCAGACCACCACTAGGTGTTCAATTTTTACAAGACTTGGTAAAATTTATGCCATTATAGTCTAAACTAGAAAAGTTGTCAAGATGAAATACTTATAATGCTAGCTCAGTTGGAATAAAAGTTCCGTGCCATTGGAATTGCAGTTGGCATAAAATAAATTTAAAACTTTTCTTTTGCTTTTCTCATTTTCAATTTTTGAAGAATTAGTTGGTCATGGGTGGCGGAAGAGGGGGATTGCTGTGGGGGTGGGGATGGTGAGTGACATGTGAGAAAAATGGACCCACTATCCAAGTGTCAAAAGCTAAATGGAGCCTCACACACCTATGGTTGATCGTGCTTCTAGCATTGTAAATTTTTCACTCAGGACAGTGCAAAACCTACGGACCTACGGCCCCGCTGACATGTGTGGCAGATCTATCATCTATCAATTGTCAAATTGTTGGATATGTAAAGCACGTACGAGAATAATAAATAACTATTACAGTGATCGAAATGATAAATTACAAAGATTACAACATTAAGTTGTCAATCTCTTGATCTTGAATTGAAACTTCAAATATGAATCTTGTATTCGGAAATACAAGAACATGAACTGCTACACTTGTGGCTTGTAGATCCGCTGAGAATCCGAAAGGTTAGAGTCCTTTGAGATTCTAGTTCACACCTGAAACACTTAGCAACCAATTAGATAATCACAACACCACCGGCTGAGTCGAGAGATGACTCTCTGTCTTTAAGACAAGATTGCCCCCGTGTATAGGCTTTACGGAAGTGTGGACAATAGTCTCCCAAGATAAAACAACAAACTATCAAATGTGCAAAGCCTACACAAATGACCTCAGCGAAGAACACGAACAATGAAGATTGCTAAGAGAAGGATTGCTTATCAGGAAACCTGATCACTTTGTAGTGTTGTATACTTGTATGTATATTGTGTTGTTCATTCCTGTTCATCTATAGAATTGAGCCAAAGGCTCAATTTATAGGTGTGCAAGATGATCTTTCAAATGCCCCATAATGACATTCAATTGCCATGTAATTGATGACATTTAACCCCCAAGTAATGCAACAACATAATGGTCCAAGTAATGGCCATTATTGGGTGGATTCAATGCCATTTAAACCACCTCAACAGCCAAACCTTTAGGATTCCGTCGAGCAAACACTGCCTGGGAAGCGCCGCGGTGCTGCAACATTTAGCGCCGCGGCTCCAGAATGCCAAACAGGGAATTAGAGCCGCGGCTCCAGAATGCCAAACAGGGAATTAGAGCCGCGGGGCTGCAAGGGGGGCATTGCGGCCCTTTCCGGGAGGCGCCGCGGCCCTTCTCGGCTCCGCGGCCCTTTCCGACCCGTTTCATCTTACACCTCGCACAATCCTTCCTTCGTTTACTAATGTGGAACACTTGTTATTTAGCCAATAACCGCCCATCATTCTATGTCTCAAACATTTCACTTACGTACCAATATCTATTTCTTTAACGAAATTTATGATATTTGGCACTAAGATTGCACGTGTGTGGAAACGACACTTCCGACGTGCGGGGCCCCAATTATTCATGTCATAAATAATGGGATAAATTTAATTTCACATTAGTAAATTTCCAACAATCCCCTCTTGAAAGAGATTTTGGGCCCACACGCAAGGTGCATACTTTCAGCGAAAAGATATTGCATCAGGAGAGGTAGCTTCCGCTTTGAACCTTCCCTAGTTGAATACCATCAGACTTACTTACTGTGCGGTGAACGTGATGTCTTGAACCGTCAGTATTTAATGTAAGCCAAGACAACGGTACCAACACAATACCTCCCCTTTATTCGTTTCTTCTTATTATTCTACCGTTGTGGCCATGGACACACTTGGATTCTTAAGTGCGTTCATTTGAAACGTCCTGTCCTCACACTTAAATAGGTGATCTCCTACAAGGTATCCTACTATACCCCACTTCATAAGTGTTAGAAATCATTAAAAGTTTCCCCAACCTTAACCTCAACCGTTTGAGGATCGTTAAAGGTTTAGAAGCTTAACCTTTACCCACCATGCAGGTAGCACTTTAATGTCTATCACGGGAACAACTTTGGATTCATGTTTCTGTACAGAAATCACATCCGAAGTGCTTCTTGCTTCCACCGAAGCGCTCAACTGAACCTTTTGTCGCTTAGTTTTCCCATTGAACCAAATTCTTGGGATCTCCAATCAGTATGGTTGGGTTACCACCGCAAAGGTTCGTATTGTTTGGGTTTTCAGCCCATTCCCCTAGACAGGCAGAACTCTTGATCTTCGGGTAGTCCCTTAGTTAAAAGGGTCCGCTATATCCTTTGATTAGTAATTAAGGAAGTCACATCTGTGATGATCAACTGCCATACAGTCTTATATCTCCGATAGATCCGACAGATATGTCCAGACGCCGTCATCTGTGCCCTTCCTAAAGCCGACCGGCTAGCCACATTGTATAGCTGCTGAAGGCACGGGTTTCTCCCAATAAGGAACACCCTCTAAGGAGTCGTGAAGTTACTCAACTTCTTTCATGCTTTGTATAAAATGATAAACTCCGATTCCATCATGAATCAGCCGATGCAAGTTTGCTTAGAGGATTTTCCAAGACACATCATACACATCTACTTGTGGCTTTGGTGTTCTTCATATCTGATGTTCAGTTTGCATCACTGTGTTCTTCCAGAACCACTGGACATCCAGAATACCATAATCCGTAGATAAGCGAGCATTTCAGACATCGTCATATCCGATTTAACGCCTTCTATCGATCATTTTCAGAATCACGAGTGAACCTTAGTTCAACTGATATGCTTTGTAGGCTGATAACATGTCGGTTGTAGTGTGTACAATACATTGAATTACATGTGACCTGCGCATATCACTCCTTGTATATGGGTGCTCCATGATTCCAATCAGTTCTATGATTCATATCTATTGGTGGCTTTAACGAGACTGTCAACTATCTCACAACTAAGTTTGGAGTTAGACCAGTCCGTTAGATGTCTTAGAAATCCCAATTCCTAAGATGTCATCTGTGATACCCGTATCTTTCATATCGAGAGTTTTGTTTCAATATGACTTCTACTTTCAGACTGTTGGTTTTCCAACTATTGACTTTCTAACTTCAGAGTCAATGTTTCTATTGTCAGATTCATTGTTTCTGTTTTTAACTAAAACTATCAGGACCAAAATGTAAACATTTCAGAGACCAAAATGAAAGTTCAGAAAGAAGCCCAACTGTCCAACAAACCAACTCTAATCTTCCCCTTCCAATTCTCCGGTTAGGAAGGCGACGTCGATATCCATGCCACTCAAGACTGTAATGGCCCTGGATGTTAAGCTATTCATAGGGGAGAACATGTACAAGTAGCTGAGGCCTTATACTATTCAGTTGATCCATCTACTTTGTACTCACTTTTGAGTATCCACTTTCACAACCCAAAAGTTCTTTTCCCGGAGGAAGGTCAACCATTACACAAGTATGGTTCTATATGATAGAATCTATTTCTCTTTCTGTAGCTTCTTTCCAAAGCAGCGCTTCTTTCTAAAGCAACGCTTCTAAAGATGACAATTCTTTGTTAATTGTCCATGGTTCGTTCTCAACCATATAAGCTAGAAGGTCTGGAACAAATCTTTGTCCCCTCTTTACTCCGTCTCGGTTCAACATCTATAATCCCTGAGTTCTGTAGATCTGGAACATTAAGTTCCGGATAGCCAACAACTTCTGAGTCCTGTAGATCTAGAACATCTGGTTTCGGACAATCAGGAACTCACGGGTTCTTGTTAACCTCGAGCAATTACTTCTTTTTTCCTTCACAAGGAAAGTTATCCTCAAAGAATTCAACATTCTTTGACACCAAGAGGCGATAATCACTACTGTTATTTGCAGGTCAAGTGGATATGCAATTTACAATCTTAGGTCCAACTTGACCTGTTTTGGTATTCCAACCTCTACCAAGGCACCCCACAACACAACATTTGTAGGTGGGATACTTTCCATGTTTTACACGGAGGGTTATCCTTATCCTTATGCGTAGTTCTGTTGAGAATCACATTAGCGGTAAGGATCGCCTTGCCCCACATATTTTGGGCGTACGACTTTGCACTTGGCTAACACCGTTATACTGAGGCGAGTAATGAGCAGTCGTTTGATCAACGATGCTTCACATTCTCTCCTCTATCACTATGAATTCCTCAATCCGTAGGCTTAGTTAATTTTCACATTCTCTCCTCTATCACTATTCGCTTCAACAACTTCATCTTTGCTTTTCAACAAACAAATGGTGCAATACGTTGTACCATCATCAATGAAGGTCACAAAGTTCTTGTATCTCCCCTTTATTTTGTATAAACTTCAAATCACCCATGTAGGTGTGACTAAGTTCTAGAGGAGCAGTGCTTCTTTCGCTATTCCTTTGACGGAACTTGGAAATGTGATTTTGCCTCTTCGCCTAGCTCACATTCATTTTGAGGGTTTATGTCGACAGAAGGCAACAATCTCAACTTCGTTAGCTTTTGAATGACTTTATATTTAACGTGTCTTAATCTATGATGGCATAAATGCACAGATTACAAATATATCATTCATTAGATACAGACATATTGTACCATTCTTAGTTATTACAGACCTGTTAGACTAGTCTCAAACTAGCTTGACCAACAGCGTCCCTTAAACCAAGTTTGAGACATGTATCACCTCCTTTTAGAGTGATCCCCTTCCCTAAAGTCCTATTGAGGACAACCTCTCCAACCCCTTCTACTTTAGAGGTGGAGTTGCTTCACATGAACAACCTCTTGCCCGCGGTTAGGGCGTAATCGGATCATATGTGATCTGGATACCCTGGCCCACTCCAGTTTCTTTGGCAGACTGAGTGTCCAATTTCTTTTTTGCCTTTCTTTTGGCCTTCAGATCATTTAAGACCTGGAAACTCTGGCCCACCTCACTAGGTGTCCATTACTTTTCTGCCTTTCTTTTGGCTTTCAGATCTTTTAAGACCTGGAAATTCTGGCCCACTCCAGTCGCCCGTAGGCTTTGTACGACTGAGTGTCCAATATCATCATATCAAATGAAGGATCTTCTGTCAGATAGTGTGATAGGTTCAACGTCTTAAGATAAGCCATTATCTTTTAGTCTTCTTCCCTTGAGATTGGTGCCAGACAATTCCTGACGCTTGCTTAAAAGTGGTAATAATTTTTGCACAGTCAGTGGATTTCTCCCTCGTATGTGCGAACATACTTTACACACTTGTAATAATTACACTCAAAAGGACGGGTCCTTTAAGTTTCATTTACAATAGTCCGATATTTATACGGGAAGGAAGAAGATTCAATATCTGATTTTAGAGTGTAGGGAATATGAGTTTTTAATGAAAACACTTTCATATTCCCAGCCTTGCTTTACACACTTTTATTCAGATATTAACTAAATACATTATAGATAAGGAATGACAAATTAACTTAGACCTTTTTGGATTCTGGCCCACTTCAGTTAGACTGAGTGTCCATATCATCCTTACCATAATTCAGATCCTTTGTCTGAGACAGATATAGGCCTTTGGCTACATGATAGAACATCATCTTCAGCCTTCTCCTCTTGTCACAGTTGACATCCTTAGTCTCTCGTGGGCGCTTGTTTCCACCACCATCGGGAGCGGTGACACCAACTCGTCCTTGATCTTTAGCCATACTAGCATGACTATCAGCAATATCTTGAAGCTCAGCATCAGATCCAGAGATCCCATCTTTGAGGGAAATAGATTTGTAACTGTCATCAAAGAGAGAACCAAAATTAGGACCAGATTTGAAAGCACGGTTGTTGACAGAGACAATGTTTGAACTGTTAACAAAACTGTTTTCAAGAAGAAAACTACAGCCAGATTTGGGACCATATCTGTTGGCAAACATCTTTTGAGCACTAATACAATCTTGTCTTAAACTTGTTGGATATGTAAAGCACGTACGGGAATAGTAAATAACTATTACAGTGACCGAAAGGATAAACTACAAAGATTACAACAACAAGTTGTCAATCTCTTGATCTTGAATTAATACTTCAAATATGGATCTTGTATTCGGAAATACAAGAACATGAACTGCTACACTTGTGGCTTGTAGATCCGCTGAGAATCCGAAAGGTTAGAGTCCTTTGAGATTCTAGTTCACACCTGAAACACTTAGCAACCAATTAGATAATCACAACACCACCGGCTGAGTCGAGAGATGACTCTCTGTCTTTAAGACAAGATTGCCCCCGTATATAGGCTTTATGGAAGTGTGGACAATAGTCTCCCAAGATAAAATAACAAACTATCAAATGTGCAAAGCCTACACAAATGACCTCAGCGAAGAACACGAACAATGAAGATTGCTAAGAGAAGGATTGATTATCAGGAAAACTGATCACTTTGTGGTGTTGTATACTTGTATGTATATTGTGTTGTTCATTTCTGTTCATCTATAGAATTGAGCCAAAGACCTCAATTTATAGGTGTGCAAGATGACCCATAATGACATTCAATTGCCATGTAATGTATGGCATTTAACCCCCAAGTAATGCAGCAACATAATGGTCCAAGTAATGGTCATTATTGGGTGGATTCAATACCATTTAAACTACCTCAACAACCAAACCTTTGGGATTCCATCGAGCAAACACTGCCTAGGAAGCGTCGCGGCGCTGCAACATTTAGCGCCGCAGATCCAAAATGCCAAACAGGGAATTAAAGCCACGGCGCTGCAAGGGGGGCGCCGCGGAGTTGCGGCGTTGTGGCCCAATCCGGGAGGCGCCGCGACCCTTCTCGGCTCCGCGACTCTTTCCGATCCGTTCCATCTTACACCTTGCACAATCCTTCATTCGTTTACCAATGTGGAACACTTGTTATTTAGCCAATAACAGCCCATCATTCTATGTCTCAAACATTTCACTTACGTACGAATATCTATTTCATTAACGAAATTTACGATACTTGGCACTAAGATTGCACGTGTGTGGAAACGATACTTCCGACGTGCGGGGCCCCAATTATTCGAATCATAAATAATGGGATAAACTTAATTCCACATTAGTAAATTTCCAACACAAATTAATGCATTGGCTATTCCATATTTTCCCATGTGTGCTCATTGCTAGACATGTTCTTACACATGTGCCACACAGATGCCGTTCGAGACCTCACAATGGCTTCGGAATCTCCATTGACTACTCTTTGTGAAACAAAATTTTAAAATATAAAAAGGAATTGCGTTAATCTTAATTACTCTCTTCATACTAATTTATTTGATAGTATTTGTTTTGAGACATAATAAGAAAAAAAAAAGATATTAAAAATAATAGTCTAAAATAAATTAAATTTATTTGTGTGAATTATAAAATCAATAGCACTTTAGTCCCAATATTAATGCTATATTATAATTATAATTTTTATGTTATCTAACTTATCACTATTAACCTTTAATTATAGTATGCGGGTGATTTTGATCCTTCTGATAACGGACTTCCAAAATGTTAACGGACACCGTGAGGGAAAGTTCTGATAATTAAATTTTTATTTGCTTGTATTTAACAAATTGTTTCTAAACAAATACTTGTATAGTTGTGGTTTATGGCACGTGTGGCAGCAAACTCTCAATTCATCTACGAGCTCTCTTCCGCCTTACCCTCTCTTGGAAAAATACAAACTCATCAGAAAGTTTGATTTGATGAAACTTATCAGAAAGTTTTACATTTACTCATTTTTGTTATTTTTGTTTACAAATTAATTGCCATCTTTTCGAGAAACATTTATGCATAAATAGGCAACCGGGATTCCTTTCCTCTTTCCTAAATTGCCACTGTTAAATATTTTAAGGTCCCGTTACTAGAAGGATCAAAATTGCCTCCATAGTATAATTAAAGGTTAATACTTAATAGTGGTAAGTTGGATAACACAAGAACTAATATCATAATATAACATCAATACATGGACTAAGAGTGTCATTTGCTCATTATTTTATTAAAAGGTAAAATGATCAATTTAAAGTTAAATTATTATCACTAAATATAAAAATATATGAGACTGACTAAAAATAAATAGTATCATATAAATTAGTACAGAGGAGAATCAACTTTCAAGTCACATAAAATCATTATTAATTTTAGTTTCCACCTGGATGAAAAGAATAAAATAAAAAGTTTGTCAATCTTAATTACTAGTAGTATAATTTTATCTTCTGCAGTAACATACTCACTAATTAAAGGAATTTTTACCTACTATAGCTAACTCTAAGAGTTATTTATAATTAGTAATTATTATTTAATTTAATTATTTTTAATAGTTATAATAAATTTTTAATTTATATATTATAGTTATATTTGTGTACTCTACTTCTCTTGTTTTCTCTTGTTTTCTCTTGTTTCATCTTTCACGATCTTCACTTTCCTTCTAAAAAGACACGGGCATTGGCATCCTGTTCTAAGCCTCAACCCAAAGTCACATCGGACATCATTAAGGCGTTTTGCTTCAAGCATCCAGAAGCATCCAGTAATAATATGCCCATAGTAGCAAAAGGAAGCTGGAAGAGAAGTAACAAACATATTGTTGGGTACTATTGTAAAGCAGTACGGGAAGTAAATAAATATTACAACATAGGCCAATGTTGAGAACTGCCGCAAGCTTGTTGTGTCTTGAATCTTGATAACCTGAAATCAAGAAATACTAAATCTGGATGGTTACAACGTTGTGTGTTAAGTCGAGTGATTGCACTCTGTCCTTAAGACAAGATTGCCCCGTATATATGCTTTTACGTTAGCGGGCAATAGTCTCCCAAGATAAAACAACACTTTAATCTCAACGCTACAAAGAAAATAGGTTGAGTCTGACGAAGAAAACAAATACGAATCGACTTGTTGAAGAAATGGAAAAGGAAGGAAGAGTTTCTGTTTTCTCTTCTGTTTTGTCTCTGTGTATATAGTGTCTCTGTTGTGTATAACTTGTGTATATGTGTGTCTTTCCTCACTGTTTTTCAACAATGTTTTGCTGTCTTTTTCGTCACTGTTTCGTGTCTGTTAGTGCTATTTTCCTGTCACGTTATTGAGCCAAAGAGGCATCAATATATAGCATGGAGGAGGGACTCCTCAACTGCCACAAATAAGGCTGTTAATAGCCATTAGTGAGGGCTGTTAATGGCAGGTTTAATGCCATTAGTGAGGCTGTTCATGACCTTGAAGGAGGGCTGATTATGGTCATTGAAGGAGGGCTGTTTATGGAGGATTTAACATCCAAGTAATGGCTGGTTAATGCTCCAAAATATAGCCCAAGCGGTAGGTAGAAAGTTTCTGCTTTCCGTCTCTCCCAAAATCAACTTTCCAGAAACGCTACGGACCAAATTATAAATATTAAGCAATTTGGGGTCCAAAAATATAATATCAGAAAGTCCCCACAGCCCACGACCCGAGCCTGGACGGGACGGGCGGGCGGCGGCAGCGCGCGTGTGGGCTTAGCCTTGAACCCAAGCACATCTAAGTCCTCCCTCCTTTAAACACATGGGATACCTCTTGGGGTCCCAAACCCTTAAACACTTTAGAGACTTATAAAGAGAGCAATTCTTCCTTTTCCCACCGATGTGGTAGATTTGTCCCACACCATATTTCCAAGCCTCAAACACCTTACTTCGTGGACCAATATCTCTTTCATTTCTCAACGAAATTTGACGATTCTTGGCCCTACGATCATCTACTCACTTAGTAGATTATGCATGTGAGAAGAGACAAAGCCTCCAACATGCGAAACACTAGTGTTTAATTCATTAAATATGGATGGACGCACCTCCCCGCCAAAGGCAAGTTTCTAACACATATCTCGTTGCTGGCGAAGTAGATCTGTGCGTGCGTAATTTCAGATCTGAAACTTTATTATCGGTGTTGCCGGCGCCTCCAATCTTCCTCCTCTATGGTATTCGCCGCCAGTACTCCATTATCGACGGTTTATCTCAGTTCACGTCGTCAGAACTGTAATGACTCGAAAAGTCATTTTGCTTACTTAGCTTGGAAATCCCTAAATTAACCTTCCTGAGACTTTGTTTGCTTGTTTGTGACATGTGGAGATGAGTGGCACGGTTCCCGAGGCAAGCAGGTAGGTTTCAGACCCATTTTGTTAAGTTTGAGAAATTTCAAGTTAAGAGAATAGAAGAGTTTGATCCATAGTTACTTTTGGATAAACACGCTCCGTTCGTAGTTTCTTTAGTTTCCATTTGCTCCGGAACGACATTTATGACTTAGTTAAATCTTCGGTTCGGGTCTCGAGGCAGCCTAATGTGTTTTGGATGTTAAGTTGTAAAATTATGGAATTAGAACTTAAGAGTTGACTTTAATCAAAACCCGAGCCTTAGAGATCTTTTTCGGGAAATTAGAGTGCGCGAGCAGGTATGAAATGTGTTTTCTAATAGGATTGCATATTTGTTTTGTGTCCGGAGGTCCCGTGAGTGTTGGGTGGTTGACGAAGGTTTTGGCCTCGTTGGGCTACTGTCGGTTACTGGTGTCCGCACCAACGACCAGGCATTCGCCTTGGCGGGTCTGCCTCTGCGGAGGTCAGGCTTGCCGAAGCGAGACTGCACTTGGTGGTATTAATCCACTTCTGCAGATGGGTTCCTCACCTGAGCGCACGCACCTCAACGGAGTTTACCCCACCCCAACGAGAATCGGGATTTTAAGTGGATTTGCTCCAGCTGATAGGATGTTTATCAGAGCGAGTCTGTCCCAACGGAATCGATTTCACCGGAGCGGAAACACTATTCAAATTTAAAAAAGTTAATGACCTAGAATCCATTTTATTCATCAAAAGTTATTCTCGTTAGAACTAGAGCTTGGACAATAGAGTATAGAAGAAATCAAAGGAATTCCATCATTAAGATAACCATTCTTTCTCATATTAATGTGTATCGGAAGAATTACATCCTAAGCATATCTCTTAAATGGGGAAAATGGTAGAAACACTTTGTAGAGAATAAGAGGGTTTCAATTAGGAATTGGGGATTGATTATTGATTCATTGTTGCTAATATTGTAAACTAGTGATATATTAGACTAGCAGATGATTTCTTGACAAGTTTCATGTATTAAATCCTTTTGGGACCTTGAGAAAAATTCTAGGGTAGAATTGAGATTTTTAGCAATTCATGAAATTGAGGGTCCATTTGAGCTTTGTTGTTTAATTAACTTGAGATTATGACTATCTAGCATGTATCGATACTAATTGGGTAGAGAAGTTCATATTTTGATAATGTAGGTCCGGAGTTTCTTTATAACCTAGCTTGGGGATTATGGATGATGTTAGACCCTAATATCATATACTCGATATGATTAATCAGAGTGGGTCGTGAGGAGGCTCAACGAAAGGGAAAAGCGATTGCGTGATTTCTTCGGCTCAATTCAGGCAAGTTGAGACTTTTTAAATTCTAGTGTAGCGTATATGTGATGGTATGCTTGTAATGAACTAAGAGGAGTAATGGAAATTTGTGGCTCTCGTATTAGTGAGGTGATGAGCACTAATACGAGTACCGGTGAACCTTAATCGAGTAATTAATGAATTAGAACAAAGCATGTGAAGGAGTTTATGTATTTTGCCTTCGGACCACGAACGCGATGCATAAATCTGCGTAGGTTGGTATTTTTGTTGTTTACTTGGGCTTGTAGCCAGTTGATATGATATTCCGATTTGACTTGTCATGCATTCATCATTCTTCATCTCGTCTAAACACTTGAATAGAAATTGATTATGCTGATTGCATGGTGTACACATATCCATCTCATTCATACATGATATACTTGGCATTGACACATTGATATATATTGTTGAGAAAGGCTTGGGAAGTCAGATTAAGGGATATGGTACATGATTACGAGAGTGATGACTGGTTATTACATTTATCCCTCGAGCTGGTATCCGATGGGATCGGATGAGTATATGGACCTCATGAGTACCCCATGGGTCACGTGACAGCTACTGCAGCACTGTGTGTATTCTGGGTACATATGACCACTTGCATTCATACATATCATTCTGCATTGCATTAATTTATATTATGACATGTGACTGATGTTGTATGTGCTCGAATTGAATTCTATTACACTTCAGACAACTTATGTATTTCCTATTCTAACTTGTATTCAGATATTATTAGAGCTTGTACTCATGACTACCGTATTTAGTTGGGGTTTTCTTGTCAGACTATGCACTTATTATTGAGACTTGTTTAAATACTTCATTTATACTTATTTATTTTCCGCATTTGATTCCGCTTATTCATACGATTGTATGTTGGATTCGCCTACTAGTTAGGGTAGGTGCACTCACGGGGGTAGTACGAGGTGACTGATAGCATTACATTAGTCTGGTCTACACTCCCCTTGTGAGTCGCCACAAATGAGATTTACGATTGTGATAGGAACTCCATTACCGACGGTTGATCTCAGTTCACACTGCCAATGCTTTTATTCAGATCTCCAGTTTAAGAATCCTACTAGAAAACAGAGTAAAGAAACTCGACGAAAAATCGAAATCCTACCAGATCTAAAAGAATCGAACCTTTTAAATCTCTCTTTTATGCATTTTTTTGCAGATCTGCATAAATACAATATATCTTTTGAGTGTATTATTCATTTTTTGACAACAAGGCCGCATTTGTATGATTTTCGGTGAAGTTGTTGCAAATTTGTATGAATATAATGTATGTTAATTTTTTTCGAGTAAATATAATGTATTCTTAAATGGATTTGGGTGTATTTACCATTTCTTTGAGCGTAAATATAGTGTAGTTTGTATTTCGCCGGAGATCCGATCGAATTTGATTGCATTCTTCATTTTTAAATACACTCAAATACACTCTATAACAGTGAAATACTAGCTAACGACAACACAAATACAGTCAACCTTGCGAAGTTCGGCGACCTTACTAATCGGAGTTTGAATACGTTTAAATACAATCAAAACAAAAGGATATATCAATATGTAAATACACTAAATTACAAAACTCTATCGTGTATTTAAGTACATTGGAATACAATCATATTTCATACACGTGTATCCAGAGAATTAAGATTGCATGTATTCAAATACAGTCAAATACATGCGACATCAGATAAAGTTGAATATAACTGAACAGTGCATTCAAACACACTCAAATACACGCGAATTGGCCTTAACTAGCTATGTATCGTAAATAAAAAAAGATAGCTATATATGATTAGAAGCTTCTAAATTATAGTTATTTATGTAAGTTACCCTTAATTAAAATATATACATACTCAGATTGGGTCAATAAATGATTAGGAAGGTCCAACGCTTAAGTTGATAACTTACATTGTATTTGGGAGAAAAGCCTTCTTAAGATCAACCTAAATTTGTGGTTTGAGGGGACTGATTTTTAAAAATAAATTAAGAGATAATTATCTAGAGGTGCCGTTAAGACCTCTAGTTAACCAATTCTGACCCAACTATTGCTTTATTACCGGATAATAGCCTTGTTTTTACTATTTTATGCGCTTATTTTAAAAGCCCGATCCTAATTCATTTTCTCTCTTTCTACGTGATTTTTTCCAACTCACCGTCCCTTTTTTCTCTTTGCATCTCCCTCTCCCTTTTCTCAAATCTCTTTTGACGTGTTGCTCTGCCATGAAAAAATGTCTATCGGTTTTATTCTTTTAATTTTCTGCTGAGTTTGATAGATGTCAATAGCTATTAGCTTTGAATTCTTTAAGCCACCTCTTTTTTTATAACATTTTAGACCAATCATTATTCGAATTTTTTTGATTTATTCCCAATCACTATTATTACTATTTTTTGAAATCAATGTTCACAATCATATACATTTTTATACACTATTTATACATCATATATAGTGTATAAAAATGTATATGTAATGTATAGTAGTGTATAAGGATATATATGTAAAGTTACAAATTGAGCAATTTATATATAACTATACATTGCATATACATTATCTATACACCGATGATACAATGAGCTACATACTGTAAATTAGATGTGTGGGCTGTATAAATGAATTTATTTCCTCATAAATTAAATGTCGTTATGAATTCTTTTTTACCCTATATTGATTACTGAAAAGGGATCGGAAGAAAAGCTCCTACACTATTTCAAAAGGTCTAAATATATCCTTTCATCTACTTAAGAAGTTTGTTAATTTTAATTGCAAAAGTGAGCTGAAACAGTGAGCGGAAAGATATTTTTAACAAACTGGATGGATGAAGGGTATATTTAGACCTCTTGAGATAGTTTAGAGGCATTTTGACACTTCCGTTTTGGTATTACCTTGGAGAATATCTTCCGGAAACCTATTTCTACAAATTATTTTCTGTGCGATTTTAAACAAAATTGATATCATGTGATCGTGAAGACAAGAGTGGGCCTGACCAATTAATTCTTTAAATTACTAGCGTTCAATACTGTTTTGACCATATTAATATGAATTCGTAATAAAATCACCTTAAGAATCAGTGTCACAAATCATAAGCTACACAGGAATAAAAAACACAACTGATAGGAATAATACATTATCTATACCATGAACTAACTGATAGTTCAACTCTGAAATGTTGGTAGATCTTCGAAGCTCTCTCTGAACTTCGCAACAACTCGAACTCATACTTGCACATAGGATACATCAAGCGTAGTATGAGTACACCAACACGTACTCAGTAAGTATCATCAACCATCTTCATCAAAGTAGTGATGAGGGTTTTACTCACTTGTCACAATTATTAAATGTAATAGTAATAATATACATGATCAACCAACTAAACGTCATGGTGGCACCTAGACTGTCCATAAGCGCTCACCCTTACCTGCATTCAACTATACAATTCAATATATGGTCTATAGTCAAAGATATCTCATCAATAGCCTAACAAATTATGCGTTTCATTAGTCCGTCCTCATGGTAGCAACCACACTTATCTTGTGGTGTTACCTACGCATAGCAACAGACCGTTCATAAGACACACCATAATTTGTGTTGAACTATGTCTTTCAATAGATCATCCATGTCAATATCACCTTATCAACTACCCTAGCCAATTGTGTGTGTATCAACTGTCCGTCCACAGTGATAGCAATCTGGACTATGCGTGAACTAAGTACTGGCCAAAGTTGGTATGATGCTCGCACCATCTGATCATTCACATCATATCAAGAATTAGGAGCAGAGAGAATTAACAATGTATAACATTTAGAAGTTAAGATATGATCCTCAACAAATACAAAGAGAAATAATGTTCTTCCAGTATGTAAACTAGGCAAAATTGATCAACACGACAGATATAATATGCTCAACTCATAATAATACAAAAGTTGAAATAAGGCTACTCCCTACTGTTGATGTTGGATGGATGTTGTGACAACATCTGTAAATGCTCAGGACAACATCTTATGAAAATAAAAATGTTGCCTGCGATGTTGTGACAACATTCCTGTAACGATTTTGCCTATTCTTCCGGCCAAAACAGGTTGTGTTACTGTGAGTAAAAGATGACCTAGGCAAACTAACAATGATGTTGTGTTTAAAACGTGGTAAAAGAAGCAGTCAAAGCTTGGAGAGGAAGCAACGTGAAGACCAAGTCCAGAACGTTGAGCTTTTGAAGGAGCATGAACCGGTCCAAGTTGAAGCCTTCTTTTACTCAGCCTCCGCAACCAACCAGTGAAGATTTCAAGGGAAGTTCCACACTATAAATAGAAGGAAACTTCAGAGTATCGATATCCAGAATTGAATGAGAAGAATTACCAAGAGAGCTCTCGGATATTCACCTTAGAAACTAGATCAACACACTTAGCCTAAAGTTGTATAACAACATCTAGTCCCACATTACTACTGCTGCTCATATTCTAGATCAAGCATATATTTCAAGCAATAGTAATGAAGATGTTGTATTTATCTTTTTAGATCTTTTAACTTTAGGCTGAAGTCATCTGCGACTTCATTTTTGTTTGTAATTTCTTTTTCGCATTTATTGTTCAATCTTGTAAAAAGAAATTCATTTGTAATTGTATATAATTTATACAATTTTTTGGTCATTGACCATCAAGGGATATATTAATATATACCCTTGAAAATATAAACCTTGTGTCTCTTTACTTTTTCGCTGCATTTACTCTATAAAGGTTTATAACTATTTTATCACAATGTTGCCTCAGATATTGACACAACATTGAATGCAACATCCAGAAACTGTTCTAATTGCTTTAACTGTTACTGTTTTATTCTTACATATTCTTGCTTATCCGTAGCCCCGGACCCAACAAGTGGTATCAGAGCCAACACTTGATACAACAAGTGTTTGATTCTGAATATTACGGCTATGGACTCAGCTATACAAAATGTTGGTAGACTTCCAATTCTTGACGGAACTAACTATGCCTATTGGAAAATCCGACTACGTTCTCACATCAAATCCATTGATGTTCGAGCTTGGAGATCAGTTTCTGAAGGCTATGTGATTTCCAAGTACCCAGCAGACGAGGATGGTGATGTACTTACCAAACCCGAATCTGAATGGACCGCGAAAGAGATCAACAGTGCGAGCTTCAATGAAAAGGCCCTAAATGCGATATTTGGATGGGTAGATCTCTATATGTTCAAACTAATCCCGAATTGTACTACAGCCAAGGACGCTTGAGAGACCTTACAAACTCATTGTGAAGGTACCTCAAGTGTACGACGTACAAAGCTTCACATGATTTTGAGCCAATACGAAGGCTTAAGGATGGAAGAATCTGAAGACATAAAATTCTATTTTGAAAAGTTAATTGACATTGCTAATCAGTGTCAAGTGCTTGGTTCTCCTTTAACCAACACACAACTTGTGGATAAAGCTCTCAGATCTCTTCCTGAAAGGTTTAATACTAAGATTTGTGCTATTGAAGAGGCCCATAATCTTGCTACTATGGATCTACATGCCTTGATGAGCATCTTTCAAACATATGAGATGAACATAAAGAGCCAAAGAGATCTGTATAAAGACAAGACTTTGGCACTCCAAGGACAAACCTCTGAAACTGAATTGGAAAACAAGGAAGAAAACTTGGAGGAACTGGGAAATGGTGCAACTGTTGCCTTACTTACTCGTCGATTCAATTCGATGGTGAGAAAGATCAAAATTGATCGCAATAAGGCCAAATACAAACAACATCAAAACCCACTCTTCAATAAACAGCCGAATAGGTCACCTTCTGAGCAAAGAAATCACAATCCACTGAGGAAATCTAACTCCGACAGTACCAATTTCAATCCCAATCAACTCGAGGGAGTACAGTGTCATGCATGCTCGGGCTGGGGACACTATGCTAATGAGTGTGAAAACACCCTTAGAAAAATTGGTAAGGTTATGTGGGTAACTCTCAGTGATGATGAGAACGAAGAGGAGGAAGGAGATCAAGAAGAAGAATCATATGCAATGCTGGCAGCCATGTTCGAACATTCATTGTCCAACGATGAAGATGTTATTGACAATGTTGCGACAACATCAGACTCAACATATGGAATGTCTTCAACATCAAAGAGGTATGTCTACTTTGACTATTCTGATGTAAATTGTTTTAGTGGATTTATTTCTTCATCTGAGGCTATAAATGTGGATCTAGTTGACTCCAAAGATGACGTAATAAAGGAATTACAAAATCTGTGTAAAGCCTTAATCACTGAATCTGAGCAACTAGACTCAAAAGCAAAATTATTGGCTCTTGAGAATAGCAATCTGAAAGGCAAAATCAACCGATTAGAGGTGGTACTTACCAAGAAGGACCTAGAGCTTGGTAAGATTCGTGCACGACTGAACCTAGCTGAGACCACCTTTCAAAGGCTCAACATGGGAACCTCCAAACTGGATGAAATATTAAACTTCAATAATCCTACAAGGGCTGGACTTGGGTACCAATCTCCTAGCAAAACAAATACTTCCAGAATCCATAGTCAAACTGAGAGGATAAAATTTGTCAAAGAAAATACGAGCAACTCTCAGATCACTGAAATTGGATCGAAGTTTGTATGTAGCTTCTGTAAAAAGTTAGGACATCTTATGCCCTACTGATACAAACTTCAAAACTCTGCTCTCAAGATATTACCTAAAATGTCGTCAGCAATGTTGCCCAACATCACTGACAACATTCAAAGCAACCTGCCTGAAAGCAGAAGGAAGAAAAAGGAATGAGTACCCAAATTGAATCTGAAATGTAATGTGTGCATAACTGCTTTGCGTACTAATATTACAGGGTTTTGGTATTTCGATAGTAGCTGCTCACGTCATATGACAGGTACCAAAAGCCTATTGAAGGAGTATGGAGCATTCGATGGAGGATACGTGACCTTTGGAGGAAGAAGTAAGAGTAAGATAATTGGTAAAGGAACTCTTAATGTTCCGGATGTACTAGCCTTGAAAAATGTTCTTCATGTAGAAGGTTTGGTTGTTAATCTTCTTAGCATAAGCCAACTATGTGATGATGATCTCGAGGTGAAATTCAACAAGCTTGGATGCAAGGTTACAGATTCTGCAGAAAAATGTGTCATGTCAGGAACCCGAACGGGAGATAATTGCTACCTAGTCGGTAGACAAGAGTTTTGCAACTCTGCAAAGGTAGGTGACCTGACACTTTGTCATCAAAAGTTGAGACATGTCAACTACGACACCTTGGAGAAGCTGATCTCATTTGAAGCTGTCAGAGGCATTCCCAGACTGGATCCAAAAGATAAAACACTGTGTGAAGATTGTTTGAAATGAAAGCAGACCCGAGTCTCTCATAATATTGTCCAACGTGACGGACAACATTCTGGTACGTCTCATTATTTCCAATTATTGCATATGGATCTTATGGATCCAATCGAGGTAGATAGCCTATGAGGAATGAGATATTCTTATGTGATAGTAGATAATTTTTCCAGATTCACTTGGATCTATTTTTTAAAAGAAAAATAACAAACCTTTGAGATGTTTAGAACACTTTACTCTAGGATTAAAAATCTGTTTTGTTCTTCGATTTTCAGAATTAGATCTGATAGTGGAAAGGAGTTTGAAAATCAAATTTTTGCAAAATTCTGCGAAAAGAAAGGCATATTCCATGAATTTTCGGCACCAAAAACACCACAACAGAATGGGGTTGTCAAGAGAAAGAACAGAACTCTACAAGAAATGGCTAGAGTTATGTTAAGTTCTAAGCAATTGTCAAAAAGGTTTTGGGCAGAAGCCTTGAACATGGCATGTCACATAACTAATAGAATTCATTTAAGGCCAGGGACCAAGATGACACCCTATGAACTGTTAAATGGAAAGAAACCTACAGTGAGGTACTTTCATGTCTTTGGGTGTGTGTGCTATATTCTTAATGACAGGGATAAACTGACCAAATTTGACTCTAAGAGTGACAAGGGAATATTCGTTGGCTACTCTCAGAATAGCCATGCTTATCGAATATACAATCTTCGGACAAAGACCATACACGAATCAGTCAATGTTATTTTCGATGACCTGGTGGATATATCTGGTAAATCTTCAGAAAACAACATTGTGGTTACAGTTGAAGAGGAGCAACCCACAGAAAAAACAGATGTAGTCCCAGATATTGTCCCAACATCAGAAGAAACATCTGAACCTCAAAAAGAGAACACAGGGGACGAAATCAAGGAGGAATCACATCGAATCAATGATCAAGTGAGAAGAGACCCTCCATCGAGGATTAGAAGGAACCATCCACCCGACCAGGTGATAGGGGGAGTTTTTTAGGAGAGACGTACAAGATGGAAAGAGCCAGTAAATTACCGAGAAATGGTAAGGTATGTGTGCATGTCCACCATATATCAACAGGTAAGTCTCTCTTGTCTTACATCTACTTTGGAACCTAAAAATATTGGGGAAGCATTAAAAGATAATTTTTGGATTCAAGCCATGCAAGAAGAGCTTGAACAATTTGCCCGAAATGAGGTTTGGGACTTGGTACCACGACCCAACAACACAAATGTTATTGGGACCAAGTGGATATTCAAAAACAAATTAGATGAGTTAGGGAAGATTGTCAGGACCAAAGCTCGACTTGTTGCTCAAGGATATACACAAGTAGAAGATATCGACTATGACGAGACCTTCGCTCCTGTGGCTAGAATTGAGTCAATAAAGTTACTTCTTGCTATTTCTTGCTATCTAAAGATTACCTTGCACCAAATGGACGTTAAAGGTGCCTTTCTCAATGGATACTTGGACAAAGAAGTTTATGTTGAACAACCAAAGGGATTTGAGGATCCTCACCATCCACATCATGTGTACAATCTTAAGAAAGCCTTGTAAGGACTAAAACAAGCACCACGTGCATGGTATGGTCGTCTAACTAACTTCCTTGTTGAGTTTGGTTTTACCCGTAGAGAAGCTGACAGAACATTATTCATTAAAAACACGGTGTAGATGTAATAATAGCTCAAATCTATGTTGATGATATTGTTTTTGGTTCGACTACATAATCTCTAGTAAAGTCTTTTGTCGAAGCAATGTCGACTACATTTGAGATGAGCATGATTGGAGAACTAACATTTTTCTTAGGCTTGCAGATTAAACAGAATGAAGATGGGATCTTTGTATCTCAAAGCAAATACGCCAAGAATCTTGTTAGGAGATTTGGTCTGGAAAATGCTAAACACATGAAGACTCCAATGGGCTCTGTGCAACAGGTATGTAAAGACAATGTTGGACAAGATGTTGACCCAACATTATACCGATCTATGATAGGTAGCCTTCTATACCTTACTGCCAGTCGCCCCGATATCATGTTTAGCGTATGTGTTTGCGCCAGGTTCCAAGACAGTCCTAAGGTATATCATTTTAATGCTGTGAAACGTATCATTCGATACGTTGCCGGTACAAGTGACTTGGGAATTTAGTACTCCAAAGACACTAATCCTAATCTAATAGGATATAGTGACTCAGATTGGGCCGGTGATGTAGACGATAGAAAAAGCACTAGTGGTGGGTGTTTCTATCTTGGCAATAATCTAGTCTCATGGTACAGTCGTAAATAAAATTGTGTATCACTCTCGACTGCCGAATTTGAATAAGTGACAGCCGGAAGTTGTTGTGCTCAACTGATTTGGTTACGGCATATGCTAGATGACTATGACATATCTAATAACTCCATGATTTTGTACTGTGATAATCTGAGTGCTATTAATATTTCCAAAAATTCAGTTCAGCATTCACGTACAAAGCACATAAACATAAGACATCATTTTTTGAGAGACTTAGTGGAAAAACAGCTAGTTCAAATCGAACGTGTTGATACTTTTTTTCAACTGGCTGACATTTTTACTAAACCTTTAAATCATGAGAGATTTTCTAGCTTGAAAAAATCTCTTGGTCTCTGTTTTCTTTAAAAATAAGACAGACTAGGTAGATGTTGTCCGAAATATTGTCCTAACATTCTAGGTAACATTTACTGTTGAGTCAATATGCAGGATAAGTGTTGTAGTGATGTTGCATTTAAAAAAAAAGATTCAAGCATGACTCTAAAAGGACAAGATATGAAGGCGAAGCCTCTACTAAAAGATTTGGATGTATACAAAAAGAGCAAAACTCTAAGATTGGTATCGTTCCTATTCTATAGGAGTACCACGTGTTCAAAAAGGTTGAAAATTCCTTAATATTTTTAATCTGTATGTGTTCAACTAAGTTGATTAAGGACAATGGTAAAATGTTACATTAGTCCAGCGATCAGTCTCATAGGGAACATGTACGGAAATATTATCTCCCAAATCAGAAAATCCTTGGAGTCTCATAATGCTTGTTTAACTTTGAAATGTTGCCAACATCATCAACAACATCGTGTTCCAGTACATTGATCAAACTAGTTTATCTTATTTTATTCATATTTTTGGTATTTACAAAGTCCCTGTTTTTAATTGGAAGTCCAAAAATTCTGGATGACCGTTTAAAAAAAAATGATAATATGTGCTATGATATCCTATTTTAAGTGTGTAAAGAGTTTTTATTCTTCTATACAATCTAAATTTGTGGAAAAAGAGTTTAAGTGTAAGTATACTTTGCCATAATAAAACCTCCCATTTTTTGTCTTGGAATTATCACATCAGCCGACTAACAACCCATTAAACCATGGCAGCCCAAACAACACCGTTATTTCTCAAAACCCAAAGATTCTCCAACACGCCTAATTCTTCAAAAGCCTCTCCCATGTCCGTGTCCCCAAAATCAACAAACACCACAGATTATTCTCCAATGTCGACTAGTCTAGCAAATAACGACAAGGTTTACAAGCATTATACTTCCATTAATGACTTGAGACCTGTCAAGGAGGACTGCATAGGCTATGATCCTGCTTGGTTCAGATAAGCCATTACAAGTGAGCTACCCAGGCGATAATGAAAACTCAATCGATGTTGATGCAACATCTGATTTCTCGAACCTTGCCTCAAAATCGACATTTCCGACGCAAAGGTCAAAGAGGGGTTTCGAAAACCAATTTGGTGAATACCAGTCTGCCAAAAGATCCAGGGAAGAGTCGACTTTCCCTGTTGATACTACCACAAGCAGCAGCACTGACACCAACTTCAGTGAGCCCAGTTCCTCCAAAGCTCCATCGACTTCCACTCCACAAGCAGAATCTGAGAAGGAAAAAGAAGAAGAAGAGATGTCTGATGACATACCTCTACGAAACTTCATTCCTAAAGGGGTCCATAGAACATACTGGAATTTTGATAAATATGTTGCCTCAACATCAAAGGTAACAGACGAGAAAATGGACCCAAACTATGTTGCCCCAACATCCGAGGCAACACCTGCAACCACCTCATCCGAACAAGTATACACATAATCTGAAACAGATTCTGAGGTAATTCCCTACTCTTTCATGTTTCAAACTAAATCATGCTCCAGCAATTGTAATTGGTTTAAAAATAGAAGAGTGAGAGGCGAGAAGGTGAATGACCTAACTTCATTCTCCAAAAATGGTTTAGTTGATTTCTTAAGTAGTCGAAACATCTTAAGCTCTATATCTGGTAAGAATCCTTATTGTGAGAAGGTTATTAGGGTGTTCTATGCTAATCTGATGCTTGCTATTAAGGACACAACCTCAAAGAAATTTGGGAAAGTGTACCTATACAACAAGGTATGCAATTTTATACCTAATATCATCAACTCCACCATTGGGATAATTATTAGTAAAAGCGAACCTCAACCAAACCCCATTGTGGAGGAACTCAATTCAATGATCAAGTACCTTACAGGGAATTTGATCACTGTTTGGGCTCCTCGCAGTCCTGTGTCGAAACTCACTGCCTTGTTTGCCACTTTGCACAAACTTGCTATATACAACTGGCTACCCTCTCTCAACAAGACATTAGTGACCCTTGATCAAGCATCACTGCTTTTTAAGATTGGAAGGAATCATAAAGTTGACTTAGGAACACTTATATTCAACCATGCTGTCAACTTGGCAGAAAAACAAAGCAACTCTGCCCTTCCATACCCCTCCTTGATTTTTCAAATCCTGCTCAACCAAGGTTTTAAGACTCCAAAAGGAGAAAAGCTGAGTCCAAATTTCTTAGAGGTTTACTCGGACAACGAGCGATTGTTAATGTAGGGACAGGGTTATTGACCTGCCCTGGAAGAAAGATGAATGGGACACTAACACATCAAAGGATGTTGCCGACATTCCTGGCAACATTGCTCAAGGACAGGCCCCAATGTCCAAAGACTGGCTACGACATCACATTGCTGAACTTGACAGACAAATTCAAGAAATAGTGCGAGCCAGGAACTATTACATGGGCTTACTTTCTTCCCAAAAAGGGGGAGATGATGCTGATGTTCTTTGCATGCTGGAAGTAGACGAGGCAGGGGAGCTGCCGATGATCGATGTCTTTGCTGGAAGCGACAGGCATGGGGAGTCACATCGATAAGGGTGCAGGTAATGATGCAGGGGAGAGGAGGTGAGATAATTTATTGCTAACTACTTCTGAAGCCATGGAGATGAAGATGGTGTTGCACAGAGTGATTGTTCACAAAAAACGGCTGGAAGCTATTGTGACTTGATTACTCTAGTCAATGATGATTATGCTGATGGAGTGTTGATTAAATGATGAATGTTTATTTGAATAGTGGACTATATTGACATTACTGACATTTGGAATATTATTTGTGTTTGTATTTTTTTACTTTGAGACATTTGTTCTGTTCTTGCAGATATTGTGACTGCTTTCAAAAGCTGTTTATATATGTTTGCCTGATGTGGATTGTTATGACTGATTATGCAGTTGCCGTAAGTAATTCACGACTAACAGAACATAACTCCTATCTGATCAAATTATCGATACAACACTACTTGAAATTTGCTACTGCAGGTTAAGGGGGAGCATATCACTGATCCTACTGATTCTTGAAATGTAAAGACTACATCGGGAATCAGTATCCTAGTCATTTTTGCTTCGTATGGAGTTTTGTGAAGAAAGGAAAAAAGGGGGAGATTGTTGATGTTGGATGGATGTTGTGACAACATCTGTAAATGCTCAGGACAACATCTTATGAAAATAAAAATGTTGCCTGCGATGTTGTGACAACATCCTTGTAACGATTTTGCCTATTCTTCCTGCCAAAACAGGTTGTGTTACTGTGAGTAAAAAATTACCTAGGCAAACTAACAATGATGTTGTGTTTAAAACGTGGTAAAAGAAACAGTCAAAGCTTGGAGAGGAAGCAGCGTGAAGACCAAGTCCAGAATGTTGAGCTTTTGAAGGAGCAAGAATCGGTCCAAGCTGAAGCCTTCTTTTACTCAGCCTCCACAACCAACCAGTGAGGCTTTCAAGGGAAGTTCTACACTATAAATAGAAGGGAACTTCAGAGTATCGATATCCAGAATTGAACGAGAAGAATTAACAAGAGAGCTCTCGGATATTCACCTTAGAAACTGGATCAACACACTTAGCCTAAAGTTGTATAACAACATCTAGTCCCACATTACTACTGCTGCTCATATTCTAGATCAAGCATATATTTCAAGCAATAGTAATGAAGATGTTGTATTTATCTTTTTAGATCTTTTAACTTTAGGCTGAAGTCATCTGCGACTTCATTTTTGTTTGTAATTTCTTTTTTAGCATTTATTGTTCAATCTTGTAAAAAGAAATTTATTTGTAATTGTATATAATTTATACAATTCTTTGGTCATTGACCATCAAGGGATATATTAATATATACCCTTGAAAATATAAACCTTGTGTCTCTTTACTTTTCCGCTGCATTTACTCTATAAAGGTTTATAACTGTTTTATCACAATGTTGCCTCAGATGTTGACACAACATTGAAGGCAACATCCAGAACCTGTTTTAATTGCTTTAGCTGTTACTGTTTTATTCTTACATATTCTTGCTTAACCGTAGCCCCGGACCCAACACCTACCATTTCAAGTAGTCTCCTCTCAACACCCAATAATTGCATATATGCTCATCACTGCATGTATACTCTATCCCCACATTACATAGCACATACAACTTATAAAGTATGGAAAATTTCCCAACTAAGGCTAAATTTTTTATTTACCTCGATTTAAGTGAAAAGTTAACCTTTCAAATAGCTCTATCGCATTCAAAAACCATCAAATGTCTCCAATACTCAAAATGTAAGTGAAAAATCCTTTCAAAATCGCCTTAATCCGAGTTCCCAAGCTCAAAAAATGATGGAATGAACTGAGAATCTCGAAACTGTCCAATTTATACTAGGTAAACTTTCATGGCAATCGCGATACGTCCTCATAAGGACATTCAGAAGGCGCACAATGCGAACACGAGCACCCCACATGACCAAGAAGACTACCTGGCAGCCTCCCTACACGATTGCAAGACCAATTCTGAAATTGTGGAGAAGACTGCACTAGTAAAAAATTTACAATTGTAAATTGACTTCTAAGTGTGCCTCAACACCTCTGAGCCCCTGACATCCCACACCAAACATACCAGTCCTAAAACATCATATGAACTTATAGGAAATATAAAAACATGAAATTGGATGTAAAATACTCAAAATGAAGGGTTGGTTTGTTACATTCTCCCCCACTTAAATCAACGTTCAACCTCGAACATGCCCCGAATCATTCCAAAATTTTCATACTACTGTAACCATTCATTATGCGTATTCCGTTAGTAATATCATGTAGTATCTTCTATAATTGACATGATAGAACACTTTAACTAGAAAATGCTTGTTTGACCTTAGCGCATAAGCTTTTCTGATTTTCATTTGTTTGAATTAGCTCAGTCTGAATACTTAATCCGGGTCACAAACATACTTTCGAATGTAGTCGCAGGATATAACATATACTCTTAAACCATAACAAGTCTATTAGTTACTAATAGAATATTTTCCGAATATTTTTTCATTAATTGTATATCTCTTATTTTAGTTAGAATTGTATTCCTATTGTAATTATGTCTCCTATTTTATGTAGAATTATACTTTCTATTATAATTAGGTTGATTAGTTACCTAGTTTAAATATTCTTGTACTATTATATATATGGTACATTATTGATGAATACAATCAAGGAACATATTCCTTTATGGTATCAGTAGCCTAAAAATACCTCCACCGCCACAAACCATAACTCTCAGCCGCCACCCCATGGCTGACAAAACCAAATTCCATCCTACACTTGTACTAAACAACATCAAAAACTTCATCTCTATCACCTTTGAGATGGAAAAGGGTCAATACTCCTCGTGAACGGAGCTTTTTAAGATCAATTGTCGTGTTTATGAAGTTATCGACCACATCATCCCTCCTACACTGAAGTCCACAGACCTACCCTCGACTTTGACTTCTGATGATGTACTCTGGTCTCGTTTGGACGCATCCGTCCTCTAGTGGATATACGACACAATATCTAATCATCTGTTGCACACCATCATTGAGACCGATGCCACTGCCTGCCAAACGTGGGAACGTTTGGAAAGTATTTTTCACGACAACAAAAGTCAACGAGCGTTATACCTTGAAAATCAGTTCAATGACATTCATCAGGACGATTTCCCAAACGTGTCTGCATATTGTCAAGAACTCAAGATGTTTGCCGACCAACTCTCCAACATCGACGCATCAGTCACTAATCAGCGATTGGTCATGCAATTTATTTTGGCTTGAACGAATCCTATGACGACGTTGCCACCATCCTTCAGCAATGCACGTTGTTACCTCCTTTTTATGAGGCCTATTTGAAGCCTATTCTTTAGGAAACCCAAAAAATCAAACGCAACACCACTCAGACAAGTATTGCCGATGCCGCCCTCACCATCACCGTCGGGCCCTCCGCCGACGGCAGGGCCTCCAACTCCGGCAATCAGAACTGCTGGCCCGAGGACTCGCAGTAGCCCGCATCCACCTGTAACAACCGCTGGAGCAGGCAGTCCGGCAGATGAAATTCCGGCAACAACAGTGGCGGGAAGGGGCAGTCCCTACCATAGGCTGCCTACCCGTCGTAGGACGCGTGGGCCCCACCGTCATGGGCCTCTCCTCCTAGCCCATATCCGACATCCTCATGGACTCCACCTTAGAACCGACAGGCATACCCTGGCATACTCGACCCACGGTCCCAACATGCCTACATAGCACAGCCCCCCCGCCCTCAACTTATGCACCGACTGATATTGAGGCAGCTATGAACACAATGTCACTCAACGCTCCAGATGAATTAGTATATAGACACAGACACCACATCTTACATGACATGACGGCATCACAAGGTACTCTCTCATCTTATTCCAATTTAAGTAATTTAAATCGGAATATTATTGTTGGTCGTGGACAAGGCATTCCCATTCGCGGTTTTGGTCATTCATAATTATCCCCACCACTAATCTTAAAAAATGTCCTCCATGCCCCTAAACTCATTAAAAATCTAATCTTTGTGCGACGTTTCACAACTGATAATAATGTTTCTCTTGACTTTGATCCTTTTGTTTTTTCTATGATTTTACGACAGGGAGACGAATAATAAGATGTGACAGCACCAGAGATCTCTACCCTATTTCAAACGCCGTCAACAATCCAGCCTCAGTTCCATCAACCTTTGCTTCTCTTTCGTCTTCCTTATGGCACTCTAGATTAGGACATCCGGGAAATTCTATTTTATGCTCCCTTAGGAAAAATAATTTTATTAATTGCAATCGTATTTCTAGAACTCCTATATGTGAATCCTGTGTTTTTGGGAAACATATTAAATTACCATTTTCTGCATCCACAAATTATACTTTACTACCTTTCGATATCATACATAGTGATTTGTGGACGTCCCCTATTTTAAGTATAGTTGGCCATCAATATTATGTGGTATTTTTGGACGATTATTCCAACTTTCTATGAACTTTTCCAATTGACAATAAATCTCAGGTCTACCCCATTTTTTTTCTCATTTAGCGATCTCGTAAAAACACAATTTGAAAAGAGTATTAAATATTTTCAATGTGAAAATGGCAGAAAATTCAATAATAATCAATTCAAATAGTTTTGCTCGAATAACGGTCTTACATTTTGTTTTTCCTACCCTCACACCTCCTCCAAAAATGGTAAGGTCGAATGAAAATTCAAATCATAAACAACCTAATTCGTGCTCTACTTGCTCACGCCTCAATTCCCCCTTAATTCTAGCATTACACACTCTTCATGACCACTTATCTCCTAAACATAATCCCAAACAAGTCTCTAGCTCAATGGTCACCCACGCAAGTTATGTTTCGTAGGAACCCCTCCTACCAACACTTGCATATCTTTGGATGTCTCTATTATCATCTTCATCAGACCACTCACAAAATCCAACCCCGGTCTTCCCCGTGTGTGTTTCTGGGTTACTCCTTTAGTCATCGTGGTTACTCGTGCTATGACTTGTTAAGCCATAAAATTATTATTTCACGTCATATTCTATTTGATGAGTCTCAATTCCCCTTTGCCTCCCTAAACTCGCCACCTTGGCATTTCTACGACTTTCTAGATGATGGCTTGAACCCTCTTCTAATTCATCATTTACTTAGTCCGCCGTTCCAGACCCAGCAGCCCCCTTCTGATAGTCCGGGACACACTGCCCACCCGGTTCTGCCGACGGTGGCCCAAAATAGCCCGCCTTAGGGTGATTCCGCAGCCACCTCTCGGCAAAATAAGCATCAGCCAGCCGTTCCCGCCACCCTTGCCCTTTCTCCTTTTCCCGATAGTCTCGCGGCACACACCCCTCCAATCCCGCATCCCAAAACACGCTATCGGTCCATGGAAACCCGTGCCATGCACGAAATTCATAAACCTAAATAGCTGTTTAACTTATCCATTTCAGTTGTCCCTTCATCTGTCCCTCGAAATCCGAATGATGCCTTATCCGATCCTAATTAGAAAGCCGCAATGATTGACGAATATAATTTTCTTATTGATAATAAGACATGGGACCTAGTACCCCGTCCACATGATGCTAACATTATTCATTCTATATGGATTTTTAGATATAAAAAAAATATGATGGTTCTTTTGAGAGGTACAAGACTCGTCTTGTAGGTGATGATAAGTCTCAACAGGTGGAAGTGGATTGTGATGAAACGTTCAGCCCGGTCGTAAAACCCACAACCATCCGGACCATCCTCAATATTGCTCTATCCAAGCCTTGACCCATTTATCAGTTTGATGTCAAGAATGCCTTCTTGCATGAGGATCTTCATGAAATGGTATATATGCATCAGCCTATGGGTTTTAGGGATCCTATTCATCCAGATTATGTGTGTCTGTTGCAGAAATTGCTCTATGGATTGAAACAGACTCCTCGAGCATGGTACCAGCGGTTTGTTGATTATGTCTCCTCTATTAGTTTTTCACACAACAGATCCGATCATTCCCTGTTCATCTACAACAAAGGTACATATATATGGATTACCTATTATTATATGTTTATGACATCATCCTCACCACATCATCTGATCCTCTTCTCCGGTCTATTATGTCTCTCATTTCCTCTGAGTTTTCTATGAAGGATCTGGGGGCCTTGAGTTATTTCTTGGGCATCTCTGTCACTCGACATTCTGACGGCCTATTTTCGTGTCAAAAGAAGTACGCTGAAGAGATCCTTGACCGTACATGCATGACATATTGCAAACCATCCCACACGCCAGTAGACACCAATTCCAAGCTCAGCTCATTTCGACCCCCCATATTCAGGCCCAACGCACTATCGTAGCCTGGCTGGGACCCTGCAATACCTCACATTCACGAGACCTGACATATACTATGCTATGCAACAAATCTGCCTACACATGCACAATCCGACGAAAGCACACATGCATGCCCTCAAATGTATTTTACGATACGTCCAAGGTACACTTCACTTCAGATTACATCTATACAGGTCCTCGCTTACTGGTCTCACTACTTATTCTGATGCTGACTGGGGTGGATGTCCTGACACCCGACGCTTCACGTCTGGTTATTATGTTTTCTTCGGAGATAACGTATTATCTTGGTCTTCCAAAAATAAACCTACACTATCCCAATCCAGTGATGAAGCAAAGTACAGAGGTGTCGCCAATGTCGTCTCTGAGTCTTGTTGGATCCGTAACCTTTTACTTGAGCTTCACTGCTCGATTCAAAAGGCAACACTGGTCTACTGTGACATTATTAGTGCGATATGTCTTTCCGGCAATCCCGTCCAACATCAGTGCACTAAACACATTGAGATGGACATTCATTTCATTTGCGAAAAAATAGCTCGTGATCAAGTTTGTGTCCTTCATGTTCCTTCCAGATATCATATTGCAGACATCTTCACCAAAAGACTTCCGCGCATACTATTTGATGATTTTTGAGCCTGTCTCAATATTCGTGAACCTCCCGCTTCGACTGCGGGAGTGTAATAGAATATTTTCCGAATATTCTTTCATTAATTGTATATCTCTTATTTTAGGTAGAATTGTATTCCTATTGAAATTAGGTCTCCTATTTTAGGTAGAATTATATTTCCTATTGTAATTAGGTTGATTAGTTACCTAGTTTAAATATTCTTGTACTACTATATATATGGTACATTATTGATGAATACACTCAAGGAATATATTCTTTTAGTTGCGATGATAATCCATTGCCAAACTTGTATCGATATAATACTCCGATCCCATTCTCCCACACTCTCCTAACAATGCTAATGGGACAAAATACTCTTAGAAACACGTGATCACCCACCATAACGCTAAATTATGAATTTTTCTTACTAGAAAAGAACCTTTGCCTGCTTTGAGTTGATTTTAAGCATTTTTGTTCCAAACCGACCCTATTGTGCTAATTACAGATACATTATCTTTATTTCATTAAGTTTAAGCTACTCGGATCATGAATCACATTGTTATCCATATGAGTCCTCCTACAACACAATTTTTGCGCACTAAACTGATAATTGTCATACTGAGCCAAATTTATAGAAAATGACTGATCATGCTAAATAATTTTTCAAGACAACTTCATACACTCTACACAAGTCACAGAGTATCTATATAAGACACTCAAACTATCTGCTACGTTTCGAATTGAAAAATAATTTCAATTAAAAAAAAAGAAAATAATTTTAATTCAACTCGTGTATACAAAAACACCCTATAAACCTGTTATGCTTGCAATTTGAGCTGTCACTCAATCAAATCTGACGAAAACAAGTAACTTGTGAAACCATAAAACCTTCCAAGTAATATATATGTTTACAATACTGCTCTTTATAATCAATTTGATCCAACTTGAAGCTTAGAGGCTCAAAGATCCTACCAATAGTCACCTAAAAAAAATCAATCCCTTTCATATTACGTGAGAAGTCTATCGTAAGCCCATAATGACCCATTCCAACTTCCGCTCTTGGATAGTCTAACCTTGTGCTAATACACTCGATCTCAAATATTGCTCACAACACCAAATCCAACATTAACAATGTCCCCCTTTTTGCCTTTCTTCACAAAACACATTATAAAATGTACAAACGACTTAGTGCACTGTCACAGATGTTGTCCAACACCTGTGATTACTGACTAGCTCCCCCTTAACTTGTGATGTCATACATATAAAACTTGTGTAAACCAAGTCATAGGATTAGAAAATGATGTGTGCATATATATATACACATACCACAAAGAAAAAACCCATTGTCAGAATAAACCATTGTCAAAATAAACATCCACATCAATATATTAAAACATTTATAGCTTAGGTTCAACAACATCATTCAGCTTCCTCCTTGCTCATCATACAGCAGCAGCTTCCAGCAGTTTGTACACCTTCAGCCTCTTCCCCCTGCCCCCCTGCACAGAATCATCATCTCCCCTTTTTGTGAAGAAAGTAATAGCAAGAAATGGTCTCTGGCTTGAACCAAGACATCCTTGGCAGCATCAACCTCTGAAATTTGTTGGTTAATTTTTTATATTTGACCCACTAGCCAGTATATTGACAGGGTTGACTATATTGAACCAGTGTTGCCCTGACTGCTGGTGACATTCCTGGCAACATTCTCACATTCTGCTTCCTTCTTCCAAAGGCAAGTCAATTACTCTTTCTTTGCTCTTTAAGATTGCCTTGTTTACTATGTACAGTTCAGGAGCCTTCCCTAATGTGTCCTCTCTTTTAGGCTCAAAGCCTTGGGAAGTCAAGATTTGGTAGATTAGAGAGGGAAATAGAAGAATTAAAATTGATTCCTTTTTAGCCAAGTTGGCAACTTGATAAAAGATCATCTTTCCTAAATCAACTTTTAAGCCTTTTCCAATTTTAAATAATAGGGAAGCTTGTTCAGATGTCACAACTGACTCATTCAAGGAAGGAAGCCAAATGTGAATTGCAATTTCGTGAAGGGTGGAAAATAAGGCTGTTAGTTTTGAAGCTGGGCATCTAGGGATCCATTTTTTTCATTATATGTTCAATGAGGTATTCAATCATTTTATCCCTGTTTTCTGTCACTTGTACTGCATCTCTAACTCTTTCTTCAACATTAAGTCTCATACATTAATTTATAATTGAGGGTGTAAACTGATAAATCTTGTTATAGAGATATACCTGCCCAAAATTTTTGGAGGAGACATCCTCTATAGCAGGACTCAGATTAGCATAAAACAACCTAATCACTTCATCAACATAGAGTTCTTTTTTTGTGACAGTTTTGAGAAGTTGTCTATCCTTGAGGAATTATATCAAGCCATATTTAGTACATGAAGTAATATCTAACACTTTCTCAGGTCTAATAACTCTATTCTTGTACCAATCCCATTTATCATATTTAGCTTTAGAATATAATTTTTTCTGAGAAAGCAGATACCTCAATGTCTGAATCAATACAGATGAACTATCAGGTTTGGTCCTGCTGAAGGATGTTGGTATTTGTGTCTCTTCTGATGTTGGCTGAAATATTTCCTGAGATGTTGTGGCATCAGTGGCAACATTCAGAGCAATTCTCAATTTGGCATATCTGGGAATTCCCTTAGGAAAGAATTTTTTCAGTGGAGTTTCATCAAGGATTTCCTTATTTTCTTGAGACACATTTTACGGTACAGAAATAGTTGGTTATTCTTCACTCTCATTAGTTGAGAGCACAAAGTCTGTGTCGTCATCGTCACTGCTCGAGCAAACATGTATAGATGTATCAAACCTGGACCTTTTGTAGCTTGGTTCTTCACGAATTGTTCTCTCAAACATTTTACTTGATCAACGAGTAGGGAAGGTGGAGGATCTTGGTTTTTTATCCAATGCTAAAATATCAGATGTTTCATCAACATCTATTGGATTGTTGTAATCACCTAGGTAGCTAATGTCTAAAGGTTCATCTAAACCTTTAAATACTATAGCTTTGGACAAGTCCTCTATGGATGGTGAAGAAGATAACCGACAGGGTTGCTGCGGTTTATTCTACTAAGACGATTCAGTGTTCATAAGAGGGCTTGTACTCATTGAGGTGTTGGTCGGAGTGATGGCTGACATTGGTGTTGACATTGGAGAGGTATCCATTGGTGAAAATTTAGGAGAGGGTTTTGGTAATTTAGGGTTTGAGATTGAGAGTGGAGTTTGATTTGGTGAGTCCATCGGGTAAGAGAATGTATACCCGATGTGATTTTTCCTTTTTTTTATGGGAAAATTAAAAAACTGATAAAATGATAGCAAATGAGAGGAATATTTATATACATGACTAACCTTTCTTAGCAACAAAAATCCCTTAGTTTTAGGTGTTTCATTTGTACACAATAACTTACACCTACAATATGGGATAAAATAAATAAACATCATGATAAGGATAAACGTTAATCTCATCCTTTTAGGTTGTGAAATTCCTATAAACAAGGCATATAATAGGGAGAGAGATCTGATGATTAAAAGATCAGATAAGTACAACATCCCAACACATATCACATTCTGAAAATGTCAACATCAATGTTGGCAACATTTTTGACGACATAAGTATTTTTGATCCCACAAGAACTTTTCGTTTTGGTAACAAATCAAGACACGTTTTATATGTATTTTATGAATTTGACCATTGGACCAATGTAACATTTTTCCATCGTGTCCTTGATCTAATCATATAACACATACAAATGAATTTTTCATGTCAATAATAAGAATACTTATTTAGTATTCTCAAAATTGTTTTGAAGCACTTGAACTCCTATTTAATAGGAACGATATCTTTTCAAGGGCTTTGCCCATTTTGCTCAGTTGCCAAATATGTGTATAGGCTTTTCTTTATTTTGATACTCCCTTTTTATGATATATATATATTTACATATCATCACAGAGAACAGTATCACGTTGGAAACACATTCTTATTGAATGATCATGCTTGTGTGACCAAAAGTTATGCACCATACATCAACAATAATCAGTTAGTGATATAACATATGTAAATGTCACCCGAAATGTTAGACAACATTTCAGCCGACATTCACCAAAATTGCCTTCTTTTTAGAGATTACAAAGACCAAGAGATTTCTTCAAGCTCGAAAATCTCTCATGGTCCAAAGCTTTTATAAAAATATCAGCTAGTTGATGAAGAGTGTCAACATGTTCAATTTTAACTAGTTGTTTTTCAACTAAATCTCTTAAAAAATGATGTCTGATATCAATATGTTTTGTACATGAGTGCTGAACTGTATTTTTCAAAATATTTATCGCACTCAAATTATCACAATACAAAATCAAAATGTTGCTAGTAAATCCATAGTCGTCTAACATGTGTCTTAGCCATATTAATTGAGAGAAATAACTTTCAGCTGCTACATATTCAGATTCGGCAGTTGAAAGTGAGACACAATTTTATTTACTACTATTCCATGAAACAAGATTATTGTCAAGATAAAAACATCCTCCACTTGTACTTTTTCTATCATCCACATCTCCAGCCCAATCCGAGTCACTAAATCCTACTAAATTAGGATTAATGTCTTTGGAATACCATATTCCCAACTCACATGTGGCAACAACATATCGAATAATAAGTTTCACGATATTTAAGTGGGATATTTTGGGACAGACTTGAAAACGTGCACACACAACTACTAAACATAATAACTGGGCGACTAGCAGTAAGACAAAGAAGGCTACCTATCATAGATCGATACAATGTTGGGTTGACATTTTCACCAATATTATCCTTACATACCTTCTGCGATGAACTCATTGACGTCTTAATTTGTTTAGCATTTTCCAAACCAAAGCTCTTAACTAGATTCTTGGCCTATTTACTATGTGAGATGAAAATTCCATCATCACTTTGCTTTATATGCAAGCCTAAGAAAAATGTTAGTTCTCCAATCATGCTCATTTCAAATATTGATGACATATCTTCAACAAATGAATTTAGGTACGACTTTGAGGTCGATCCAAAGACTATGTCATCCATGTAGATTTGAGCAATTATAATATCTACACCGTGTCGTTTAATAAATAAAGTACAATCAATTTTGCCACGGTTAAAACCAAATTCAAGAAGAAAGTTAGTTAAAGGACCATACCATGCACGAGGAGCTTGTTTCAACCCATACAAAACCTTTTTGAGCTTGTACACATAGTGTAGATGGTAAGGATCTTCAAATCCTTTTGATTGTTCAACATATACCTCATTGTCTAAATAACCATTTAAGAAGGCACATTTTACATCCATTTGATGTAAAGTAATTTTCAGACAACAAGCAATGGCAAGTAAAAGCGTAATTGACTCAATTCTGGCTACATGTGCGAAGGTTTCATCAAAATTAATTTCTTCAACCTGAGTATATCCTTGTGCAACTAGACAAGCTTTGATTCTAACAACTGTTCCCGGTTCGTCTGATTTATATTTAAAAATCCACTTAGTTCCAATTACATTTGTATTATTTGGACGTGGAACTAAGTCCCAGACTTCATTTCGAGAGAATTGTTCAAGTTCTTCTTGCATTGCTTTAATCCAAAAATTATCTTTAAGTGCTTCTATAACATTCTTTGGTTCTAATGTAGATATACGACAAGAAAGACTAACCTCTTGGTATATGATTGGCATACACACATACCTTACCATTTCTCTGTAGTTTAGTGGTTCTTTCCCTCTTGTTTTAATTCCTTCAAAAACTCCCCCTATAACTTGACCCGTTGGATGATTCTTCTTAATCCTTGATGATGGGGCCCCTTCAAACTTGGTCTAACAACTCAACACTTGACTCCTCATTTGTGGTCTCTTTTGTTGTTTTGGATGTTGCTTCAGGTGTGACAACATTTGTGGCAACATCTGATTCTTCTGCAATCTGTGAACTTTCCAATGTATCGACAATGTTATTTTCAATAGTTTTTCCTGAAACATCAGAAATCATCATAGATAACATTTACAGACTCTTGTACAATTCTAGATCTCAAATTTTATTCTCGATAAGTATGACTATTTTGTGACTACCCAACAAAAATTCCTTTGTCACTCTTAGAGTCAAAATTTGCCAAATAATCCATGTAATTTAAAATATAACAAATACACCCAAAAATATAAAAGTAATGCAAGTTTGGTTTCTTTCCATTTATAATCTCATAGGGTGTCCTCTTTGTTCCTGGCCTTAGATAAACTCTATTAACTATGTGATTAGCAGTATTCAAGGCTTCTTCCCATAAACGTTTTGACAAGTGTTTAGAACTAAGAATTTCTCTAGACATTTCTTGCAATGTTCTATTCTTCTGTTCTACACCCCCATTCTGTTGAGGAGTTTTGGGGGCAGAAAACTCATGAAAAATTCCTTTTTTCTCACAAAAATTTGTGAATGAACTATTTTTAAATTCTTTTCCATGGTCGGATCTAATCCGAAAAATAGGAGAATTGAATAAATTTCTAATTCTAGAGTGCAAGATTTTAAACACGTCAAACATTTGTGATTTTTCTTTCAAAAAATATATCCAATAATATCTTGAAAAATCATCTACTATCACAAAGGAATACCCCCATGCCTCCTAGATTGTCTACTTTAATTGGACCCATTAAATCCATATGTAGCAATTGAAAACAGTTAGACGTACCTAAATGTTGTCCGTCATGTTAGATAACATTATGAGAGACACGAGTTTGCTTACTTTTCAAACAATCTTCACAGACAGTTTTACCTTTATGGATAAGTTTGGGTATGCCTCTAACAACTTCATATGAGACCAGTTTTTCTAAATTGCGGTAGTTGACATGCCCCAACTTATAATGACATAGTGTTGTGTCATCGATCTTAGCATTATTGGATGTCTCTTGTCTTACAACAAGATATCAATTGTCACATGTTCTTGTACCTGTCATGACACATATATTTGCTTCATTCGTAACTTTACAAGCATTCTTATTAAATTTTACCTCAAGATCGTCATTAAACAGTTGACTAATACTAATCAAATTAGCCATTAAGCCTTCAACATGTAAGACATTTCTTAAGGCAGGAAATCCAGGAACATCCAAGATCACTTTTTCAATTATTTTGCTTTTACTGCCACCTCCATAAGTCACGTTTCCTCCATTGAATCCCTCATAGTTCCTTAGAAATCCTTTTGTACATGAGATGTGGCGAGAACATCCACTATTAAAGTATCAAGAACCTGAAATGTTAGTTCTTAATGCAGTTATACAGACATTACAAGTTAAATTCATTTTAGGAACCCAAACTCTCTTAATATCCTTTTTTTCTTTTGGCTCAGAAATGTTGCTTCAATATTTATCCGGAATGTTGGACAACAAATTAGGCAACATTTTGCTCACAAAATTTTGAAGTTTGAAACAGTATGGTTTTAAGTGTCCATGGGAGTTACAGTAATGACATACAAACTTCATATTCTTTGACATATATGAGAACCTATTATTCATCCCTTTTTCTTTTACAAAGTGTATTTTCTCATTTTTATCAAAAAGATTAGAGCATATGGTTTTAAGAGAGTTTTCGTACCCAATTCCTGCATGTGAAGGATTACTAAGGTTGAGTATCTCATTCAATTTCGAAGTCCCTGAGTTGAGCTTGCGGAAGGTTGCTTCGGCTAAATCCAATTTTGCATGAATCAAATTCAATATCCTTTTTGGTAAGTGCAACCTCAAGTCGGGTTATCGTACCTGTTAATTCTAAATTCTCACGAGTTAAAGATTTTACCTTTTTGTCAAGTTGCTTGAATTCTATAATTAAGGCTTTGCAAATACTTTGTCATTCACTAATTATATCATCTTTGCATTCAACTTGATCCATACAATCATCCTCACTAACAAAAATAGAACCACTAAAGCAATTAACATCAGAATAGTTAAAAAATTCATACCTTTCGGATGTCGCTGAGGATGTTGATGTCGTTTCAGATGTTGGAGCAAATGTCATGACATCTGAGACAACATTGTATACGACATCTTCATTATCTGATAGAGATTGTTCGAAGACAATAGCCAGCATTGCTTGTGTTTCAGTTTCTCGATCTCTTTTTTCTTCTTCTTCATCATCACTAAGAGAAACCCATAAGTTCTTACCAAATTTTCTAAGAGTGTTTGCACATTCTTTAGCATAATGACCCCAACTCGAGCATGCATGACATTGCACAGACTCAAGTTATTTGGTTCTTCTTAGTTGATTTCCTTTTTGTACAATTGGAAGAAATCTAGTGGGCTTTTGATTGAAGACTTGGTTTGGGTGCTCTTTAGATTTAGATTGATTTCTTTCATTGTTGAACTTCCTCACCATCGAATTGTATTTTCGAGTGAGTAAGGCAATAATTGAACCTTCACCAATTTTTTCAAGATTCTCCGCCTCTTCTTCGATTTAACTCTCCGAGGATTGAACTTGAAGTGCCACATTCTTGCTTTTATACAATTCTTTTTGATTCTCAATGTTCATCCCATAAGTTTTGAGTATGATCATCAAGGTATGAAGGTTCATTGTGGCAAGATTGTGAGCTTCTTCAATGGCACAAATCTTTAAATTGAACTTTTCAGGAAGAGAACGTAGAGTCTTTTCAACAAGTTGAGTGTTGGTTAGTGGTTCACCAAGCACTTGACATTCATTTGAGATGTCAATCAACTTTTCAAAATAAGATTTAATAACATCCGCTTCTTCCATCCTTAAACGTTCATATTTACTCATGAGCATGCGTAGCTTTGTTCGACGAACACTTGAGCTACCTTTACAATGAATTTGTAAAGTATCTCATGCGTCCTTAGCCGTGGGGCAGTTTTGAATGAGTTTGAACATGTAAAGATCAACCATCCAAAAATTGCATTTAAGGCATTTTCATTAAAGCTAGCATTATTTGTTTCTTCTGTAGTCCATTCGGATTCAGGTTTAGCAATAAATGTCACCTTTCTCATCCGGTGGCAACATTGGAACAACATACCCACTGGTTATAGATATCCATGCACGAATATCAATTGATTTGATATGCGAACGTAGATGAATCTTCCAATAAGCATAATTTGATCCATCTAGAATATGAAGTCTACCAATAGCTTATGACAACAAGACCAAACATTTATTGTATTAACTGCCGGCTCTGATGCCACTTGAAGGGTTTCAAATGCTATGGGAAATAAAAACAAGAGATGGAATAGATCGAATGCTAATTTCATTTCAGAATGTCGTCAATTATGCCGTCCGACACCAGTAACAACACTTAGTAAAACAATAACTTTAAAGAGTAAATGCAATGGAATTTAAAGAGCATAAATATTTTAAAAAAATTTAAGTTATATATATTATATAACTTATGATGGTCAATGACCAAATGTATTGTATATATATTATATACAAAATTACAAATTCCTTTCTTTACAGATTTACAAGATAAAATGGAAAGGAATTAAAAATTGAAGTCGCAGATGACTTCTGCCTGAAAAATCTAACTAAGTAGACATAGACAACCTCTCATTACAATCGCTCCATACAAAAGTAATCTAGAATCTAAACAGCAATTGTAATGTTGGACAGAATGTTGTCGATACACTCAGGCAACACTTGTGATCCAGATTTCTAAGATGAAATCCCGAGAGCTCTCTTGGTATTTTTGTAATCTGATTCTGGATGCTCGATTCACTGTTGTGACCTCTCTATTTATAGTAGAGATTTCCCTTGAAAGACTCATTGATCAGTTGTGGAAGTTGAGGAAAAGATGGGCAGCTTGTGGTAGATGATTAAGGAGTGAAAATCTCAACAACTTTGACTTGTTCCTTACTCGACTTCTTCCCAAGATTTGACTCTTTCTCCCACGTTTTACACATCTCCAATTCACCACGCCTAAGTCGTTCTTACCTCACAGTAAAATATTACTGCTTACCGTGAAGTAAGACAACTATTTTTCGAAGATGTTGGTCCGAATGTTATGACATTTGTCCCAACATTTTTATGCATTCAAATCAGTACTTCAGAAGATATGTTGAGTCAAATGTCACAACACCAAACCCAACATTAACATAAACATTTAATGCAAAGATCCTCGTACAATGAATATAACCCTAGTTACTCTTAAAACAACCATGAAGTCACACAGACTAGCCTTTGTAAATCATATTCCCATCAACCTTTCCATATTAGTATACTAAAAAAAACTGAACCTTATTGGTTACCAGTTGCACTACCACGTAAAACTTATCCAAAACACTTAATTAAATTGTCCATCGACTTCATTCTCAAGGCGTTCTAAACAACGCATATCCTACCCAAGTGATGTCAGATGGTATCGCAATAACCTATACATGACTCAAGTAATCACGTTGTTTCAAAAATTCAAACTTTAAGGGGAGAAGAATATAAAGCCTCGTAATTTTTTCTAATTAATTTGGCTTGTAACAAGCTTAAGAAAAGTATTTAAGTTAACATCAAAGTAAGTGCTTGCGGTACATGAGAGTAGGGGTGGCTAGTGGGCCGGGCTCGGGACCGTCGGGCTGGGTTTGGCGGGATCGGGTCGGGTCAGGCAGGATCAGGATAGGCGGGATATGCCTAAGTCCCGCCCCGATCCCGTCGGAATCGGGATCGGGATCCGGGGCAGTTGTTGTTTTTTTTTTTTTGCACTTAATTTTAAAAATAACATATATATAAAAAAACTCAATAATGAAACAAGATAAGATAGTGTAATAAAAATATCCCAAGGCTGTTTTTGTGCCTATTATATTATTTAATAGACATATGATTTTTTTTGTAATACAAATACAATTATCAAAATTGCAACTTTGCGGTGTTGTTCAAAAGTTATAAATTACATAGTAAAATTGCAATTAAAAAAATTACATTTTGAAAAAAACTTGATCTAGTTTCTTGATAATTTCCTGTGGTTCTTCGGTTGGAATTGATATTTGTTGGTCAAATTGCTCCACATCGCTTCCACCACATTCGGATAAGATTTCGTTGTAGTTTTCGTCTTCTTCTTCGTTGATATCCGGTTGACCGCACCTTCTCCGCTCCGCTCGTATCCAATCTCTGAATAATACTACAATCTCTAAGCTGTCTCCGACTAATGAGTGTCTGTGCTCTCCTATTTGATATCTGCTGGCAGAAAAAGAGCTTTCAGACGCCGTTGATGATGCTTGAATGTTCAAAACATCCGGGGCCATCATTGAAAGTGTCGGAAAGGTCTTCTCATTCCCCCTCCAGTATTTCAGCAAGTCTTCACGTCCTTCTTCATTGAGAACTGATTGGTACGATACAAAACCTTGCAAAACAAAAATATCAAACTCGCTAATTTGGTTTGTAGAGGTACGGCCGCACATTCTATTTCCGAGGCTTTCAATACTAGCCGTAGAAACAACATGCCTTTTGTGAGGTTGTGTTGAAGAAAAAGAAGATGGTATGGAAGCCGGTAGGTTTCTAGCACTTTCTTGTTGGTAAAACCGATATATTTTTTTGCATTCGTCTTGTACGCTAGACAACACTTCTTCTTTAGTTTGTTCAATAGGTGGTGGGTGATTTGGACTTTTGGGACTTGGAGGTGGTAGTACTGCTATACAATCGTAAATAGTTTCAATAAGTGATTTAGTACCGTCTATTTTAATAGTGAATTTAATACAACACCAATAATATAAATAGTGGGAATAGGAATAAAATATTTTTTTATTTTGATAAACATTTTTTTAATAGCTGCCTTATAACCTGGTTTATCCATATATTCATTAAGCAGTAAAATTATTAGAGTTATATACCGGAAAATTCTTTTGTTGCTTGAAAAAATTTCTCTAAAAATACAATAAGTTCAGAAAATTTTCCCCAATCGCTATCTACAACCATATCAGCTGGATTTTGATTATGAGAGTTAAAAAATAAAGTTATAGGTTTTCTATAGTCATAAGCAACAAGTAGTTGCTCGTATAAAGAATTTCACCTAGTGGGTACTTCTTCTGAAATTTTTCTATAAGGTAGTTGGCAATCGTGACAAGTTTTTTTATATTCTTTTCTTCGTTGTATTCTATTATTTTTAAAAATAAAGTTTATAGAAAATTGTATTTTACTAAGAATGTCTTCAAAAAGTGATAGACCATCCTTTACAATTAAGTTATATATATGGCACACACATTTTATATGAAAATGATCTGGAAAAGATGGAGTTAAACTATTTTATAAAATTGTAATAGCATAATTGTTAGAAGAAGTGGTATCTAATGTAATAGTTATAATTTTATCAGTTATTCCGTAATAATCGGACACTTGATAAATATTTTCTGCAATAAAAGTACCAGTGTGCCTATCATCTATATATCTATACGCTAAGATACGTTTTTGCATAGACCATTTATAATTTATCCAATGACAGGTCACCGTTAAATAATCATGGCCGTTAGTACTACGGCCTATATAAGAAGTGATAGCCACTTTTCCATTAAAATGATATAATGAATAACGTAAATACTGTTGATATTCATGTGCGAATTTAAATACATCTATCTTAACAATTGATCTAGGAAAATTGTTAAAAGCAAGATTAATATCTCTAATGTAATGAATAAAACCGGGAGATGAAGGAAATGAAAAAGGCAAACCCTCCACAACAACTAATTTTGCTATTGTTTTACTATCTCTATGTTTATTGTATTTAGGGACTACAATTCCCCCCTTCATAGGGTTAATTTGACCATGTACTTGGTCCGGAACAATATTAGTATGTGAACCTTGTCCCGATGGAGCGGACGTCTGCGCACCCGGTTTTGAAGTCTCATGTTGGGCATACCTAGCTGGATGAGCCCTTGCTACGTGTCTTAGTAAACCCCCCGTCCTACCGTGACCTTTTCCAGTTTTAAATTTTAAAACATCTTTACAAATTTTACATCTAGCTACTTGATTCTCTACGTCCCTATCAAAAAATGTCTATGCATATGATTTTAATGTTCGTTTTGCTAGACCTCATCTTATACTAGGGGCAATAAGAGACATTTCAGATGAAAGTGCACTAATGGGTGTGTTGTCATCTACATTAGTGGGTGTATCATCTAGATCATCGTCTAAATTAAAGTCTTCTTGAGTTCCAGAAAATAGCTCTTCGTCTAAATCTAATGGTATTGTAGGAAATTGTTCAATATCAACATAATCATCTTGTGTAGGAATAAGATTCTGTCTAGAAATAGGATGACTAGAAGAAGTACTCTTGTCCTTGTTGCCCCTACTAGAAGAAGCATGACCCCTACCTATAAGCATACGTTTAAATCATTCCATTATAAATTTATAATTATACTAATAAATAATTAAAATAAATGAAATTAAGTGCGCTAAATAAAATAAACAGACAATAATAATTTAATGAAGGAACGAATGTACCAAACGCCGACGTAACGTCGACGTGTAATCGAGAGGTTGAAAATTGAAACTTTGCTCGATGGAAGATCCTCAAGCTAGTTGCCAACTTCACTCCAAATTCCCAAATGAATAAATAAAATTGAATATTTAGTAGACAATGTAGACTTGTAGAGAGATAGATTGAGAGATTAGAGAGATTGTAGGAAGATTTGTGAGAAAGATGAAGAGAAAATGAGGTATTTATAGTTTTGAAATTGGATTAAAGTGTAAATATAATAACTTATGGGTTAAAAATAAATATTAAGGGGGTAGGGGGTTGAGGGAGGGGGATGCCAAAAATGGTCGTTGCACAACAGCCAAAATGTAAAATGGTCGTTGGTGCAACAGTTATTTTGCAAAAGGGGGGTTTCGGGAGGGATAGGGGCGGGACCGGGATCGGGTCGGGACTGGCGGGTCTGGGCCGGGCAGGGACGGGTCGGGACGAGACCATGTCCCATCCCGGTTCGAGTCCTGATACCGAATTGTTTTTTTTTAAATGTCGGGTTCTGGGCGGGACCGGGGCGGTGTCAAGGCGGGATCGGGACCGGGACGACCCGGCCCACTGGCCAGCCTTAATTGGTACTGATAATGACACTATGTTTTTTTTTATAATTTAGTTGATGTTAGAAGCTATTTGGTACATCTTGATAATAACTGCACATTTTTCAACTGTTTCAACTACACATTTCATATTTTAATTGCACATTTTAACCACAATTTCTGCACATTTCAACTACACATTTCATATTTTAATTGCGCATTTCAACCATAGTTTCTGCGCATTTCAACCACGTATTTCAATTGCATATTTTTAGACATTTCAAATACAGTTTCTGCATATTTCAATTCAACTGCATATTTCAGCACAACTGAACATTTTTAACAAATTTCAATTCAAACCAAACATAACATTACAAATAACTTTTTTTGACAGCAATTTCAAACTGTCAACAATAACCACAAAACCAATCAATAACTATGGATGCCACACTATAACCCCAAAAAACTTATACACCCTAAATCATAATGTGGCATCCATCTAGTTTGAACCTTAAAAGTGCTGGTAAATTAAGAGTACTGTTTTCAACAGTAAATACATAACCATAATACAAAAAATAGTAATATTGCATAAAGCTAAATCAATTGATAGATTCCCTTCTTGGTATCAACTTTTCAATCCTCTTTGAGCCTGAGCCTCCAGCTGATTTGTAGTGACTGCATCTTTCTCTTTCTAAGTTAAGCTTGTTGGTGAGATTGAAAGATTGGTTGGCTCACTAACACCATTGTGAACACCTTTGAAACTTATTACCTTCTCCCAGTTAGTTCCTGTGGTTTTAGTCTCTTTTGAAGTCTACTAGGTGAAAGTATATTTATGTCTTAGAGACAATCTGTATTAGGATAAATGTACTTTATACACATTCAAATTATTATTAATGGAGATTAATAGTTTGGCATTTGCAATTATTGAATTATTAATTGATCGTATGTAATATTCTATAATATGCATTACTGGAGGTTACACTGTTAGTAATAGTGTGAGATATTAATATTATAACGTAACTCTTAAAATAGCCTCGACTAATAATCATCGAGAATGGGATATCGATGATATGTGATAAGTCGACATGTGGTCTGCATCACATCCTTAGAGGATGTAGTATGTCTCACCTGCTACGAGTAATGGCTACTCGTGATGGACACATGGATACTTTGGAAGTATTGGTATACCCTGCTGGTATACTGTTTGTTATACTTGTCTAAAGTATGATCAGCGTGTGGGAGATAGAAGTCCTTAGACTTGAAGTCAATACGCGCCTTGTCTACAAAGTAATGTACTTTGATACCGTCCTAAGCTCAAATGCCTTATAGGTTGAGATACGACTTGTATTAGGTACATTACGATGTGGATTAAAGGTGGTAGTTGAGCCAAGATTAGGATTCATTCCTCGAATGTATATTCGAGAGAACACTCAGGTTCTCAGTGATATTAGGTTGACTAAGTCGTTGGCCAACGCAATAGACGTATTTAGAATATGGTCTAGTTGTCAACTAATATAGATGAGATACAATGATTAAGCCATTTGGATAGACACTTGACAAATCCTAAGCTTGGTCGGGTGTGTCGTGAATGAAAGGATTTTATCTTACCACATAAAAGTTAAGTTTACTGGATTCGCGTAAACGTACTTCACATATTGAGTTCGTCTTGCGGCACCGTCTAGGAGTTCCACGTAGACCTTAATTTGATTAATGTCGATATGAGAAGGCCTGTAGGGTCACACTATGTCGATTGTCCGTTCGATCTAAGGATGTATTGAGAGAGTAATTAAATGTTCGATTTAGAATCGAGATATAAATTGGATTTTGGATTTAGTTAAGAATGCGTAGAAAATAAATCGAGACAGTGCAGGAGCACGTCGAGCACCGCGGCGCCTCTGCCTCGAATTTTGGGCTAGGCCCAAGGTCAAACCCTAATCCAGTTTTGACTTATTTTTCAACTATAAATTGAGGCATTCTCTTCATTATTCATACACCAATTTTCAGATTATCATTCTAAGCCTTAGAGACTTAGAATTAAAACTCTCTCGAACTTTTGCCGGATTTCCTAGCTTTCTAAAAGAGAAATACATTGAAGCTTGAAGCTTTCAATCGGAAGGGCAACCACGTGTCCACCTTATAGTAGATAAAGACTCCAGATATTCTAACCTGTAAGTTTATGCTTTATGTTACAGGTTTGATTGTTGTATAACCATACCAGAAATATTATTAGGGTAAGTAAGAAACATAATTTTAAACTTCCGTCGTGCCTTACTTATATGCGTTGGGTTATGCTTTGAACCCAAAAAATCCCTTCAATGGTATCAGAGCACATGCTGGTTCAATGGTTATATAACAATTGAATAAAGTAATAATATGGGTTAAACATAAAATTGGATTAAAACGAGGTTTCTTGAAATCCTACATGTCTTGAACGAATGTTGACCTTTTTATATCACCATAAATTATCTCCTACGCTAACTCGAGGAAGTCATTTCGCTCTAACTCGAACTAAGCCAAAAGTGCATTGTCCGGCTCATTGCACGGTGCACGGCTAAGAACGAGTAAGAAGGGATGATAGTCGATATAGGCGTTATTGATAATGGTGGGTAATGATAAAGGACATGCGAATTGATCCTAAATTGGATTTAGGGGTTGAACGATTTTTTGAAAATCAACACAGAAACGTTTGTCAGGACATCGGTGCCGCAACCCTATGGTAGGGCACCGCGGTGCTTGCTAGGGTTTCAGGGAGGCGCCGCGGCGATAATGCCTCATTTAAAAATTTGAACTCACTGGACAATAGGCGTCGCGGCTCCATGGTGGCACTCCGCGGCGCTAATGCATTTGCAGAAGCAGAAATGTTTCTGCCTCTGCAGCGCCATGGCTCCATGGTGGAGCGCCATGACGCTAATGCATTTTGCAGAAGTCGAAAGGCTTCTGCCTCAGTGGCGTCGCGACCCTAATGATCAGCGTCGCGGCCCTACCTGTCCAGAAACAAAAAAAAATTCAGAGTCCAGAATGTTTAACCCAAGATTATTATTATACAATATATTTGATAAGTATACTGTTTATGTGCTAAATATCAAATTGTTTGCCATTTGAATTACTAGAATAGCGTCCGCTATAACTGTCTGGGCAGGCGGCGCCCAGTATTTGATTAAACCATCTTATATCATGCATATTGGGTTGACGGTTCCCAACTATATGTGTCATTAGTTTTGCATGATGTTAATATATCATATTGGATATGGCGTAAAAGAGTTGATCTTGGTTAAAACTCTGAATTAAAATGTTCCCCAAAATTTTAAATACAAGTGTAAATTAAAACGTGTCATCCATTAGAATTGTTAAAGTGCAAAATCCTTTTCAGCGATACGAGTATTTATGTCAAAGCATTTGCTCTAAGTCTACGAGGACCCAGACTCTTTCATAGATGTGTTTTAATGTAAAGGTAAACGATAAACTTTTGTGGGTATTTACACTAAAGTGTTTGCTCACAAAGGCCAAATTTGGTTAGATACATAAACACAGTCGTGTAATGGGGTTGACTTGCTTAGACAAATCTTGGCGCCAAAGTGTCGGACTAATCTAAGGATGTAAGATTAAATGTAATATTTGATCAACCAAGAGTTGCAAATAAGTTTTGCAATTGGTTTAGAACCTACCAAGATGTGTTATTGAAGTTATCAGCCAAAGCAAACGCGGAGATAGCATAGGCTTGGATCTTGTCCCATTATGACCTCAATTAAAATAGGTCTGTATTCTACCATGGGGTCGTAGAAGTATGTTAAAATAGTGGGAGATAATTAAACAAAAGGCCTTGTTGATTAGCCTAAATGAATGTGTATAATAGGAAATAGATTTTGAGTTTGATTTCCGGTCTATCTAATTCTTTAGATTATAAAAGATGTCGAGCTAATCATTGAAAATGTTGATTGAGATGAATAAACTTACTGGACCAAACTACCTTGTCTGGCTAAGGAATTTGCAAATAGTATTGAGACAAGAGAAAATAGAATACGTGTTGGACACGGTGTTCCCAACAGTCCCTGCAACAGACTCTGCTGAATATGTCTCTTTTGATAAGGATACTTACCAGAAACATCTAGATGATGCCACTTCAGCGCAATGCGTGATGTTGTCTTCCATGTCTATGGAACTTCAGAGACAGTATGAGAACATGGGGCCCAATGAGATGCTCGAACACTTGAAGATTCTCTATGACTCACAATCCCAAACTATGGAATATGAGTTACTGATAGAACTCTTTAAGTGTAAGCTCAATGAAGGGGGCCAGGTCTCGCAGCATGTGTTGAAGATGATAGAGCTGATAGAGAGGATTGCTTCAATTGGAACAAAGCTTGAAAAGAATGTCGCTACCACCCTCATCCTATACTCTCTCCCTCATTCTTTTGAGAACTTCATAGTGAATTTCAATATGAATCAAACGAAGGCGACTCTACCGGAGCTGCACAACATGCTCAAGACCTTTGAGTCTTCCACTTCCAAAGGCAAAGATGTGCTCATGGTGAGCTCTTCTAGCCGACCCAAGCCAAAAGGCAAGCAATGGCAGAAGAAGAAGGGCAAAGCAATCGCTGCGTCCTCAGCTATGAAGCCTAAGGGAGGTGTGAAGAAGAAGGTGAATCCGGCTAAGGATGAATGCCTCAACTGCCATAGGAAGAGGCATTGGAAAAAGAACTGCACGACATCAGGAGGAGGAAAAACACCATGTGCTCATGCCTTTAGTGGACAAGGTATGCACGTCATTGAAATAAATATGTCTATAAATAACTCTCATTCTTGGGTATTGGATATCGTTTGTGGCTCACACATTTGTATAAATGTGCAGGGGCTAACTGATAACAGGAAGGTTGGACCAAGAGAGGTAGACCTACGCGTTGGAAACGGAGCAGGAGTAGATGCTAAGCGCGTAGGGACTTATAGATTAAATTTACCTTCCGGCTATTATTTAGTGTTGAATAATTGCTTTTATGTACCCTCGTTAACGAGAAATATCATTTCTGTCCTAGTTTTAGACATGGAGGGTTTTTCCTCGTATATTTATAATGGCAGTCAAGTACTGTCTTTTGATAATATTATATATGGAACTGCTCATCTTGTGGATGGATTATATACACTAAACTGTAGTCGAGAGATATTCAATGTACAAAATAAATGAGCCAAGATAAGTAATAGAAACTCCACCTACCTATGGCACTGCAGACTTGGTCATATCAATGAATCAAGGATACCAAGGTTGAGGAAGTTAGACTACCTTGAACCATTTGACTTGGAGTCTTATGGTAACTGCGAATCTTGCTTGAGAGGAAAGACTAATAAGCCACTTTCTGGGAAAGGTATGCGAGCCAATGAGGTGCTTGAGTTGGTCCATACTGATGTATGTGGGCCATTTTCGACTCAAGCTAAATGAGGCTTCCCATACTTCATCACTTTTACTGACGACTTCACAAGGTATGGATATGTGTATCTTATGAGACACAAATTCGAGATTTTTGAGAAGTTCAAAGAGTACAAGTCAGAAGTAGAGAATCAACTTGCAACAAGTATCAAAACCCTTCGATCGGATCGAGGAGGTGAATACTTGAGCAAGGATTTTCTAGATTACTTAAAGCTACATGGAGTCCAGTCAGAATGGATGCCTCCTGGAATACCAAAAATGAATGGTGTTGCCGAAAGGAGAAACCGAACCTTATTGGATATGGTTCGATCCATCATGAGCTCCTCAGCTCTACCTACATACCTTTGGGGACATGCTATACAAACCTCTATATATGTTCTGAACAGGGTTCCTTCCAAGTCAGTAGAAAAGACACCCTATGAGATATGGTGTGGCAAGAATCCAACTCTTAAACATATGAGACCCTGGGGGGTGCTCTGCATATGTTAAGAAGATGCTCACTGACAAGTTGGAATCTAAAAGTGAGAAATGTTACTTCGTGGGGTATCCAAAGGAAACTAAGGGATACTACTTTATCTTCCCGGAGAACATAAGGTCATTGTTTCCAGGAACACAACTTTCCTTGAAAAAGAATATGTCTACAAGGAGCATAGCTGCACAAAGATAGAACTTGAAGAAATTCAAGAACCACAAGATAAAACAGATGTTGAACCCTTGTCGAATGACCTAAACAAGAATTCAGTAGGAGTATCTGGTGAAGATTGGGTACTTAGAGTACGCCCTTCAGCCAGTGGGAGTGCTGTGAGAAATAGTGCAGAAATGCAAGACTCTCACACACAACCAATGGAAGATGATACAATGATTGTACATTATTCCATTAAGGAAATACATAAAAATGACATTCCTAAAAGCTCTCAAGGTGATGGATTGTCCAACACACAAAGACCTTCTCACAATCAGAATGCAACAAACACTGAAACGCAGAATTATCAACTCCGTAGGACTACTAGGACTCATCGTCCGCCTGAAAGACTTAATCTTCTTGTTGAAACACACAATGAGATAGATATTCCTGATGACGATGAACCTACAACCTACAACGAAGCTATGTTGGACATTGATTCGTAGAGATGGCAAGAAGCCATGAAATCTGAGATGGACTCGATGTATATAAATCAAGTTTGGAACTTGGTTAATTTGCCAACAAGGGTTAGACCCATAGGATGCAAATGAGTCTTCAAGAACAAGATTGATGTATATAACAAGGTACATACTTATAAAACAAGACTGATGTCTAAAGGTTATAATCAACGACCTGGGGTCAATTATAATGAAACCTTTTCACATGTTGCTAAGATTAAGTCCATTCGGATTTTGCTTGCAATAGCTGTATATTATGACTATGACATTTGGCAGATGGACGTCAAAATTGCTTTCCTCAATGGTAATCTAGTTGAGGAGGTGTATATGAAATAACCTTAGGTTTTTTCACTTGAGTCCAAATCAAATATTGTATGCAAGCTACAAAAGTCCATTTATGGGCTTAAGCAAGCCTCAAGGAGTTAGAAAATTTGCTTCGACAAGGCTATCAAGTCATTTGATTTCGTCAGAAGCAAAGAGGATCCACGTGTTTATAGTAAACGCAAGGATGAGAGTATTGCCTTCATTATCATATATGTAGATGACATATTAATAATGGGAGACAATAAGACTTTCTTGCAGTCAGTCAATAAGTGGTTGTCCAGTACCTTCATGAAGAAGGATTTAGGTGAAGCCTGCTACATTCTGGGGATTAAGATCTATAGAGATAGACCTAACATATTGTTGGGGCTGTCACAGTCAGTCTACATAGACAAAGTGCTTAGACGTTTTTCTACGGAAAATTCCAAGAAAGGCGGTCTACCTATGGCACAAGGCATCAAGTTATATAAGAAAGATAGTTCTTCTAATACTATAGAACTTGAATGCATGAAAATGATCCCATATGCTTCGGCTATAGGATCAATCATGTATGTCATGACCTGTACTAGGCCAGATGTTGCCTTTGTACTTAGTATGACTTGCAAATTCCAGCAGAATCCTGGGAAGAACACTGGAAGGCAGTCAAGAGTATTCTTAAGTATCTTAGACGAACTAAAGATTACTTCTTAGTCTATGGTGGAGAAGAAAAGCTAGCTGCTACTGGGTACACTGATGCTAGCTTTCAGACGGATATTGATGGCTACAAATCTCAATCTGGGTACACATTTATTTTCAATAGCGGAGCAGTAAGCTGAAAAAGTTCCAAACAAGCTACAATCTTTGATTCGACAATGTGTCGAGTACATTCTTTGGATCGGAAGCTGGTAAAGAAGTTGTCGCGATATCTGAGTTCCCGAAGGAACTAGGGGTTGTTCCAAGTGTCACTTATCCAATAACGATTTATTATGACAACACTGGTGCGATTGCGCAAGCTAAGGAACCAAGATCAACCAACAGAAACAATCATGTACCAAGGAAGTACCACATACTAAGGGAGATGGTGGAGATTGAAGAGATTAGATTAGACTATGTTCCCACGGACGATAATCTAGCTGACCCATTCACTAAACCATTAAGCTTAGTCAAGCATAATGGTCATTTTGAGATGGGCATTAGATATGTTGGAAATTGGATCTAGGCCAAGTGGGAGATTGAAAGTATATTTATGTCCTAGAGACAATCTGTATTAGGACAAATGTACTTTATACACATTCGTATTATTATTAATGGAGATTAATATTTTGGCATTTGCAATTATAGAATTATTAATTGATTGTTTGTAATATTCTATAATATGCATCCCTGGATGTTACACTGTTATTAATAGTGTGAGATATTAATATTATAACGTAACTCTTAAAATAGCCTCAACTAATGATCATCGAGAATGGAATATCGATGATATGTGATAAGTCGACATGTGGTCTGCATCATATCATTTGAGGATGTAGTATGTCTCACCTGCTACGAGTAATGACTACTCGTGATAGACATATGGATACTTTGGAAGTATTGGTATACCCTGCAGATATACTATTTGTTGTCTAAAGTATGATCAACGTGTGGGAGATAGAAGTCCTTAGACTTGAGGTTAACACGCGCCTTGTCTACAAAGTAATGTACTTTGATCCCGTCCTACGCTCAAATACCTTATAGGTTGAGATACGGCTTGTATTGGGTACATTACGATCTGGATTAGAGGTGGTAGTTTAGCCAAGATTAGGATTCATTTCTCGAATGTATATTCGAGAGAACACTCGGATTCTCAGTGATATTAGGTTGACTAAGTCGTTGGCCAACGCAATAGACGTATTTAGAATATGGTCTAGTTGTCAACTAATATAGATGAGATACAATGATTAAGCCAGTTGGATAGACACTTGACAAATCCTAAGCTTAATCGGTGTGTCGTGAATGAAAGGATTTTATCTTACCACATAAAGGTTAAGTTTACTGGATTCGCGTAAACGTACTTCACATATTGAGTTCGTCTTGCGGAGCCATCTAGGAGTTCCGCGTAGACCTTAATTTGATTAATGTCGATATGAGAAGGCCTGCAGGGTCACACTATGTCGATTTTCCGTTCGATCTAAGGATGTATTGAGAGAGTAATTAAATGTTCGATTTAGAATCGAGATATTTAAATGAATAATGATTATTTTAATTAAGTCAAAATTAGATTTTGGATTTAATTAATAATGCGCAAAAAATAAATCGAGACAGTGCAGGAGCACGTCGAGCGCCACGGCGCCTATACCCTAGGGCCGCGGCGCCTCTGCCTAAAATTTTGGGTCAGGCTCAAGGTCAAACCCTAATCCAATTTTGACCTATTTTTCAACTATAAATAGAGGCAATCTCTTCATTATTCATACACCAATTTTCATATTATCATTCTAAGCCTTAGAGACTTAGAATTAAAACTCTCTCGAACCTCTGCCGGATTTCCTAGCTTTCTGAAAGAGAAATACATTGAAGCTTGGAACTTGCAACCGGAAGGGCAACCGCGTGTCCACCTTATAGTAGATAAAGACTCCAGATATCTAACCTGTAAGTTTATGTTTTATGTTACAGGTTTGATTGTTGTATAACCATACCAGAAATGTTGCTGGGGTATGTAAGAAACAAAATTTTAAACTTTTGATGTGCCTTACTTATATGATTTGAACCCAACAAATCCCTTCATTAGGATGCTCTGAAACCAGTTTGAACCTTAAAAGGATCTTCATCTTCTTCCACAAAAGGTGGGAACTCAATGTAAGAAAAAATACTGCTAGAAGCATGAAAAATGTTGCTGCTACAATGCATTTGCTGACTGTCTTGGCTTGGTTGGGGGCTGTTAAGTTGATTTCTTCTTTAACTTGAAAATCTTCATCTTCATCAACTAAGACCCTTGTCTGTCTCTTTTTGCCCCTAGCAGGCTGCTCTGCCTTAGCTGGCTACTTCTCTTTAGCAGGTTGTTTTCCTTTGGAAGGCATCTTTTCTTTCTTTTGCTACAAAAAAATTCATTAGAAAAACTTAATTATACAACTTGTAATAGACGAAGTTCATAGAAGAGTTTCATTACCTTGTTACAACCCCTTACATTATGATTGGGCTCTCCACAGTTGCTACAAGTCATCACTTTGCCTTTTCTTGATATCCTCCATTCACCTTGCCTCTTAAGAGCCTCATTTTTCTCTCTATCCCTCTTAAGCTTAGGCCTGCCAGCTAATTGTTAGGATTTGAGTCCCAAATCCTACCTAATCAGAAAATAGTAAATAAGGGAAGAACAAATAACACACACATATTTATAGTGGTTCACCCTCAATGCGAGAGCTACGTCCACTTTTCCACTGCAGATTTTACTATAATCAAATAGGTAGTTTGAGTTTACAATTCTCTGTTTTTTTCTTGATCGACATCAAAGAAAGAAAATGACGCCCTAGTCTATATATAGGGTCTTCATAGTGTCGGTGATGAATTAGGCTCCCTAGTCTAGAAAATGGCGCCCTAGTCTAGAAAACGGCGCCCAGGTCGATCAGCGTTCCACACTTTGCATAAGGTCTTCATAGTGTCGGCGATGAATTATGCTCCCCAACTCAACACTAATTTTACCAAATGTGGTGGTTCCATGGCTTGAGAAGGGTCAACTTACCAGAACTGCGCACCTCTAACAGGCTGCAACATGTGTTTGTATATTAGCATGAATGCCTCCTTGGTATGAAATCAATGTATCTCAGAATTGGGGTCCATTTTTTTGTGAATCATGGCCTTGATTGCATGTGGCCATGAAATTCCAGTAAGGTCACATGTCCTGCAAATACACCTATTTAGCCTTAGATTCATAATATGTTTATCAGGCCCTTCTATTACCTCATATCCATGATCTCCATTACCGTTCACCTTATAAACTTGAGAAATTTTCAAATACTCATTATAAAGCTTCAACATGTTAGGACTGACCATACTATGTCACTTCATAACAGACTCTTCATTTTCTCTCAACCTATCCATTACCTTAATCCTTATGTCATCCAACATCCTAATGATTGACGAACCTTGATTGAAGTATCTAAAAATTGAATGTCGTAGTTAGATTGTTGTCCACTGCTTAATTCTCGTAGACTATATCCATATAAGCTCTACACCATGCTATTGGAGGATATCTACTTATTAAATCACTTGCAGCAAGTTCATCCAACTGCTTCATTTGTTCAAGCTGGTCTTCAAACTCCTCAGAATAAGAGGATCATGCACTCCACCAAAGTAGCTTCTTCAACTCACCTTTGCTCTATCTTTTGCACCAATTTGCCTCAATGTGCCTTACATAAAAGCTATGATGTGCTTTAGGCAACACATTCTTTATTGCATCAAGCAGTCTCTACATAACAAATGAAAACAAACCACATATTAAATAATGTAATCACAAACCAAATGAAATAAATAATAACAAAAGTTTACTTTACCTTCTGCATGTCTGATATGAATGTTTTGCAACTATTTTGGAGTTCAAGTGACTGCTGTAAATGTTGTAAGAACCAGGTTCAAGTCCTCTTGATCTCTTTATCCACACTGCTCATGCTAAAGGGTAGAATTGGTTCATACTGTCTTGAGCAACAACAACCAATAATTGACCCTTGACTTTTCCTTTAAGGAATGTATCATCTAAAGCAATAAATGGTCTTAATCCTTCCTTAGAACCAATTTTCAATGCCTTGAAACAAATATACATCTCGAGAAAGTTTCTTCTACCTTGATTTTGTGCCTCCTTAAACAAATTAGTCATAGCATCACTTCCAGAATTTGATTCTCTCAATCCATTAGTGTAGGCCTTCAGTTTATTGTAATTATCTGTAAAGCTACCTTGAAGAATTTCCAGAACCACTCTTTTGACTCTCTTACATTTTCCTTCACTTGCATTTAACTCAAAAACCCTTTGTAAGTCACCTATCATCTCTTTAACCTTGTACTTTGGGTTATCTTATAACTCCCCCTTACAATATTGAGTTATGATATTGTAGTCAATCAATGGGTTATCATATACTTTACCACATTCATGAGGCATTAAAGTCTTAACACTAACCCCAGCAGTGACATTCATGCGGCATTAAAGTCTTAACACTAACCTTAGCAATGGTCTCATCCCCAAATATGTAGCATATAAATGGGTAGCCTACAACAACACATGAATATCTCACCCTTAGTGTATCACTTTTTTCAATAACTAACTCTGCCTTGTTTACCATTGCATAAAGTCTACAATATCTTCTTGCTTCTGGTATGTCATTGAAGGTCATACCTTTAACTAACTCCCTACAATCATTCAAATTTTCAGTGATAGCCCTTCTCTTTTGGGTGGCCAGTCTCTCTAATTCATCACTATCATATTCTGGACACTCAAACACCTACCATTCTCATCATCACTGTCACTATCACTACAATCTGTCCCAACTACATCAACTAAATTAGCTAATAAGAAAACTGATTCATCATTCTGTAGAATATTAGGAACAGTTACAACTAATTCTTTATAATGCCCCGAATCATGGCCGGGGCGAAATACGGCACTCGGTACCTGGATGCATGTGACCGAACGAACCACATGACTGTTGAATCAACATGGACATCAAAATATACTATAGTAATGATAATAAAATATGTAAAATTGCATACTGAAAGTAGTCTGAAATAATCATAGAGGAAATAATCTAAAAATATAATAAGTCTAAAAACCAATACTGACATGACATACTAAACTAATCTATGAAACCTCTGAACATGAGTCTGACTGCAAAACTATTTACCAGGACAAGACCCTAGCATACCTCTATCATAAAACGTAATCATAAAAGTAACTAGACTGACACCCCGAATGAGATGCGCTCATCAATGGTTGATATTGAAACAATTCTACTGAGCAGATACGTCTCCCTGAAACTCAGCACATGTACCGTGAAGTGCAGGCCCCATGTAAAAGGGACGTTAGTACATTTGACTTGTACTACATATAAAGAAATTATGAAAATAACCAGGCACATGGAATAATATAATATGAAACTGAAACTGTAACATGAGCATTAGCATGATCTGACATGAGTATAAAACATGTGTAAAAATATGTAAAGTTGTATGTCTATAAGTCTGAATATCTGTGTAACTGTATATCTGTATATTTGTGGGGATAACAGTAGTATAACCGACAATATGAATCACCATGTGGGTACGTGGAGTATAGTACCTGGCCCGACCAGCAGAGCAATCTCATACCTTGCCGGGGTATGAGATATAACATGGCATGAAAGAATCCAATCTGTAATTTGAAGGTATCGTCCTCTGGCGAAGAGACCTTTATCCTACGGTGGCATACGTAGTTCAGGCTATCTGAGCCTTCTCGGTGAACTATGCAACTTCCAAAATATGTATATACAAATAATGGCTTGTAAGCCCATGATTTCATGAAAGCAACTTGTAAAGCATAATTTGAAATCATAATTTATCATGTGAACTAATAGAAACTATAACTTGTGTAAATTCATGAAAACATACATATATAAGTTCATGAAATCTGATAGTAATGGTTCATGACTTTTAATTCTAGAACCCGTGGAATTCAAGGTTATGGGCATTCATGGATTACGCACAGATTCCTGATAACCATAACGAAATATCAGGAACACGATAACGAATTAATAATACAACATGGTATATCATGATACATATAATTTAGGGCTATCATGAAACTGGAATAAAATCCTAAGTTATCAAATTTCATGGAAAACGTGGCGTGTGGAAGAACATGGATATTCCCACACGAGGATAGAAGCTCTACATACCTTATTCGCTCTAAAACGTATCTTAAAAATCTGAACTTGGAAGGATAATCCCAAAGCTTGAACCTTAATTCCTTGATTTGGGTTTTCTTGAAAACTCTAAGTTAGAATTAGTGAATTTCGCTTAAAATTAATTATACTTGATTAGAATCGCATGAAAAGTACATGGAAAGGACTTACCTTGAGTTATGGGGATGTCCGGAGCAGAGAGCTTCATTCTAGGGCTTAAGAGAATGAGAAAATCTGATTTTTGGATCTAAGTTGCGTATTTATAATGTTTGCTGTCGGAGAGATTTAACGGTCTAGATTGATGGTCCGTCAATATTTTTACGGTCTACATCTGGACCGTCAATAATTGTACAGTACGTATAATCGGACCGTCGAATTAATTTAATTATTTTACAACTTTCCAGTGACTTCATAACTTGGGAGGCTTCAGACGGTCAAAAAGGACGGACCGTCAAATATTATACGATCCATAAAAATCAATTGGGTCCTGTTAATTTCAAAAATAGAATCGACGGTTCAACTCGACGAACCATCAATAATTCTACGTTTCGTATAATCCAAGCGTCAAATTTAATCTACAGAACTGAAACTGATTTTTCAACTTAAACTCCCCGCTTTGGTTTTTCTAAATCCTTGAATCATGAACATGACTTAGTTTAAATGTATAAGGTGTTACAATATCTCTCCCTTCGGATCATTCGTCCTCGAATGATGGACCATGATTAAGAATGAGACTAGACATAGCATGGGTACATGAACGTGAAGAAACATGACATGAAATATGAAACATAAAACTGAACTGACATGATTACATGAAAACATAAACATGGGGCATGAAACATGGGTACTGAATACATGACCGTGAAACACGAGACAAGGATACCTAAGGAATATGACACGAATACTGAAGGCATTTAACTTGTTCATTTTCTGCTTGCTTCTCAAATAAGTGTGGATATCTGGACTTCATGTCTTCTTCGGCTTTCAATGTAGCCTTATCAACATTCTGACTTCTCCACAACACTTTCACTGACGCAACTTCCTTAGTTATCAACGTTAGAGTCTGATGATCCAAAATAGCCACAGGAATTTCCTCATAGGTCAAGCCATCCTTAACTGTAATGGAATCGATAGGAACAACCAACGACGGGTCTCCCACACACTTTCTCAACATGAATATATAAAACACTGGATGTACAACAACTAAATCTTGTAGAAATTCAAGTTCATAAGCCACTTGGCCAACTCTCCTTAAAATCCTGTAAGGTTCGATATATTTTGGTCTGAGCTTCCCTTTCTTCCCAAACCTCATGACAGCTTTCATAGGTAAAACTTTCAGAAAAATACTCAATCATCAACTTGAAACTCCAAGTCTCTGTGCCTCACATCCGAATAGGACTTTTGGCGACTCTAAGTTATTTTCAAACACTCCTGAATCAGCTTGAATTTTTCCAAAGCTTGATAGACCAAGTCTGGTCCTAACAACTCTGCTTCACCAACTTCGAACTAACTAATTAGTGATCTACACCTCCGCCCATACAGAGCTTTGAATGGTGTCATTTGGATACTAGTGTCACGACCCAAACCGGAGGGTCATGACGGGCACCCGAACCTTACCTGCCAGGCACCACTAGCCGTGTACAGTCAACATCTAATCATAATTAAACACGGGCCACAAGGGTCGTCACCCAGTACCCAACCGATACATAAAGATGATATACTTGAAAGAAACTATGTGAAATCTTTATCCAGAAAGCCCAACTTATATATATACATACAAAGGCCGACAAGGCCATACATGATTACTACACATAGGACATCTATCTACAAGCCTGTAAAGAGTATACAATATCAACAGGTCGGGATAGGGCCCCGCCATACCCATATGTACATGCAAAAATATATCGTACCGAGATTAGATCGACACTCCGAAACTAGAGAAGTGCTCTAAAATTTGTTGAGTCAACAACCAACTAACGTGGATCGTTGCCCTGTCTACGTGCGGGCATGAAACGCAGCGTCCCCTAACAAAAGGGACGTCAGTACGACTGATGTACCGAGTATGTCAGGCATGAACAGTATTATAACAAGAATATAACAATAAACTGAGACAGAAAATAGCCGACGGAAATAGCCTACCGTAATGAACTCCTCTGAGGGCTATAATATGCCTAAATTTCATGCACAATGCAAATGCGGTATACATATATATATTGGCATCATCGGGCATCTTCCTTCCCATAACAACCTTTGTGGGCATCATTTCATATTGGCCTCTGTGGGCACAATCATTATCATATTGGCTTCATTGGGCATCTTCCTTTTCATGATAGTTTGTATCAGTTACAGGTGGTGATGCGTATATAACGTCATTCTCTTTTCCCCATCCCCTACATATATATAATTCATATCATATAGTAGTGTATATAACACATGTCGGTCCAGGGTAATACATGAGTATAATGCAAGTGCATGAATGACAAGGAAACATTCTGAACTTATCGGATGACATAATACCCTTGTACCTTCGGCTAACCCTGTGAGCATTAACATGTACCTTCGGCTAACATTGGGAATATCAACATCTTTCCCATATACCTCAATAAGGATTTAGGAAAATATTTAGATATGCTTTCAACATAGGAATGAACAACATGAACATTCATAACTATTAAGAGTAGAATAAATTATGGAATAATATTACGGTCACGTTTCATTATATAGAACATGCCAAAAGAAAGAAATGATTTACCTTCACATACCTTGCTTCTTGAGCTTGGAAACTGGAAACACTTTTATTTCTTTGAACCACAAAGGAAATTCATATATTTTGGTATCAATAGTTATAGGTGTTTAAAGGATTTTCTACCACTGGAGATTCCTTGGTAACCAATATTGAGATAAAATGGTCGATGATACACTCTCTTAAGGCCATGGGGTCTACCTATTTATTAACGTTTTGCTACACCTAAAGTTTATCCCACCAAAATCAGCCACCGAATCCCATATTAGTATTAGTCATGTATTGCTTCATCTCCAAATACACACGTGGCATATTAAACATGACATTTGTCCCCCTTACGTTTTTGTCACTAATCGTTTATCTCATGTAATCAATTCCTTGTTCACAATTTATTCAAATATTAATCACTTCATATAACCCTTATCATGGTCATGTGATATAACACTAGTTCATAACCTCCTTGGGGACATACAACTGTTATTATTAATCCCATCGTCACACTTATTAAGTCCTAAATTATTTCGGGACCACATCCGTTGGTATACTAAGCTCTTCATTTAAGTACGTAAATATGACCTAAATCCTTCAGCGCTCGGGTCTATTTACATACGCCTAGCGATTCAAACCATGACCCGAAAGTATGGGATGTTACAACTAGCATGGTAACTGTTATCATAAGAAAATTCAATGAGAGTCAAATGATCATCCAATTACCTTTAAAATAGAGAACATATTCCCTCAACATATCCTTAAGAGTCTGAAAAGTACACTCTGCTTGGCCATCCGTCTGTGGTGAAAAGTTGTGCTGAGATTTACCTTGGTACCCAATCCTTTCTGGAAAGACTTCAAAAAGTGAGTTGTCAATTTAGCAAATGATGGACACGGGGTACCATGAAGACTGAAAATTTCTCGAATATACAACTTAGCATAATCCTTTGCTAAATCTATGGTCTTGATGGGCAAAAAGTGGGATGATTTAGTCAGTCGGTCGACTATCACCCAAATCGAACCATGCCTTCAGGATGAGCGAGGTAGACCTGTTATGAAATCCATATTTATCATCTCCAATTTCCAAACAGGAATATCAGTATTCTGAGCCAACCCACCAGGTCTATGGTGCTCGGCCTTCACCTGCTGAAAATTTGGACACTTGGCTACAAAATATGCCACATTCCTCTTCATATCGTTCCACAATAAATCTCATTAAGATCATGGTACATCTTGGTAGAACTTGGTTGAATAAAATATCTGGAATTATGCGTTTATGTCATGATTCACTCTTTGAGTCCGTCCACATATGGAACACATGATTTCCTCGGTACCTCAAAGTACCATCATCTTCTCCTTGTTCAAAAGTCGTAGTCTTGTGCTTGTGAATTCCCTCTTTCAGCTGCAACAAGTAGGGATCACTAAACTGCTTCTCCTTCACCTCGACAAAATCTATGAAAGAGTGAATTGTTAAACTCACGACCATTGTCACAATGAAATGATTTTATGTCCTTTCCAAACTGTGTTTTAACATATGTCCGAAATTCAAGAAAAGTGGAGTAGACTTGAGACTTATATTTGAGGGGATAAACCCAAAGAAAATGAGAGAAATAATGTAATAACACCAAATAATATTTATGACCCAGTTTGGTAGTAATGGGAGATGTCCATAAATATGCATGAATGATATCAAATGGAGAGAAAGTAACACTCAAAGTCGACTTAAAAGGAAGTCTAACATGCTTTTCTAATGGACAAGAATAGCAGTTGTGGGTAAATTTCCCTTTATTAGATTGAATCAAATTTTGACTTCTAAGAATGGTAAAAATTGGTGCTCCCGGGTGCGCAAGTCGACTGTGTCAGGTTGAATGAGAGATTGCAGCTAGAGAGGTATGTGGATTGACTTGCAGCGGAGTTGGATGAGAAAGGATAGAGGTCCCCCACACTATTGCATCTCGTAAGAGTTGTCCCCGTACGTAGGGCTTCACAGAAAAACCAAAAGGGTCAAACTCAATAGATACGAAATTATCACTAGCAAATTTCCTAACAGAGATTAAGTTTTTAATAATGTTAGGAGCATATATGATGTTTTTGAGGAAAAGGGGAGGGTGAGGTGGTGGAGTTTGAGTGGTGCCATAGCCTTGAATTAGAATGCGATTGTCATTTCCGACCAAAATAAATTGAGGATTGTTCAAATTAAACAGTTGATGAAGATTACCAGAGTTACGAGTAAGGTGCGATGTGACACATGTATCCATATACCAGGCATCGTCGGGCTGCTGTAAATGTCGGCTACAGATAAAATAAACTCCAATTAGAGAAACCTTAACGTATTTTTTTCCCTTTTAGCCTAAGGCATTCTAAAACTAAAGTAGTAAGTATTAATTAGTGAAACTTATCCTATTATTTTCCTTTTAGCCTACGGCAGTTTTGGACTTCTGGTAGAAGAGTCCTAAACTTAAAAGTTAATTCTAAGGAAATACCAAATCTTATAAGGAAGGATTTTTTGTAAGTTTAGAGTCTTACATATTTAAGACATATATATAATCCAAATACGAAAATATTTAATAACCAAAATTGAATTTAAAATTCTAAATATAAAAAAATAATAAATGACAATTTTGTCTATTGTAGAGTCTTTTAATGAATGACAAAATGTTTAATCAATATTTCTAAAATCCTTCATGCTTTTAATAAACGTATCAAGTCAATAAATAAAGTATGTGTATATTGCTTCATTTCAAATTATCAATTTTTATTGTCACTTTAGCATTGTCTAATCTATTAATTCTGTAATTTAGATATCTTACGTGACATCTTTTTCTGAAAGATATTTAATTAAATTTGATCCTTTTTTTAACCAATAAATAAATAAATATGGTCTTTTTTCCTATCACTTTGTGTTATTGACTTGATAATTGTTCAACTTTCTCTTCGGTAAATCACCATTCATCTTCTTTACGTTTTAAGATTCATTAATGTTCTGTAAGAAATAATGTCGATCATATTTTAATTTATCATAAAATAATTATTTTTATAATAAAAAAATTTAAAGCAATTTTGTAATAAAAGTAAAGAAGACATAAATAATTTTATATTTGAATAAATATAACTTAAGTATATACAGTTCTTATTTTTTTCATTCAAAGTTCTACAAGATGCATTCTTTAGATTCTGCTGTGACGTTTTAAATTGAATTCCACAAAGCTTCATTCCAAACCAAAACTAAACTAACATAAAAAAAATCATAAATAACTATAGACGTAAGAAACTAACCTAAACAAATTGAAAAGCAAAAAATAAGGAAAAAATTATTTAAGTAAAAATTTTGTTCGATTCAGAATTTCTAAATATTAAAAATTCTTACTTAGATAAAATATGAAAAGATTTCATAATCAAAATTTTACTTGATTTGAAATTCATAAATATTAGGGTTATAATTAAAGAGGAACATGATAACTCACCTTAGGGTTATAATTAAAGAGGAACATGATAACTCACTTCCTTGACACCCTAACAATAAAGGAGCAAAATTAAATGCAACGAACAAAATTTTGCCATTATGTTGGTATTAATACACGAAAATACACCAAAAGAATAAGGTAAAGAAAAAAAACTACATTATATATAAGCATATAAATATAACACAATTACTTGTAACTGTAAGAATAATTAGGTTATTTTCCTCAATTATTCTGTTCCAAAAGTGAAGGTAATATACCCCTAATATAATCATAATTTAAGCTAGACTTAGGCTATCTAATCTAACTACCGTATACAATTGATTCTTACTATCAATCACATTAATTACTATACAATCACACTAATTACTAAATAATTATAATAACTACAACATTTAATATAATTATTTTATCACTCCCCTGTAGTCGAAAAGGGAGGTACACGTATGCTGAGACTGTCTCGAAAATCTTCAAATAAAATCAGCGGAAGACCTTTAGTAAAAATATCTGCAATTTGATAGCGGGACGAGACATGTAACACACGCACTTGTCCGCGTGAGACCTTTTCACAAAAAAAGTGGATATCCAACTCAATATGTGTTAGTGCGTTGGTAATTGACCGGATTCTCAGAGAGGTAGATGACACTGACATTATCACAGTATACTAATGTGGCCTTCGAAATTGGGCAGTGGAGTTCGCGGAGAAGATTCCGAAGCCCACATGATTCAGACACAACATTGGCAACACCTCGGTATTCTGCTTCGGCACTGGATCTGGATAAGGTTGCTTGCCGTTTCGAGGACCAAGATACCAAGTTATCACCAAGAAACATACCATAACCAGACGTGGAGCGTCTGGTGTCTGGACACCCTCCCCAGTCGGCATCTGTATAAGCGACAAGTGAGGATGTCGACGATGGATATAGGTGAAGGTCATACTCTAGAGTGCCCTGAATGTACCGCACAATGCGTTTGAGAGCATGCATATGATCATCCATTGGATTATGCATGAAAAGGCACACTTGTTACACATCATAAGAAATATCCGGTCTGGTGAATGTCAAATACTGCAGGGCCCCTACCAAGCTGCGGTAGAGTGTCGGATCGGCAAACGGTTTGTCAGATAATGCACTCAATTTGGATTTAGTGTCCACTCGAGTTGCCGAAGATTTACAGGAGGACATGCCAGCACGTTCAACAATCTCAGCTGCATACTTCTTTTGGGATAGAAATAAACCACATGCATGACGTGTCACGCCCATACCTAGAAAGTAGTGTAGTGACCCTAGATCTTTCATTGTAAATTCAGAATCAAGCTGTGACATGATGGACTTGCGAAGAGCATCTGATGAGGCGGTTAGTATAATAGCATCCGCATATAATAGAATCTAAGCAATATTATTACCCTAACGTTACATAAACAAAGAGTGATCGAAACGGTTGTTGGAAAAAATAATATGTGAGACAAAGTCGGCAAACCTCTTGTACCATGCCCTGGGCTTGCTTTAGCCCATATAATGATTTCTTGAGCATACACACATGTTTGAGATATTTAGAGTCTCTATAACCCAAAGGCTGGTACATGTAAACAGTTTCATGTAGTTGTCCATGAAGAAAGACATTTTTGACATCTAACTGATGAAGTGGTCATGCCTCAGAGCCAGACTAAGGACTGTTCTGATAGTTGCCGGTTTAACCACCGGACTGAACTTCTCACCGCAATCCATACCAACATGTTATGTCTTCCCATCACCTATAAGACGGGTTTTATGTCGCTCAAAAGCACCATCAGATTTTTCTTTGTGATTGAAAATCCACATAGACCGAATTATATTAGCATTAGGGGGATATGGTATCAAGTCCCACATCTTATTTTTAATAAGAGCATTAAATTCATCATTCATAGCCAATTTCCAATTCGGGTCATTAAGGGTTGCCACTGGATTACAAGGTAATGGTGATTTTGAGACTTGGGTGTGTAGGCTATATTTGGTGTTGGGTTCGACAATGTCGTGTTGACTATGGATGACGGGCAGAGGGGCTGGAAGTGGGGCCAAAATTTGGAACAGTGGAAGCTGGGCTAGAATTACCATCATTAACTGGGCCCAATATTGATAAAACTGGCCCAGTTCGCTGGTCAGTAACTGCCCGAGAATGGGCCACTATTTCTAAGCCTAAATTATTTGGGTGAATTGGGTCGGTCGAAACTGTGGTTATGGGCGACTGTTGCTAGGCCCAGTTCACCCAAATAACTTGGGTTGGCCGAAACAGTGGCAGTGGGGCCCGATAGATAGTGAGTCAAATACGAGGATATGCCATCATCTAGAAAATCATAGGTAGGAGGTCCGAAAATATGCACTTTTGTAAATAGGAAAGTGGTTTCATCTAAGAGGACGTGACGACTCACAATGATTTTATTAGAGGAGAGGTCGTACCATTTGTAACCTCGATGATTGGAAGGATAACCCAAAAATGTAAGGAGTAGATCGAGGTTGTAGTTTGTTGATGGCGGTGGATGGAAAAAGATGATAGCACAAACATTCAAATACCCGTAAGTGAGAATAAGATCCCGCAAGTATAGGATTTTTAATGGGGCTTGATATGACAAATTTTTGTGAGGCAGTATGTTCAATAAATATGTAGCAATTTGTAGTGCATGATGCCAAAAGAGATGGAGGTAGTGTGGCATGGGCAAGGGATGTTCTAATAATGTTATTGATAGTTCAGATTTTTCGTTCCGCCTTTCCATTTTGTGAGGATGTGTGTGGGCATGAAAGGCGGAAATTTAAACCATCTGAATTGCAAAAATCCCAAAAATGCCTATTATCAAACTCCCTACCATTATCACATTGAATATTTTTAACATCTCATTCAAACTGTTTCTGGATGAATGCTCTAAAAATGAGAAATTTGGAAAAGACTTGTGATTTTTTTGACAAGGGAAATGTCCACAAAAAATTAGAGTAGTCATCTAGCAATAACAAATAATATCTATGGTCTGAAGAGCTCAAAACGGGTGATGTCCAAATATCACAATGGATGATATCAAATGGCATAAATGTGCACGAATTAGATGAAACAAATGGCAATTGAACATGTTTCCCAGGTGGACATGAACGACACATATTAGAATTACGTGTTTGAGTACACGAAATAAAATTATTTTGTTTGAGAGAGGCTAAAATAGGTGCCCCGGATGACCCAAACGTTCATGGCATAACGAGGGTGCAAAATTAGCAAAAGTGGAAGGTAACTTGGTTCGTTGGTTTGGTGATGTAATTGGATAAAGCTCCCATTGACTATCACATCTCATGAGAAGTGTCTCTATCTGAAAATCCTTCACGAAAAATCCAAAAGGGTAAAAAATAACTGATACCCAATTATCAGTAGTAAATTTTCTAACAGACACCAAGTTTTTGATTAATTATGGAGCATGAAGGACATTCTGTAAAATTAATGGTGGGTTTGGTGGTGACAATTTAGTAGAACCATAACCTCAAATTAGAATAGAATGGTCATTTCCGACAATTATACCATTATTTTTGCTCAAATTAAAATAGGACGAGAGATTACCTTGGGAGGACGTCATATGTGACGTCGCTTCGGAGTCCATATACAAATTTGCATCGGGCGGATTAAGTCCAAGGGTGTGCATGGCGGACTCAATAACTGTTGGGCTTGCCACTGCCGAATGGGCCTCCTGCCACTGGTCGGTAGTGGCCCAAAGTTGCTGGAATTGTTGCATGTACTGTTTCTGGGCCCAAAGTTGTGTGGCTTAAAGCTGGGCTGCTGTTGCTGGTAACCCATCCCCTGGCTAGTAGGCGTTGGACTAGACCTGGCCCAGTTACCAGATGGGTAAGGGCAAGGTGGCACAACCCAATGCCACTGCCAGACCCACTGGTTTGGGTTGTCGCCCTACTGTGGCTGGGGCTGCCACTGCTGGCCGCCGTTTTCGTCGCCAACTCCGCCATCGAAATCCCGGTTGCCACTATTTTTGCCATTTCGATTATTTCCACCTCGATTTTTACCACCGTTTCATCTTTTTTGTCCCCAATTTTGTTGTATAAGCTCAAAATTGGTGGTAGTGTCATTGACAACCATGGCGGAATTTGAAATGGTTGCGGCCTTTTTGGCGAAACCCGCCTCTTCAAGAATAAGCATTGAACATGCTTGATAAAAAAGTGGTAGAGGATTTCTTTGTCGGATAAGCGTTCCCACGCCACTATACGCGTCGGTAAGACCGGAAACCAATTGGAGAACCAATCGATTGTTGGTAACCGGCGAACCAACATTTTTGAGTTGATCCGACAAGACTTTGAGGCGTTGACAATACACCGATGCATTCAGAAAATCCTCCATATCAGTGGTGGAGAATTCTTGCTCCAATGTGACGACTCGGGAATTTTTGTTGTCTTGAAAAATATCCCGCAAACGATTCCAAGCCTCTATTGTTGTAGAATCGGGTTCCATTATTGTATGCAACAAATCACTAGAGATAGTTGCATAAATCCATGAAACAACTGTGGCATCAAGAGTTTCCCAAAGTTCTTTGTCATCATCGATTTTTAACTCCTTTTCTTTGCCAGTCGCCGGCGAGATTATGTGATGAATAATCCGGTGGAAACGACAACATATTTTAAAAAACTCTGCCCAAGTTGCATAGTGAACATTCTCCATCTCAAGAGTGATGAAAATATGTGTTTTGATGTTAAAAACGGTAAGGGCGGGATGAAATGTGGATTTGGAGTCAGACATTATGTACCGGAAAATGAAGAACAATAATGGAAGAATGAAAAATAATGCAAAAAATGCTGGTCGGCCGGTGGTGGAGGGAGGAGTATGGATGAAAATTTGGAGAGAAAATCATTTAGGGTAGAATCTTTTCCTTAATTTTCTGATACCATGTAAAAATAATTAGTTTATTTTCCTCAATTATTCTGTTCCAAAAGTGAGGGTAATATACCCCTAATACAACCATAATTCAGGCTAGACTTAGGCTATCTAATCTACCTACCATATACAATTGATTCTTATTATCAATCACACTAATTACTATACAATCACACTAATTACTAAATAATTAAAATAACTACAATATTTAATATAATTATTCTATCAGTAACAAATTAACAATAACATAAAGGAGTATGGTAGGATAGAATATGACAACCTGAAATTTGCGATAGAAGAAAACTGAAATCGATAGTTTTGCCCCAAAATTGAGATATTATGTAATCAATTTAATCAACATCGCAATTATTTGATTGAGGCCAACCTCCATTAGTAGAACACGATGATTCTAGTGTTCACCTTAACAAAATTTATAAAAAAATCAAGTCAATACTCATTTATCCTGAAGACTAAGAAATTATATAAAATTAAAACAAAAATAAAGCACAGTCTAATCATCGAAATTCAAACAATACTACGTTATATGGTAATTAATGTTTTCAATGCAGATATTTATTGTAAACTTTGTCTACTTTGAGAAGCATTAGAGAATTCTTTAACTGCCGTTATAAAACATATTTATAGAAAATTTGTCTACTTTGAGAAACAATAGAGTTTGAATTGAGGAAAATAATACTCCTAAATCCTAATGTGGGTGAAATTGACGCAGCCAATATTGGCCTTGTAAAATTTTCGGTCGGTCAACTATGGGCTTTTATTCCAAAAAAAGAAAAGAAAAGAAAAAAGGAACTATGAGATTTTATCAGATTTAGCAAAGATCTCTAAGTTATTAAGTTTTCTAAAATTACCTAACAATTACGTGACCTAATTGGTAAGTAGTCAATGAAATAAACTCGAACTATATTTTCTTTTACGTAGTTGTTCAGGAGGAGGACCTCATGAATGTCTGATTTTGTATTTTCATAATATATAATTTAATAGTAATAATTTAAGGAAAATTGTAAATGATAATTTTGTCTATTGCGCGGTCTTTTAATGAAGGACAAAAAATTCAATCAACATTTCTAAGACTCTTCGTGCTTTTAATATAATATAGATATAAAATATAGATATAGACTAGTCTGTGTTCGTACTTTGCACGAATATCCCATGTGAATAAAATTGCAACTGAAATTGAAAAATAAATCCCAAATTAATTAATTTAGTTATGTGATGTCTACAAATTGTAATAATACTCTCACACTTAGTGGTATGATTTTTTTTCATTTTCACATGTTATTTATTGTAGCAATATCTACATCAAACTGAAATTTAGGGTTTCATACTCGTTCTCACCATAAGCTTATCAGCATTAACAAAAAGAAAAATCTACATCAACTAATTATTTCATAGTTTCTTTCGGCCAAAAGTAATTATTAGCGAATATTCTTCGAATATTCTCTGTATATTTTGTAATTATGATAGATGTATATTTAAGGTAACTTAGGATTCTAATTGTATTAGGAATCAACCTTTGTAAGGTAAGTTAGGATTCGTACCATACTAGGAATCAACATTTGTACAGCTATATATATTGTGAATAATGAAATGAATCCCCAAGGGAAATTATTCTATCTTTCATGGTATCAAGAGCCTAAAACCTAAATCCTCATTCCCGGACGAAATTTTTTTTCTGCTTTCACAAAAAAAAAAAAAAAAAAAATTCTGGTTTCTTCCTCCATATTTCGGCAAAACCAGAAAATTCCCTCCCTCGACAGGCGGCAACCATGTCTTCCCTCACAAATTTCGTTTCATCCACTGGCACACTTGAAAACCCCTCTCAACGTTCAGTATCTTCTTTTCATCCGGCATTCGCCGTTAACAACATCAAGAATTTTATCCCTATAATTCTTGACCAAGAAGATCACAATATTCCATGTGGATGGAACTATTCTACATTCATGCATGTGCATACAACGTGCTCGATCACATTGACGAATCTGCTCCTCGTCCCACCGATGTTACAAACTCAATCAAGGCGTCGTCTTGACGCCATCACAAACAATGGATCTACGGCACCATCTCTAAAGATCTGTTATGCACTATCATGAAAACAAAGTGCTACGACACGTGAACTTTGGGTCCCGCTAGAAGAAATCTTTCAGACAATAAAAATACTGGCCGTATTTGGAAGAGCAATTCAACAATACCCGCCGAGAATTTTAACAACATGTCCGAATATTGTAAGCAATCAAACTCATAACCGATCAACTATCCAACGTCGGGACTTCGCTTCGTAAAACCAAGATGGTGCTTCAACTAGTTGCGGGTTTACCAAAGGTGAATATGACACACTCGCAACAATGATTCAACAAGCCGACCCTCTCCCAAGTTTCAACAAGGCACGTTCACAACTATTGTTGGAAGAAACTAGACGTGCTAAACAAGAGGAACATAATCAAAAGGCGTTAGCCGCTGACAGATGGCAACACTGCGCCAAGCGAGAACCGGCCATCACAAAGATGTCCAAGAAGAAGAAGAAGACCACCTGGTTGTAGCCCACCACCGCAATTGCAGCAGAAGACCAAAGACTAAAGACTAAAGACAAAGACTGCACTGCCAAAGAAGAAGAAGAAGACTGCAAAGAAGCAAGAATCGCAAAGAAGAATGCAAAGAAGAAGAATAATCGCAGAAGAAGAAGAGCCTCAAATGGCCCGTCCCCCGACTGATTTGGGCCAGGCCTACACCACCGTGAACCTTCAACAGCCCAACGACAATTGGTACATGGACACCGGAGCCACATCTCACCTCACCCGGTCATCAGGTAACCTATCTCAACTACATCGGTTAAAGTGTCCTCAATTTATTACTGTCGGCAATGGTCATCGCATTCCAATTGAAGGTTACGGTAACACACACACCAAACATACACACCCGCCTTTCTCCCTAAACCACGTCCTATACACACCTAACATCATTAAAAACTTAATCTCTGTTAGAAAATTTACTAGCAATAATTTTGTGTCTGTCGAATTTGACCCTTTTGGTTTTTCTGTGAAAGAACTCAATACGGGGAAAATTCTTACACGCCATAATAGTGTGGGAGACCTCTACCCATTCACTCAATCTTCCGCTGTCAGACCGCAAACACCTCTATCCCTTGCGGCAATCTCTCCCTCCACTTGGCACAGCAGACTCGGACACCAGGAGACCCGCTTTACTTTTTAGGACTTCTAAGCGTATTCAATGTAATAATGGAAAAATTGCCCAACACTGCTTTTTCTTGTCCACTAGGCAAACATACTCGTCTTCCATTTATGTCATCGAACAAAGTGTTACTTTTTCTCCTTTGATATTGTTCATGCTGATTTGTGGACATCTCCGATTGTTAGCTCTTTGGGTCATAAATTCTATCTAGTATTCTTGGATGATTTTTCACATTTTGTCTGGATTTACCCACTGAAATTCAAATCTGAAGTTTTTACAAAATTCCTCGAGTTTCACAAATTCATTAAAACACAATTTGAAAAATCTATCAAATCATTCCAATGTGATAATGGACGTGAATTTAATAACTCGACATTTCACAATTTCTGTTCTAAACAAGGTATGATTTTCCGTTTTTCTTGTCCCTATACTTCTTCCCAAAATGGAAAGGCTGAAAGAATTATACGTACCATCAATAACATGGTTCGTACACTTCTGTTTCATGCCTGTCTACCACCGCCTTTTTGGGTCTATGCTGTCAAAATGGTAGAATCCCTTCTTAATATTTTACCAACTAGCACACTCCAAAACAAGACCCCTACCGAAATCTTATACCGTAGGCTACCATCATATGATCACCTACGTATTTTTGGATGCTTATGCTACCCCAACATGGCCTCCACTGCACCTCACAAACTTGCACCTCGCACTCGCCATGTGTCTTCCTTGGTCTATCTCCTAATCATCTGGCTACTTGTGCTATGACATTTCTACTTGCAAAATCATCGTCTCCGTCACGTCACCTTTGATGAGACAACATTTCCTTTTTCAAATCTCCTGGAAATTTCAGACCACCGATTACATCTTTCTCGATGAACCAAGTCCGTCCCCGATCATCCAAAATCTATACCAACAAGAAATTTCACTGTTCGGCAGCCTCGCCATCGTCCAAGACCACCCCAACAGCTCCTCGCTCACCCCTACAACCCGGTCGAGTCACCGAAACCGGTCCCAGCTGAATCACGCTTCATCGTCCGAACGATGGACCAAAGAACCTCCCAGATCCACCGCCACCGCTGCCTCATCAGATGGAGACTCGTGCACAACACGGATCTTCAAACCCAAGGTTCACTTCAATCTCTCCACACAAACCTTATCACCCATTCCAAAAATCCAAAACTAGCAAAACTGGACCCAAATTGGAATGCGCCATGTGCGAGGAATTTAACGCTTTAACCAAGCGTAACACTTGGGATTTGGTACCTAGACCGAAGGTGTGAATATTATCCGGTGTATGTGGCTATTTCGGCACAAGTTCGTAGACAGTGGTGACTTAGAGAGGTATAAGGCAAGACTAGTCGCCAATGGCACTAATCGCCAGGAGGGTATTGATTGTGGTGAGACATTCATCCGGTTGTTAAACCGCCACTATTCGGATCGTTCTCGGTATTGCTATGGGCATGCATTGGCCAATTCATCGACTTGATGTCAAGAATGCATTCCTTCATGGGGATTTGAAAGAGATCGTACATGCATCGCCTCCTGGCTTTGTTCATCCGGCAGCTCCAGATTTGTGTGTCGTCTCGTAAAGTCATTGTATGGATCAAACAGGCACCGCGCTTGGTATGATCGTTTTGCCAGGTATCTTTGCAGATTGGTTTTGTATGTAGCGGTGTGATAACTCTCTCTTCACTTTTCACCGAGGTAGCAAGATCAGCATATTTGCTATTATATCTCGATCACATTCTTCTTACTGCCTGATCTGACGGTTTGAAGAATGAAATTATTGCTCTACTCAAAACTGAATTTGCTATGACCGACTTGGGCAAGCTGAGTTATTTTTGGGTATATCGGTAACAGATCTGCAGCCACTATGTTCTTATGTCGGCGTAAGTATGCAGAAGAGATAGTATCTGAGGCCAAGATGGCAAATTGTAAAATTATGCCAACTCCGGTGGACTCCAAATCCAAGCTTAGTGCCAATGACGGTGCGCCGCCGATCCCACTCTATATCGGAGTCTAGCGGTGCTCTTCAAGATCTTACATTCACTAGGCACGATATTACATATGCCGCTCGGCCAGGTGTGTCTGTTCATGCACGACCCCGAGAGTCTCATTTTGCCGCCCTCAAACGTATTATCGACACGTTAAGGGCACACTAGACTTTGGATTACACTTATACCCCTCTCGCCCCAACCAAGTTACTTGCCTACACGGATGCAGATTGGGCGGGATGCCCGCACACACGTCGCTCCACCTCAGGGTACCGTGTGTATTTCTTGGGGATAATCTTATCTCATGGTCCGCCAAGGCGAGCCACACTATCCCGCTCGAGTCTTTGAAGGTAATATCGCGGTGTTGCTAATGTAGTTCTTGAGATCTGTTGGCTTCGAAATCTTCTTTTAGAGCTCCAGTGTCCACTCCGCAAGGCGTCTATAGTCTATTGTGACAACATATCTGCCATCTATATGTCTCATAATCCGGTCCAACATCAGCGGACTAAGCATATTGAGATGGATATCCACTTTGTGCGAGAGAAGGTTGCCCGTGGTCAGGTCAAAATTTTACACGTGCCTTCCTCTTATCAGTATGCAGACATCTTCACAAAGGGACTACCGCGACAGCTCTTCACCGACTTCCGATCCAGCCTTAGCGTTCGGCCTCCTCCCGCTCCGTCTGAGGGGGAGTATTAGCGAATATTCTCCGAATATTCTCTGTATATTTTGTAATTATGATAGATGTATATATATAAGGTAACTTAGGATTCTAATTGTATTAGGAATCAACCTTTGTAAGGTAAGTTAGGATTCTTACCATACTAGGAATCAACCTTTGTACAGCTATATATATTGTGAATAATGAAAGGAATCCCGAAGGAAAATTATTCTATCTTTCAGTAATCACTACTTACCTTATTATTAGACCAATGACTCATGTGGTTGTGGCCTACAAGGTGCTACTTCGCCAATTCCTTTTCTCCATTATTCTGCAGCATACTTTTCAAATCCTTGTATCCATAGTATTTGATAGAACAAAGTTTGACATAGCATGGAGTGTAAAGTTAGAATATATACGTCAAAGATTGTATTGTATAATACTTAACAGGGGAGAGTTTGATTAGATAATTTTATTGAAGCTAATACATGATGATAGGAAATCCATTTACTTTCTTGTCGATAAGTTTCCATTGCACATGAAGATTACAATTTTTTTTGAAATGAGAAGATTACAATTACTCCACCTAGAAAGTGCCCTTAAGTTTCAAGAAGCTCAACAGTTTCATGCAATCTGCTCTATAATCTAATTTGTTTTTATAAGATATCAACATTGTGATTTTGACTTGGACTAAGATTCTACTTTTGACTTGGATTCGACAACTAATGAAATACATTTACATATTTGTACACTGATGGTATATAAATATCTAATTAATAAAGGGTATAAAGTCGTTCAATATTTAAAGAATATTTTGGTCAACTAATATTTATATTCATATTTTTAAAATAATATAGATATAGATAGACTAGTCTCTGGATACCTGCGTTGTCGTGTGTCCTAGCAAAATGCAGTGCCTTTGTTGTTAACTAACTGAAAAGGAGAAGCTAGCAACTTCTAAGTTCTAACCTCAGTAAAGTTATAACGAATGTTAATCAACTATATACAAATGTTAAAGCAGTGTAAAAACTGTATTTAAATAATATTCAAGATTATAAGAGGAATTCAAAATTAGAAAAAACAGAGTATTAAAACTTTATAAAGTTATAGATAGATGCAAATTAAGAGACAACAATTTATTAACCTTAATCAATGAATAGCTCGGAACCTCGATAAGTAACTATGAAAAAATTGGTGATAAACATTCTTTTAATAGGACTATCATCTGAGGGCCAAGAGAAACCACTTGTATCGCTACTAACATGTACTGGGTAGAAACTCCTCTGGAAGCATTGGCGTACACAAGAAGTCTGGTAATTCCGGAAACTCCAACGGCCCCAAAGGATCTCTATAACTATCTTTCACTTCCAACAACTCCCGTCACATCAGCCCTCCTAGATCAGAGTGCCGCGGCACGCATGGACACAGTGACGTCAGGGTGCTCACGTCGTCATAACTTTAGGGGGCATAATAGTCTAAGTTTCGTCTTATATATACAAGACTTAGAAGAGAAGGAAAACACATTGTATTCTCTCTAAACTCACACTTGTAACATCGATCTGTCTCAAGCAAATATACCACTCTTAGCTCTTGTTCTTACACCATCAATTGTTTATTTTTAGATCTAGTTCGTTTATTCATTTTACTTTCTTATTTTCATATTTTATTTGTATTTTAATCCTACATACCCGTAACTTAGCTAGCAACTACAGACTCGTTTAGGAAGGTCTCCGGATCGGATACAACCTACTTGTGTTTAAACCCTTAAATATAAATCTCTATTTGTATTTTTAGTTAGAATCATTTTCATCAAAAAATAGTTTGGCTCCGTCTGTGGGGATAGACAGTTGTGGTGTTGTCTCGATCTGTAGCTGATCCTCTTGAAAAACCCTAAACGGAAAGCTGCACTAAAAAACATGTCAGGTGAAGATACCATTTCTCACAGATCGCATGGACTTAGAGAGGTACCTATACCTGCTGAACATCGAAACCTGGCAAGTCATTTGGAAACATTGGGAACAAACGTAGAAGAGGAATCCGAACGAGGGCGACTAAGTGGTGAGAGCGGATCTTCGCTAAAACCATCTAGGAAAGAGTGCGATGAGGAAACTTCAGATAAATCTAAAGAGAAAGATGCCCGAAAAAAACACCCGAGGGGAGGAGCTCAGCCAAATCTCAAACCAGCAAACCCCAACCTACTAATAAATGAGGATATCTCACTAAGGAAATGATTGCGGTTGTCCTGGGAGCACAAAATGAGATGATGTTGTGCATAGAGACAGCGGTGGCAGCTATAACTACCCATTCTAGAACTGGGACTCCGACGTCAAATCAAAATACTGCGAAGACCTCAGTTTCACCCGAAGCCAACAAAAAGAGAGATGAGGACGCGATGGACCGGTTGAATGCATTCACAAAAGGATTGCGTTGGGTAGAAAGAGAAATGAATGAGCGGATGAGCCAAATACCCGGGGGGATTAAAGAATCAGAGAAAGTAGCGGCCGTTCCCGAGTGGAAGATGCGCTAGCAATAACAACCCCGCAAGAACAAGAGATGGATCAATAGCAATCACAGTCCCCGAGCACAAATAAAATGCCTGGAAGAGGGAGGAAATAACATGTGGCGGAAGAGTATTCAGATCTAGTCATCTCGAAAGGATTCATCTTACCGTCAGACAAATATCCCGCAGATTCGACCATCGAGGAACTGGAAAGTGTGATAATTTTTGAAGAACATCCCGAAAAGAAGGTATACCTGGGCTCAGAGCTCTCGCCCGGGCTTAGGAGTGCATTTTTACATTATTTAATAGCTAAATCAGATTACTTTGCTTGGTCTCACCTTGACATAACAGGGATCCCCATAGAGATAACTATTCATCGATTGAGCGCTGATCCAAACCATACCCAATGAAGAAAAGGAAGCGGCCAATATCGATGGTCAGAGATCACTTTGTAAAGAAAGAGGTAATGCGCCTACTTAATATAGGGTCAGCCCGGAGGGTTGAGGACCCCGCGTGGCAGGCCAACATGGTAGTGGTCCCCAAAAGGCTCAAAGATCAGAATGTGCATGGACTTTAAGGCCTGAATGAGGCATTCCCAAAGGACTCGTTTTCTTTGTCGTATATTGATCAAATGATTGGCGCCACGACTGAACATGAGTTGCTCGGTTTCTTGGACGCATACTCCAGATACAATCAGATCAGCCTGCACCTGGACGATCAGGAAAAAACTTCTTTTATGACTAATCATGGTAACATTTGTTACAATGTAATGCATTTTGGTCTTAAGAATGCAGGGGTCACTTACCAAATATTGCTGAACAAAAAGTTTGAGAAGAAAATCAACCGTACTATGGAAGTTTACATTGATGACATGCTGGTCAAATCCCAAGGAGCTGAGACCCACCTAGCCTTATTGGCTGAAATCTTTGACATTTTACGTCGCCATGGCATGAAGTTAAATCCGGAAAAAGGCCTTCGGGGTCAGGTCTGAGAAGTTCTTGGGTTTCCTTATCTTCGGTCGTGGCATCGAGATGAACCCTCATAAAGTTAAGGCTATCCAGAAGATGTTGGATGCGCTAAATAGCGTCAAAATGGTACAGAGATTGACAGGGAAAGTCGCAACCTTGAGAAAATTCATATCGCGATCAACAGATCGGTGTCATGAATTTTTCAAACTTACAAAGAAATACCATCATTTCCAATGGACACAAAAGTGCGATCGAAGCTTATAGGACCTCAAGGCTTACTTGGATAGCCCTCATGTAATGGCCAAACCTGAAAAAAAAGTGAGACTGCTCAACTATGTAACTGTCTCAATTGTGTTGGTTAGCATTGCCCTCATACGGGAAGAATGAGAAAAGTAACTCCGGACGCAGAAAATATGGCTCTGACCCTCGTCATGGCCACGAGGAAGCTGTGATCGTACTTCCAATGCCATCCAATGATTGTCGTGACCAATTCCCCGCTGCAGGCCTTATTGTAGGGGGGAAATCTTATGAGCCAATTATCAAAATGTTCAATCGAGATAAGCAAATATGATCTGACATATCAACCCCGATCAGCAATACGAACGCCGAGCTTGCCAGAGTTCGCGGCTGATGTCGCCCCAATACGACCCTGAAAATCTCAAGGTATGAATTCATTCTTTTTACCTTTTTTATATTTCTCGTAGCCTTTTATGATCACAGAACTGGGACTGGAATCAATACTGGCATTGGTTGCGCAAATTTCGAACTCAGAAGACATCAAAGTGAAGATCAGAAAATATGTGTTGCACTTTTTTCCTTGAACGACTTTTTTCATGAATGGATTTTTGTCTGCAAGGTTTTAACGAGGCAACAACTGAAAAGCGTATTACTTAAAAGAACTCATCATGGAAATACAAACACAAAGAGAAACGATATGCTCCTAGCTACAGAGGACAAGGGCCTTCACCTCTTTTGTACTTTTTAGTTATGTAAAAAGAACATGCATGTACACGGGTCTGAATATCGAACACAATATATAAGAATAAGCTTGCCTAAAGGCTTCCTACACTCTAACATTATTGGTACGAATGCGTCCTTCCGGACCTGATAATATCCGCCTCGAACATACAACACGACCTATTGGCCTCAGAGAGTGAAGGAAATATAACCTTATGCCAATATAAGACGAGATCGAGACATCCTCCTCGTCGGCACAAAACAAAGGGGACCCTCATTTTATTATGAAATAGACAATTTAAATTCTCAATCATAAAATACGCGGCCGGAAGTAATATTCCCGGATGAGGGAAGTGATTGCTCAAAATCCCACACGCATTGTGAAGAAATAAAATGCAAATCGTGGAACTCAAACACAAGCGTTCGAATTCGCCATTGAGCATAGTCCCGATGAGGGGGTCCTTGGGTGGAAGGATCCCTATGGTTGAAGTGCTCCACTTTAAAGGAACGAGTAATTCATACACCCGACCACAAAGCATACCAACATAACTAAAGTGACAAGCAATGATCAAACGTCTCACGCACAGGACTTAGGAAATTTTGCGTAAAGGTTCGACAATTCAGAGATAAGCAAAAACACTGTTACGAGAAAACATTTAATAAAAAAGCCCAAAAACACGGGCAATACCAGTAGTGAAAAACAAACTATTTTCCAAAAAAGGCCAATAAGCATATCTAAAAACATTAAGAACTCCACGCAGAGAGTACATGAGTCAAGCATCAACGGTTGAGGCATCAGCGTTTCCAACAGGGACATGCATCTCCGGGGTCACTGGGATGAATCTCCTTCCCGTTACCTTTCTCGCTTTTACTCTCAACCATAGGGACCTCGGGGGGATGTTCCTCATATCCAGCTGGGGTTTCTCTTTCACCCTCGTGAGACCAACTTTCATCATCAGAAGACGGAGCAAGATCCCTGATGGGACGCGCATAGGCAAACCCTAATGGGACCTATCATCTACCCTCAGAGCATCAGCTAAGGCCGCCTCAACATTTATCGAGTCCTCTTAAACCTCTTGGAGGACCTGCCGATGAGCCTGGTACACCGCGTATCTTTTCAAGTATAAAATCTAGCTTCAATTTCTAAATTTTAGCATATGTGTTGGACAAATCAACTTTCTACATAGCCGCACAGAGGGAAGTATTGCTCTTGATCAGATCCTGATTGTGCTTAACCTGTATGTTATAACGAGTTGATAGGCCCTTATATCTCACTTCCAGTACATTCTGAGCTCTTTGTGCAGAAGTTTTGTCCATATAACAAGCCTCGAGTTCAACCCCCATGATCCGAATCCGTTCGGCCATGTCCATTTTCCTCTGAACTATATCGGCGAAATGCTCCTGATGCCCGGTACACTTCTTCTGTAGATCCAGAAGCTCCTTGTGGAACATAGCAGCTTCCTCATCTTCCTGTCTTGTTCTGATTGGGCCAACTTGGCCTCCAAATCCTCCACTGAAATCAGCTGACTCTCCAGAACCTAGAGTCGTTCTTGCAGTGTCTGGTACTCCAACATATTCTCCCTCTCTTCAGCAAGTTTTCATTAAAGACCCTCCATCGTGAGAAGGTTCGTCTAAGGAGGAGTAATTTAAAAAAATGGATGTCACAATGCGGAATCAAAAATAGCAGACCAAAAAGAGAGAAGAAAGCATACATGCATGGCCGCATGAGTGCCAACATTGAGCAAACAGTCGCCAGAGACTCTCCCCATCATCTCATTTTCCTTCTCACTCGCCAAAGGCCGCAAGTAGATGGTCACCCCTATCAGCCTTGAAAGAAGGTAACACTTTTGAGGAACGGTTAAAATGACCTACTGATGAGCTGTGGGATTACGGATGGGGGCAGGATAAGTATCTACTAGACACAATCCATGAGAGTTCCGCAGGCCCTCGCTACGCGCTCCAATATTAGAACCATCGGTTCGACACTTAGGCATGGTACCTTAAGGGGTGGGGTCTCGCTCTTGAGAACCGGAGCGATGAGAGCTCGTGATGATGACAGGACAAAAGGAACGGGAATGAGGCCTAGAGTCGTACTCTTGACTCGGGCAGGAGTAAAGGGAAAATGAGTGTAGGAGTTCATCTTTGGACCTATTAGTCCCTCAGTGGGTTAGCTCTGGGGCAGGATCCTCTTCTTCCTCACTAGCATCAGACGCCAAGTTGATGGCCATTAGAGGGGTGGCTTGAGCGGCTGGGGTTGACCCCTGGATGTCGCACTCCTCAGCACTCGGTCTGATTCTTTTGGCCGGGGGAGGAGAAGAAGGAGATAGCAATCTTTTAGACCCGACAGAGTTCGTAACCCTCGAGTTCCAGCCTAACTGAGAAACAACTTGCTCAATTTGCTGAAGGGACGCATCTGGATCCTTAGAAACCTCTGCATGTGCCAGGAACGATGCTCCCTTCAGAATACCGTGATTTTTTCCCTTCTAATTATATTTTGGTGTGATCTCCTGCCACGTCCGGATGGAAGAGAGCGCGTAATCAAGAATATTCTGGACCCATCAGGCCAAACCCGACATGGATCCCGGTGTCCATGCTATGGCTGACAGAGAAAGAAGGAATAAAGTTAGAGGTATTGTTTGGAATCAAGAAAGGCAAAATAATAAAAGTGGGCTTGAGCAAAATACTTATGATCAACATTCCCTCACTCAGGAATGGGCGCCTACAGTGGCTTGACCAGATCCCTCATCACCATAATGACATATCTCTCTGTCCACCCACGATCGGAGTCATCATCAATATTAGCAATCAATGCATTTTGGCCATGGCAGGATAGCTGAATAACCCCTCCCTGAAAATTTTGGGAGAATAAAGGCGAATTAAGTGGGCGAGGGTGTAATCCTCTCCCACATGAGAAGAAAGATATTGGAAACATGTAACCCTCCTCAAAAAGGCCGGACCAATTTGGGCTAGGCACACTTTGTACTTTCGGCAGATTCCAAAATCACAAGGTCGATAAGTTTTCCCAGCCGCAAGGAAAAGGGGTATGTGTATACGAAGGAGCACCCCTGCCGGTAGGAAGTAATATCCTCCCCTTCTCTAGGGATGAGCACTTTTATGTTGGTCCAAGTACAATCTACCTACACCCGGCTCAGATAACAGGCGCTAATAGAAGATTTATATGAACTAGCCGGCCGAGATCGGTCTAAATCCATGGAGACCGGGTGCTTTATGATGTCTTTTAGAGAAGATAAGCTACTAGGAAGATAGGCATTATCCTGTTGAACGGAAGAAGAAGACCCAAACTTCTTCTTCCTCGATGTACTGCTAGTTGATGGCAGAAAATCCATGATTGGAACCTTGTGGACGGGGACGTCTGAATCACCGCGAGCTAGGCTCCGAGCCTATGTGGTGGCACCACCAACAACTGAAGTATCTGAAGACATGTTAACAACATTTGGCTGAGAAAGAAAAATGAATGATGACTGTTCGTTTGAAAATTTGAAGGAGTGAAGCGTTAGAAGACTGAAGGGAGTGAAAAGGAGTTCTTATGGGGAAGTGGTATATAGCGAAGGGGTAACATTTGGTTTAAATGAAAGAGAATCAAGTCGTCATTACAACATCTCTTTCCTATGATAGTTATCAACAGATGCGCGACACGTGTAAGGTAGACGTTATAGGGACAACAGAGCATTTAATGCTAAAGGAAGGTGTGTGAGAAAAAGATAGACGACTAAATTGTTACACTATATCCAAGAGACATTGTGTTGAATGCAAAAATTGACGGTTGACAGACTCTTCCACTTCCCGATCCCATGAGCTCAAAGGTCCTGAAAAGTGAGGGACTATATGTATTGGGTAGAAACGCCTCCGGAAACATTGGTGTACACAAGAATTCTGGTAGTTCCGAAAACCCCAACGGCCCCTAAGGATCTCTACAGTTGTCTTCCATTCCCAACAACTCCTGTCACATCAGCCCTCCTAGATCAGAGTGTCAAGGTGCGCATGGGCACATTGACGTCAAGGTGATCACGTCGTCATAATTTTAGGGGGGCATAATAATCTAAGTTTCGTCTTATACATACAAGACTTAGAAGAGAAGTAAAACACATTATATTCTCTCTAAGCTCACACTTGTAACCTAGATATCTCTCAAGTAAATATATCACTCTTAGCTCTTGTTCTTACACCATCAATTGTTTATTTTTAGATCTAGTTCGTTCATTTTACTTGCTTATTTCCGTATTTTACTTGTATTTTAATTCGACATACCCGTAACTCAGCTAGCAATTCCGAACTCGTTTAAGTGGGTCTCCGGATCGAATACAACCTACTTGTCTTTAACCCCTCGAATACAATCCGACATACCCGTAACTTAGCTAGCAACTCCGAACTTGTTTAAGAGGGTCTCCATATCGGATAGAACCTACTTGTCTTTAACCCCTTGAATACAAATCTCTAACTGTATTTTTGGTTAGAATCATTTTCACCGGAAAACATTACACTTGTAAGAATATCCCGACATTCATTCTCCTATACTCTTCTGATACTTCCCTCGCTACGTCATGTGAAATTTTTCTGACAAATCTAACCAAAAAGGAGTCAAATTCTAGCTTCTTCTCTTCTTTGATGGTGTAAAGATATGTAATTTGCTTATGTTTGAATTCTAAGTGCGGTTAAGTTGGACCGGATATCACCGTCATGAAAAATACACAAAAACACATATTTTACATACACATATATGATATACATATACTCACATACATAAGCATTTTTATAACATACATTTACACACGTATATTCTTATCAGTAGTATATTATTCATGTGCAAATGTAATGAGAGAAGGTATCCTTACGTAATTTCAATACAAGGAAGAAAATTGAAGGAAAAAAAATATCAAACTGAAAATTTTGTCTTCATGTTCTTCTTCAATAAGAGATTCCACAGATCCATTACTCGCAAAATAGGTTGCTGATATGCTCCAGAAAATGATTCTTTATCTCTGCCAATTTGACAAAGAACTCCTATATAAATTACAAATATAAACGTCTGATTAATAAGAAGTTAAATGGTCAAGTGAGCAGCCAATTATTGATAATTAATTACCTTTATGTAACCAATCCAAAATTTAATACCCAATATGCACCAAATAAAATATTACGTGAATGTGGTCTGAATACAAAAAATATCATAAATTTTTAAAAACAGATACATTATGTGTGATTGTGTTCTACTTGAATATTCATATTAGGTAGTGGAAGAGTTGCTAATAATTATGATTTATGACTCGTAATTAAATAATGACCTAACTTTAAAAATTTGCACAAATGTATTATGATGAGACATAACGTAAGACTATAATAATTAAGAGTAAATGGGCAAAATTTGTACAGAAAATAAATGTGCACATTGTATCTTTATTATAATGTGTAATTACATTTTTATACAAAAATATTAAAGGAATATTATTAAATTAAAGCGCAAAATGATCGTTCAACTTTTGATGGACAATTTGGTAATTCAACTTTAACATTTGGAGCTTCCCACTTTTGGAATAGTATAGATAGATATAGATATAGATATAAATATATATAGACAACAGACCCTTGTGGTCCGGCCCTTTCCCGGACCCTGCGCACAGCGAGAGCTTAGTGCACCGGACTGCCTTTAGATAGATGATATAATGAACCTACTTTATTAAGAAAGGAATTTCCGTAGTTCTCTTTGTACAAAAGTGAGGAGATCCATATGCTCTTTTCCGTTTTTGATTTTCTTTTGCATTTTGTATAACAAACAAAAAAAGGAGCAGCTTTTTTCTTACCCCTTATCTCCTCCCTTCTCTAGTTGCCAAACGAAGCAAACTCCAAATAAAGACAAAATAAAATCACTTAAAACTTATAATATCACCAAGCATTTCTGAGGACAAAGTTACATTTCCATTTATCATAGATACAAATGATGCTTTACAAATTGCAATCGCTCATTAGTATTCGACAATGTTGTTTCACACTCTGAAGGAGACACTCTCCTCTCTCTGAATGATACAGAATAAACAGAGTATACTTGGAAGAAACTCTTGCACAGATACCGAGAAAGAAGACGCCATACCATCACTTGATCTGCTGATGTCGTGCTGGATGAGCTTGTGGTCTTGTTGGACAGGCGGCAGCCATGGCACGTAAGCGTCTGGCAATTTCAGTGAAAGATGGGCGGATGGCGGGATCTGGAGCCCAACACTGTTCCATAAGAATTCTCCACTCAGTGTCACAGAAGCTTGGCATGGGCGGTCTTAATGTGTTGTTGACAATACCACCTGCATACAATACAAAGGATACAAGACTGCGTTAAATTCCAAACTGGATCTGTGATTTGTATAGTTTTCAACTTTTACATAAGACTAGATTATTTTTTACGACCATCTTTTATATCTCTACCACAGCTTAGAACCAGTAGAAACTAAAGGGAAGGACACCAACAAGGGGTATTGCATGAGAAGGAGGAGTGGAACACAATAAAAAGCAAAGAGAGAATTAAAGAAAGTAAAGAAGTGGGGTGGAGGGGAGTGGTGTTCTATTCTAGATTCCATCATTCAATAAACTATACTTCAATCCTAAACATAGTTGGGGTCAGCTATAAGAATCCTCTATATGTTCGCTCTTTTCGAGCCATTTCACACCAATACTATATAATTTGTCTTTTCAGCGCTTTTAGTTCTCAATTCCACATACCAAGTATTTTTCTTGAATGTTTAAGCTGCACCTGACATTTTAAGTGGCTTCCTATGTAAAAGATTAGCGGGAATAGGAACAAGCACTAATAATAGTTGAACCATGTATAAGCTTCAATGTCTTCTATTAACATTGGCACTCACAGAATGCCTTGCAGATATAGTATAACATCATAGTGACTTGAGAAGACCCAACGTTTGATCACGAATTTCTAGATACTGATTTTTTTTGTAAGAATGTAGCTGCTTCAGAAATTAGTGGATAAAAATTGGAAGTGCCTATATTGACTAAATATGTCTATACTATTGTGCTTTTACTTTCCGGTGAAAAAGCAACCTTCTGTTCCTTACTTGCTAGAATGGACTCTAACACTCCTGCCTCGATCCTTTATTAAGGCAGCACTTAGCAGGAAATATAGCATATGACAAGTAATTGAATTGTCAGATGCAGACAGCAATGGCAGCACAAACTGCAATGGGCAATAGCAAGAGCAAAATGTTGGAAGGGATAGAGTAAAATAAACCTATAATTGCTCCATAATGCATATTTGCATAAGGTTCCTCGCCAGTGAGGATTTCCCAAAGCACAACCCCAAAGGAGAAGACGTCGACCTGCAAAGTTAAAAATTTGTCATTATGAATGGCAACTAGTGCATCTACATTATTTTTTTTCATGATTTGTTCTATCTTAAAAGTGAAATTCCTGCTGATAAAGTTATGGTGAAACAACATTTCAAAGGGAAAATACAAGTGTTGCAAGAAAATACAGAAGCTATTAAATGCAAACGCTTAAGCGCAAAACTAATGAACAAAAGAGAGCACATAATTCATTAGATTCTTGAAGATGGCAAAAATTTTAGAACGGCATGTTGAGTTGATAAGCATTAAGTACCGCTACCCCCCACAAGAGGTGAAAAAATTGATGTCTAAAATAGACCAAGTTTCTGTTCACATTTGAAGAGCTTAACATAAGAAATAGGAATTGAAAGCTTACCTTCTCAGAAACCTTATTACTGCCACCATTCAATAGCTCCGGAGCCATCCATGGAAGTGTTCCCCTGACTCCACCAGTAACCAAGGTATTTCTCTTAATTTTTGACAGTCCAAAATCAGCCACCTACACAGAACACAATTTCCATTAGCTTTGGACTGATCCGTACACGGCATCGTTGTTGTCCCTTACTTGATGAAGAATTGTCATGTTAAACTTGTAACAAAGTATAATGAGTGGTTACCAAAGTGACTGAAGCAGCTGTTTACAGTTTGGGCTTAGAAACTCCGTTTATGCATTATTAAGTTATTAAAAAGACAACCTGACATCTAGAAAGCATGCACCAATTACAAAAATCACATTTTTATTAGGTACAAATCCTCTTGTGGTATTCCACTTGTTGCTTAATTTTGGTATACAGATGAAATTCTCAATGATGGATGATTGTATCACGAATTTTGGCAATAATAGCTTGGACCATGGCGGGATTAACTGCATATTATCTGTTTTTGATCTACTACTTTCGAAAGGTATTACTAATATATTGTCTAATAAGCTGATAATCATCAGACTTGTATGCTATAGAAAAAACAAAGAGCATATTGTCGCATTTCAGATCAAAAGCAGCACATTCTTGTAAATGCAGAATCCATTGAAAAAATTCAAAAGCAGCACATTCTTGAAGGTCACCTTACAAATGGGTCGAGAAGGATCCTTTAAGTTGACAAGCAAATTGTCACATTTCAGATCAAAATGCACAATATTCTTTGAGTGCAAATATTCCATTCCAAATGCAGCATCCATTGCAATTATGAGCCTCTTGCGACGATCAAGGTGTCTGGACAGTTCGAGTAGGGAGGAGAAAGTAATAAGTTTTCTTGAGAAAAAAGAGAACAAAAAGAATAGTTTAAGAAGTGGACTATCCAGTAATACCACACCTGTCCTTGCAAAGTAAAACATGTCTAAGAGAACCATTCACCATGAATTCTGCTACTGTGGCAAGAGTCCCTCCAGGCCCATCTTGCACTACACCATAAAATGCCACCACATTGGGATGATGAAGTTTTGAAAGAATTTCAGCTTCACGCCAAAACTCCAGAGTCTGGAAATAGTTCCCAAGTTCTGTCATGAAATAGCTAGTGCAAAGAAAGCAGAAGCATAGACGATGTATGTACTTAAAAGCTCTTACTTACCAGTTAAAAAAAAATGTATATACTTAAAGCTTCTACAAGTTTTATTTTTTATAAAATTCTAGACTGCAATGAAACTCACTCCATGTCTCTTTCTATACTGCGACAAAACCATTTCAAGATGTATAGAGTAACTTGAAATGATACAAAATATCAATTCGGTGTACAATTTACGCTAAATCTCATAAAACAAGAGTCAACAAGAAAATATTCACAGCTTCTACCATGATATAGACAGCGCAAACAATAACTTGGTTGTATAACTTTTTAGCTTCTGTTAGTTTAATTTTTACAATTTTTGCAGTTCGAGATGAAACTCACCAATCTCTCCTGCTCTGATGAGCGACCTGTGAAACAGCTTTTTTTTATTCTCTTGATGGCAACGTCAGTCCCTCTCCATTTTCCATGATATACGGTCCCAAATGTTCCAGAACCCAATTCCTTTAGCTCTTCAAGATCTTCATTAGTGATAATCTATAATGGAATGAAAACTTGTTAACAACAAAGATTGACAAAAGAATAGTTGCAAATACCAATTAAAGCCCTCCAACCCCCCCGCGCGGCACACACAATCAAAAAGAGAAAACAACAAAACTTAAAGCAAATAAAGCTTGCTTAAAGCTACCTTTATTGCTTAAGAAAATGAAAGCATTGATAAGAAAACCATACTACCTTTTCTCTTGAAAATATAGGAGAACGCTGCTTTTATATATAAATGGGAGTTGCCTAGGACGAACAAGGGTGCTTTGGGAATTCTGGATTTAACTGAACTGTAAATGCTGTGTTTGTGTGTACATTTTCTTAAGTTGACTGAAAATCTGAGTTTGAGTAAATTCCATTCGTGTCCCAGATGCTTCAACTAACAAAAGCATGCTGCATTTCCATGAAGGAATGAACCCACCGCTCCACCAAAAGGTGCACTTTTTCTTCTGTTTCTCTATTTGGGTCTCTTTTCCTTTTTTGGTTTTTTATCCTGCTGGGAATTGATAAAATGGATCAATTTATTTAGATTTTGGATTTGAAAATAAGTTTCCCGTTCTAGGTGTTCCCAAAATCTGGTAATGCAGCGAAGGCGATAGGATAATTGCCCGGTTCGGCATCGAAGGGTCCAGATAGAGATTCCAACATTGATTTTCCTTATCTTTTTTTGATCAAGTAAGGAATATATTCATTAATAATGGAAAATAAAAAACTTCCACATTCAAGAGGTATACCAAAAAATAGAAAACCTATAAAACGAGATTGTTCTCTACAAAAGACACCCATCATTCAATACAAATAGGAACCTCATGGGTGCATCAAAAGAAATTAAGGATTAAAGGCTATTCCTTAAATGTACAAAACTAATTTCGTTTCCATCAAAATCTCTCTTATTTCTCACACAACCACCCACATAAGAGCTAACGGAGCAATACCCCACAGCATGTATCTTCTCTTCCATATTTTAAGCGTCCCTGTCCACGATAATCCAGACCATCTCAAGATTTCCCACCACAACTGTAACGCTATCTAGCAATGTAGGAGAAGGAAGTCTACATCCTCTCCAAATTTTTTGCACATAAACCAGCAACTAATATAGGTGATCCTTCTCTTTCTCAAGTTTTCGGTGGTCAAAATCGCACCTCTAGCCGCCAACCATGAGAAGAAGACCACTTTTTTGACGCCCTAGGAATCCAAACTGTCAAGTGGGAGAAAAGAACCTCATCTCTAGCTAGCAACTAAACGTAATAAGTCTTAACTGAGAAACGACCACCGTTGTCTAAGTCCTGTCTCCAAATATCCTGACTTTCTACAGAAAGGGTTTGATTGTGAAGCTTTTCAAGCAGGTTTTGAAATTCCAACACTGACTTTCCTTCTAGGGTAAGTTCACAGCTTTCTGTCTGTGGTCTAAATTATTGAAAAACATTAACTTACATTATTGTTTTCCTAATTTGAATCCAAAAGATACCGCTTCTTGTCTAATTTTAAATACTCATTCAAAGTATACGCATTTCTACAACCGATCCACCCATTCCAAGTCAGAATTCTTTAATTATCCACTAATTTCTGAAAGTTGCAAAGATACTTTAACTTGAATTTTTTTAATGGAAATTATGCCGGAGATTAAGAATACGGTCAGTTGTGAGAAGAAGAAACTAATTGTTAGTGGTAAGATGCATAAATTAGTCTTGTATAGATTGGCCTGGTATCTAAAACATATTATTTCTTTAATATATTGGTCCTTATAGTAATTTTTTCTTTATTTTGATAATCTGAGAAAGATTGGAGAGGAAATAGTAAACTTGAAAGGGTGAAAGAGGGAGAAAAGGCGTGGGTAGAAAATTTTACCAGTGGGAGCTACACTTATATCTAGCAAAGAGTGAGCCTCACATAAGTTTTATTGATCGTGTCTCACACATAATAAAATTTCTTACTGGTATCCAAATCACAGGTTGAAACTAACAACACCAAGTAAGATAGATTATCTAAAATGAAATAGAGATTGATCGCCGGAAAAGTGTCTATTGAATACATATTTGATAGCTCTAAACAAACAAAAGTGTATGAATATCATCCACTGTTGACGTGACATACAAGACCAACGAGAAATAGACACGTCCCCAAGAAAAAAACCCAAAATCTATCTAATATATTTTGATTTAGCATACAGTACGATTCAGAAAAATTATAAGTTGTCCGATGAAACTTGTGCACATACATTCTGGACCTTAAAGTAGAAACTCAAAGCTTTTCTATATCTTGTACTTAATTGTGAAGAAGATTCTTAGACTTGATCTACACTTTGTAAGTATAGAATCTCTTTTTCTAAGGAACTTTGTTAGTATAGAATTTAAGGAATGAAAAGGGTAGAAAAAGAAAAGAAACGGTGATGCACTATAAGTAACTAATTATTGGAGCAGCATTATTCGTCTCGTCTCACTTACTTCCAAAAGTAGCCATAGTTCTCTTTTTAATTCGAAAGCATCTTTTATAACCTATATCCAACCACCAATATAAGGCCCAAGATCTTGGGCCTAACTTACACCCCAAAAGCTAGCTCAAAGGGAGAAGGATTGCCCAAGCCATATAAGGAGACCAAGGATCACTTATCCCACCGATGTGGGAGAACTCAACACCCCCCGCACGTCCAGGACTTGACATCTGGAGCGTGGACAATATAAGACGGGGGCCCAACATCAGAAACAATGAATTGGGACGGGCCTGGCTTTGATACCATGTAAAGAATGGATCTTGGGCCTAACTCAATCCCAAAAGCTAGCATATGAGGGGAGGATTGTCCAAGTCCATTTAAGGAGTCCAAATTTCCATCCCACAACCGATGTGGGAGAATTAACACCCCCGCGCATGCCCAGGACTGGACATCTATAGTCTGGACAATATATGATGGGGCCCAACATCGGGTAAACAATGAATTGAGATGGGTGTGACTCTGATACCATATAAATAATAGATCTTGGACCTAACTCAACCCCACTAGCTTTTGGGGTTGAGTTACGCCAAAGATCCACTCTTTACAAAAAATACATATTAAAAGGTGAAACCAAAGAATATCAGAAATTTACTAGGGAAAGTCCACAGTACCTGCAAGGAGTTGGGATCAAAATCTCCAAGCGAGAGATTGTTAAGGGGAAAGCCAGCATTCTGAGCCCCTTGGTCCTCATCCTTCATGTTACATAAAAGGATTTACTACACCATATTAGCACGTGTAACGGAAAACAACAATAATTTCAAATTGAAACAAAATAATGCTGCTAGAATCTGCACTAAAAAATACCTGATAACCCGATTCAGGTATTTTCGAATTCAATTCAACATCATACTGCATACTTTGAACGTCAGTAGTTCGAGAAGGGTTGTACTCTGAAGGCAAATCCATGGTGTCTGGGCCAACGATTTCAGGTGATGCTTGCTGGAATTCAGCTTCAATATTGAGCTGAGAGTCCATATGATCTATCATTGCTCCATCACCCTTGAAAGGAGGATAACCATAATCCATAGACACCCCATCATCAACATTTGCACGAGTAGAAGACAGACTAAGATGATCCTGATCCATCAAAGAGACATTTCTTCTAACAAAATCACCTTGAGCTATTTTTTGAAAAAAGGACCAGTGTTTTGGTTCATGGTTCTCCATATTAAAGCTTAAACCAGCTCCATCAGTGTGTAGTGAGGCAGGCACTGGTAAAGCATCCATAAGTTTCGCTTTGGAAAATATATCAGCGAGAAAATCACGGGGAAAGCGGTCATTAATGTCAAAAAGAATGCTTCCATGCTCAAGTGTGCCAACAGGAACAGAGGGCCTGCCTGTGGAAACTGCTTCTCCAACCTCACACTCTTTCTCAGCCAAAGAGTGTATTTGGTCTGCTGCTTTATTTTCCTCGGCTCTATTTGCAGATGCATCATCACAATGAAGCTCTGTCTGCCCCGAAGCAGATTCAGCCTGGACATTATTGCTTATGATATGATCACCTAGTCCAGATTTCACTTTCTCTGCATAAGTTGCAGCTTTCAGCTCAGGCTTATAGAGATTTGCTTCAGAAACTTCTCCACCAACACTCAACTCTAGAGATTCCTGAAGTTGTACCCCTTTCTCTGCAGTAGTACGTTGATTAGCAGACAAAGATCTTCCACAAGGTATAAAATGCTCAGTCTGGGGAGCCACATTCCTATCGTTCAACTTATTAACTGATTCTATGATCTGCTGTGAGCCTTCAGAATGTGCATGGGTCATTATGAACTGCGAAGCAGCGGAATCATCCGATTTAGATAAACGATTGAGGCCGGGCTGTTCCCTGGGTATCCATTCAGAACAAAAAGTCCTTGGAGGAATTGATGGTTGTTCGTAGCTAATGTCATGTGGGTTAGCCCCTGGCTCCCCATAATCAGCATTTGAAGTTCTACCAGATTCAGAGAAGCCATCTTCAGTAAATCTATCAAGTTTTTCTTCCTTAACAGCTTCAGGAGATGCTGAACTCTGCACTTGTTCCTGACTCTTGTCATTAATTTTAGATTGTATAACATCATTTCCAGTAACTGCCACAGCAGTGAAGGTCGATACATCAACTCTAGAAACGTGACTTGAGGCGTATTCATCCAATGGGTTTAAGGAAACAACTTTTTCGCATTCCAAAGGCCACATTTCTTCAGGCTCATTTATTTTCTGTAACGAGCTTTCTGTCTTAATATTTCCCTCCTCAGGCACTTCCTTCTCTCGAGGTTGATCTTTACTAAATTCAAACATCCTCCAGGGAGAGTTCTCTCTTTTCAAATTCACTACTGTGGCATGTGTTTCTTGGTCATTCATATGTGAGCTCCGATAAGACTGCTCGACAGCCACACCTCCTTTCCAATTCATGTAACCGTGTCCCGAACTTATAAGAAAGTTATCTGTAAGTTGTGAAGAGTTGGGTGGATAATAACCATGGTTATACTGCACTTGCATAGACGGAAGAACCAGGCTTTTGCCATGTACACCTGGGAAGTTATCAACTGGGATGGAAGAGGGTATAGGTTGCCATTCAGCGCCACCATGATGTACAGTTTGACCCAAGTATCCTGGTTGACTGGAGTCGAAGGTATGTAATGAAATTGACACCCCTTCATGAGCAGATTGACTTGTTAGAGGCATGCCAATGACTGGATCAGAAGTATCAGCCCCTGCTACATGCCTAGCAACTTGACCATTCTCCCCAGCAATTGTTGCACTGAGAAACTCATCCAGGTTATTTCCTGAAGTGCTTGCCAGAGCAATGGAGTTTCTTCTTGAACCAAAGTCCATGCTATTGACAGCAATAACATACTGCGTCTCTGAATCTCCTTCAACATTTTCCAGACCAACCAGAGAATCGTCCAAGTCACTGTAAGAAAAGAGAAATATCCGCAATTTTTGTGATCCATCACCTTCTAATACATTACATTCCTCTATCATATTCTGCAAGTCTTCATCACTAGAAACTGACACTAATGCATCAAGATCCTCACCAGGAAGCTGATATTTTACTGTGTGACAATTGTTAAATATTGTCAACATCTTTTGCCTGAGTTCCTCCCAAGAAATATCATTGCTTACATGGACGAGGTGCGTATCACCTCCAACATATCTAAGTTTCCCATCACTTGGACGAGGCATAATTCTACCACCAAAACTGCAGAGAAATTTCAACTTTGTTGATGTAATAGATCTAGAAGACATATGGCTTTGAATCCCATGGATGTTGTTATTTCTTGATGAGGCTCTAGTTCCAGTTTGCACAGATTGGTGGTTGCTTATCCCTTCATTTACAGAAGTACTAGACCCCTCGTGATGTTGAACTCGAGTTTTTCCAACTGAAGCGATCATGGAAATATCAGATCCACTTTCAGAACCTGCGTGAGATATTCCATGTTTGTCCTTCAGGTCCATATCAGAAGTTGCACCAGCAGTCCCCCCAGAAGCATGAGGAATGAGGTTCTGCTTTGGGGTAACTCTTTCGCGCATAAATTCCAGAGCGAACTCCTCGCCAGTCTGAATGGAATAGTGCATTACAGGTCTAGCTCCAACTGGTACAGTGAAATCAGGTGGTCTTATGTCTGTATTGATAGAACTGGATGGATCCTGGAAAAATCTCTGGTTTGAAGAACCAATGACCTCTGTTCTAGTCTCTACAAAACTATAACGAGCTTGTTCAAAGTTATTTTGCTGTCCCGTCATGCCTTCTCCAAAATCCCTATCCATATTAATCAATTCTTAACATTCACCCTAGAAGGAGACTTAAAACCCATGGAACAGAAACCAAGTAAGCACTTTCAATCTCAGCAGCAAGCTTTATTCTCAGTACGATGTTCTAAAAAGAAATGAATAACTGATTTTATTTAGCTATCTCTTTTAGATATTTACAGGTGAACATTGATTGAGCAGTTAGGTAACAGAAGACCCTTGTAAATAGACAGATGTGCTATAACGGATCTCTTTTTTACTTATCCTAACTAAGAACTTCTAATGGCGCACCTTGATCTTGCCCTGTTTAGGTAAAAGCTGATCCTTGCAAAGAGCTACAACCTGCACACCAACATTTAGTTATCATCAGAATATGGTTAACCAGATAAAGTTAAGGGTTGACATGTTACATGTCCTAAGCAAGGTAACACGCGTTAAGATATCATTCAAGATATATCTACCTTCCTAAAACTCAACCTCAAGGTTAAAACTTTATTGCATTCCATAAAAGGATGTCTACAAAAAGAGTCACGTCACACTCCGGAACTTAGCGCTTGTACCAAACCAAGTTAAAAATACAAAATAAGGGCAGCCCGGTGCACTAAGCTCCCGCTATGCGCGGGGTACGGGGAAGGTCCGGACCACATGGGTCTATTGTACGCAGCCCTTACCCAGCATTTTTGCAAGAGGTTGTTTCCACGGCTTGAACTCATGACCTCCTGGTCACATGACAACAACTTTACCAGTTACTCCAAGGCTTTAAGAGGAACATCAAATACAAACCAAGGAGAGAATACATAAGAATTAACTAATTATATTCATAATTAGTACTCCCTCCATCCCAATTTATATGAGGGTTGACCTATTTGGGAGTCAAACAACTCTTTTGACTCAATTTCAAACATGGATTCTTCGATTATTTTATAATAAAATTTACATAGTTGAGAACTACATAAAAAATATTATAAGTCTGTATAATTAATAATTCACAATATATGAAAAGAGTTGGAGAAAATTATAGTCAAAGAAAGAGCTATTTGTCTCCCCAAATAGGTACTCTCATATACATTGAGATGGAGGGAATAATAAAAAAGGTAATACACACATGTCATTCATATATGGTCAGCGCAAACATCTTGTGCTGGTATGTTTTTTCCGCCAAAATTCCTTGCATACTTAGTTTTCTTCCAATAAATAAATAGTGTGGCTTACTTGGTAAAAGAACAAATCAGCCACACTTTTCTGGACCCTTTTTTCTAAAAAGCCAGATTACAACTCCCAGCAGGACACACTACACTTGGTGACCAAGAAAAGTCTAGAGAATCTTCAACGCTCCCCAAGACAACATAGCCGTCATTGTGGGGAGGTTTTAAAGAGCATCCAACACAAAGCTTCCGTTCCCTTGTTTAACTTTCCACACACTTTTAACCTTCACAACAAGTAATTTCAATTTTTGATGATTACTAAAGCTTGAACCTATAATCTGCCGAGAAAGTAAAAAAGAGGTCTCATAAGTGTCTTTATATAAAGCTGAGCTATTAAATTTTTAGTACAACCTCTACTCCCATCAATACTTTCTGAGCTGTCAGAATACACACACAAGCTGAGCCAAGTCGAAACCTTAGCCAGCTCAGTTCAACTCTTACAAAACTGTTTAAGACCTAGCATCAAGCTCCGCCTCAAACTCAATCAAACAAATTACAACAACAACAACATACCTCAGTATAATCTCACAAGTGTGGTTTGGGGAGGTAGGATGTACACATACCATATCCTACCTTTGTGGGATAGAGAGATTATTTCCAATAGACCCTCGGCTCAAAAAAAAAGTTTTTGAAGCAAGAAAAAATATGACAGCAAAATAGCAATAGACAAAGCAAATGAAGCAACATATAGTAAAAGGGCAGTCCGGTGCACTAAGCTCCCACTATGCGCGGGGTCCGGGGAAGGCCAGACCACAAGGGTCTGCAGTCTTACCGCTCATTTCTATTTCTGTAAGAGGTTTTTTCCACGGCTTGAACCCGTGACCTCCTGATCATATGACAACAACATTACCAGTTACACCAAGACTCCTTCAACAGATAGTATAAACTATTAAAACAAATTATTAAGCACAAAAATAAATAAGCCCGAGCAGAGCAGAACAATAATATAAGTTTGATGTAAACGATCTAAACTAGTTCAACATTGAGACGTAGTTGATTAAATGATCAAGCTCGACAACAAGATGCTCAAAATCAACAACAGATATCCAAAACCCAAACATTCAGTTAAATCAAGCTAAAAATCGAATTAAAATCCAAATTTCAATTTACCGTAATAGATGGAAGTTGTTATCACAAACATCAGTGGACCCTACATTTAATCGACGGCGCCGGAGCAGAAGCAAATCGGAGTACGGAACTGAAAGATATTGGGAGATATCTACACTTGTGCCATAGTTAAAAAGTCAAATGTGTAGATTTGTTTTTGTAGTATGGGGACTGATTAACAATTTGCTACTGGCCCCCAAAGTAAGCTTAAAGAATGGTACTTTTTGGACAAACTATTCTTTTGTTCTACTCAAAGACTTCCATGGTTGACTATTTCACGTTCGGCAGGCTTATGTTACGACAAATTACACTACGTACATATGTAGAGATGGCAGTGGATCTGGACTCGGTCCGGATCCGGTGGATTCAGATTTATTTTATAGGATATGTATTTTCAAAATTTGGATCCGGATCGGATCCGGATCCGTTTCTGACGAATCGGATCTGGATCTGGATCTTGTATTTGAGATCCGTATCCGGTCCAGATCCGATCGTGAATTCATTTTTTATTAAATATATTCATAACCTATAATATAATTTTATAAGTATTTTCTTAAAATTTCTAAGCACATCCTTGCAAGTTAAATTCTCAAAACAAGTTTAATTTATCCCCGCGTTAACTCAAAAACCAAAAAATAAAGAGGTAACTTCGATAATAAAATCAATGTTATATCAGTGAATGACTAATATCTCCATAGACAAGTAGTTAAAATTATATTCACTTCATTTGTGAAGATTTCAAGCACATGCAAATTCTGCATTGTGAAAATACTAGTAAACATTTTCCACAACTATTGTCATTGTCCAACATTTTCAATTAATAGCTCACAATCAAAACGAGACAACGAACAAAATATCTCATATGAACATTTCAAAATTAAAACACAGTAAATTATTAGCTAAGTAAAAATCGTTTGTCAGTTCAAAAAAAATTCTTAGCAAGGTTACAATCTTAGCAAGACAAAAAAATTTACATGTGGATCCAGATCCGATCCGTGGACCCTGTGGATCCGATGGATCCGGATTTGGATCTGATTTTTATGAACCTGACGGATCTGGATCCGGATCTGAATTCAGGTATGAAAAACGGATCTGGATCTGGATCTAGTAGAATCCGATCCAGATCTGATCCGTTGTCATCCCTATACATATGTGATGAGTGACATGAAATTTAAAAAATAATTTAAATTTTATATTTAAAATAAATCAAAAAAATTTATATGATTATAAATTATCTCGTTATGTATAAAAGATAAAATTTAAATTTAAAATAAGATAGATGGAGTAGTATATATTAAGAAAATGTATCATTCTTTTAGAATTGATTAAAAAGTAAATGTGTCATATAAATCGGAACAAAGAAAGTGATATACTTCTTTTAGTCATTACTATAGTGAATAACTTAAAATGAACCTAAGTTATCACTGTTCTGTGAGTTTTATTTTTAAATTATTGAGTTTTTTTGTTATTTTTAGAGTATAATTTCCTTTAGATTAAAACCCTCGATTAAATATGTGACAAAATGTTTGGAATAACATGTTGTGAGGCGCATGGAAGATAAGAAAAGACATAAAAAAGAGTCCACCTAGCAGAATAAATTCATGGTAGTTCAGGAGGTTCGTGAACACTAAATAGTTTAGTTATGAAACTCGCAAAAATGATAATATGTTTTAGAGTTTTAATCTATTAAATTGATTTTTTCATGTGTACTGCCACTTGGAACCCTTTGGAGGAACTTTTAGAGTGTGATGTTCACGTAGCATATCATATTCCTTTGAGGATATTTAATACTTCTTCCGTCCCAATTTATATGATATAGTTTGGTTGGGTACGAAGTTAAGAAATAAAGAAAACTTTTGAATTATGTGGTCTAAAATAAGTCAAAAATATTTGTGTGGTTATAGATCATCTCGTTAAGCGTAAAAGGTAAAGTTTAAACTGAAATTGTTGTCAAATAAGAAAATGTATCATTTTTTTTAGACGGACTAAAACGGAAAATGTGTCATATAAATTGAGACAGAGAGAATATTGTTCATGGAGATTTAAGGAATTTTATAACTATTCAATAATTTAGGCATGAAACTCGTAAAAACAGTGATAGTTTAGGGGGTTTTAATCTATTCATTTGTTACTATGCTATATTTCATTATGGTTGCAGTTTTGACTTTATACTGTTTTTCAAAAATATGAAATGCATTAGAAAGATTACTAGGTTGTCTATATCACACTCCTGGGGATACGGTCCTTCCGCAGATTCCGCTAGCACAGAATGTGTTGTGCACCAGACTGCCCACTTTCTCTCTTGGGGATGCGGTCCTTCCCCAAATTCCGCTAGCGCAGAATGTGTTGCGCACCAGACTTCCCACTTTCTTCTTATGAAATAATGCTTCTTCCATTATCTGTATTAATTGATATAAAACTTCTAATTTATGTAAATTTGTCTGTTAATAGGAGTATTTGAAATTTTGTTAAATGTATTTGCAATACACTATATCTATTCTCTTGTCCTTCCGTCTTTTGTTTTGGGTGCCTGATCATAAGAAAGCTCTTCCCCTTACTGTCTGAAAGATATACTGAATAAGGAGATATATTGAATAAATAGAGTATTTCGAAATTGTACAAAGATTAAATTAAAGAGTTTATGTTAGTATCTGTGTTTATAAACAGAAAATCAGGAAAACATAAATGTTAGTTCAATAAGAATATAAATAAACAAAAAATTAATCTGAGCCCACAAGTTTCTTGTGTATCCTTAAGGAATCTACATAACTTCGGTGAACTCAAATGAACAGAGCAAATCACACGACTCTACGTATATTTTTGTTTAAAATTAATGCAGAGAACAATTTAGAGGGGAGAAAGAATTCAGATTTCGGTGTATCAATCTAAGGCAAGACCTCTGAATTTATAGAGAATGAAAGGGTGAGATGGAGAGGTGCAATCCAAAAGGTGTTTTTTGGGTGCATTTCAGAAGGTACTTTTTCTCATTACCCATTCACACCTTAAAATCCCAACAGTTTACAGTAAATATCTCACAATAATAAGTATCTTGATAGAGATATTAGGATTTTCTGCATTTACTTCCAACATATTTGTAACATTACTTGTTGTCTACTTTTTGGTTTTGTGCTCGTATCTATTACATGCATTGGATATGCATTTAACCTTTATATGAATCACCTAGGTACAAGCTCTAATTGAGTATAGTCGTTTACTAACCTCGTCTATAGAAGTTGAAATCAAATACACATATAGTAATCCATTAAGTTCTGAACTGAATTCAAACGATTTAACGGAAAAAATAGTACTCATTTTGACTAATTTCATCTCACTTGGTAGTGTCAATTGAAAAACATTTTGAACTTGCAAAGTAGTAAGAGAAACTAGAAATATTTTCACAAGTTGTCCTGTAACAAGAATAATTCAAGTTTGTTCAAATCTAAGTAAAGTCCTAAAGAAAGGGTTAAGTTCATACATGGCCTCCATAAGGATTGATCTTGATATTTTGGCCTCACTTAATAATTAAGCTATGCAAAGTTTTTGTTGCCCAACAGACATAGGTGTGGACATAAATTAGTTATGCATATAAGGTAGAAGTTTAGAATATTTCAAGACAGTGAACCTGCTCAATTGACTACAACTTCTGCTCTATAGGCAAAAGCTAAAACGTGTGTCTGATCGGCAACAAAAGTTTTGTCTCTGTTGCCGATCTGACATAAGTTTTAGTTTTTTCTTTATAAGGCAGAAGTTCAAGACAGTGAACCTGCTCAATTGACCACAAGTTATGTCTTATAGGCAAAAATTGAAACTTATGCATGATCATCAAAATTTTTTCAAGTTAAGGTCATTTTTAGAAATTTTATTAAGTGGGGACAAAAATTCAAGATCAGACACTTTTGGAAACAACACACGTCATTGCCACTGTTTTGGAAATAAAATGGGCCTACGTGGCCCAAATTATTTTCAAAAAGTTAAATGGCCACTGCAGGCAAAATAATTACCCGAAAATGGCCCTTACTTTCTTGCCCCCAAAATTATTTATCGTGATGCCCCCAAAATTATGATACTGATATGGCATCGCCTTATTTCTTATATACCATGATGGTATCACTGAGGACTTCTCTCTTTTCTTTAAAAACTCTCATTAGCCTTCTATGAGATCCATATGGTATATAATATACTGACACGGTATCATAGAGGATTATGTTCATTTATTCAAAAAATACACTTTTCAAAAAAAAATTCTATGATACCATCATCTTATATACATATACTGAGATTGTATCATAAATTACTATTTCAGTCCTTCAATCGGACACTCCTTAGTTCTCCACGATACAATCATGGTATATACCATATACTGAGATGGTATTATGGAGGACTGCTTCAGGCCTTTAATGAGACACTCTCTCAGTTCTCCATGATACCATTATGGTATATAAATGTCATGCCCCGAACCATGGCATGGGCGTAACACGACACTCGGTACCTAACTGCATATGACCGAGTGAATTACATGGCTAGCTGGATCAGCATGGACATCTAATATCATGAAATAATCATTTAAAACATAGAGATCTGGGTACTAAAATATATTGTCTGAAAATATAATAGCGGAAGTAATTCGAAACCATAATAAGTTTGAACATATGACATGACATGCTAGACTAGTCTATAAAATCTCTGAACATGAGTCTGACTACTAAAACTATTTTATCGGGACAAGGCCACGACATACCTTTACTACGATGCATGACATAAAATAAATGGAGATAACACGATAAATGAGATGGAGCTCACCAATAGTTGATATGTGAGAAATCCTAGCAAACTGATATGTCGTCCTGAAACTCCTTACCTGCATCGTGAGATGTAAGCCCCGAGAAAAAGGGACGTAAGTATATTTATATTGTACTCGTATATAAAACAGCTAAACGAATAAGCAAAGCACATGAAATAATAGGAATTGAAACTATACTATAACCTACCCATGAGCATGTATAATATCTGACATGAATATAGTAAAACATGGTGACTTATTTTAAGTGGGAGAGCTTTAGTATAACCGATATGAAATCACCATGTGAGAATGTGGCGTCTAATCTCTACCCGACCAGCTAAGCCATCTAGTACCTTGTTGGGGTACGAGACATGAACATGACATGAATAGATCCAATAACCCGCAATGGATAACATGAAGGAATCATCCTTACTGGGCGGAGCGATCCTTATCCTACATTGACATATGTAGTTTCAGGTATTAAACCTTCTCGGTAATCTGTGCAACTCGCAAAACATCAACATGAATATGAGTGGCTTAACTGCCCATGGATTTCATAATCTTTACTTGTAAACATGATAAATAGATATAGTATAACATGTACAATTGTAATATAACTTGCAAGAGACCTGAAAACATGTAAAGTTCATACAATGGAATGATATTGAGTCATAGCATGCATTTAAGAACCCATAAAATTCAAATTAGGGAAATTCACATATTATGGACGGATTTATGATAATCCAAATGAAATATCGAGAATACACTTAGCGAATTAGTAATATAGACAGGACATATAATAATGCATGTAGTTAGGACTATCATGATCTTAGAATAAAACCCTAACCTTGTGAAAATTCATATTTCATGGATAAACATGGCATGGGGAGGAACAATGATGTTCCCATACATGGATAGAAACCCTACATACCTTAATTGCACCTAAACTCATAGTAACGTCTGAATCTTGCAGGAGAATTCTAAAAGTCCGAACCTTGATATGGGTTTTCTTGAAATCCTAGGTTAGAAACAAAGGATTTCACTTAGAATCCGCTTATAATCATTAATAAACGAGTTAGAATATATGATAATGACTTACCTTGAGCTATGAGGGTAATGTGAGGAGAACTTCATGCCAGGACTTGGGAGAATGAAGAATGAAGAATGAATGAAAAAGACTGAAAAACGCGACTTAGATATTGTTCAGTCATTGACAACTTTTACAGTGGCTTTTAAGGCCCGTAAAATAATTTACGTTCCGTGAAAGTTGACCGTAAAATAGGTTGTCACTTTCCAGAAACTGAATTTCCTCCGACTGAATGTAAAATATTTATGGTGGAATTTACGGTCCATAAAATGTATACGGCCCGTAAAATTCCACTGTGATCCTTAACAGTATTTGGATTTCTGAGGTCCATTTACGATGCATTCTATTTGTGATCCGTATAACCTGACGTAAAACTTTGATCGCTGAACTGAAATAAATATTTAATCACAACACTTCCCATCTTGGTTTCTAACTCCTGAATTATGAAAATGTCTAGTTTAATGGTACGAGGTGTTATAATATCTCCCCTTGGGATCATTCGTCCTTGAATGATGGGTCATGGTTAGTGACACGATTAACTCAAGAAATTATGGACATGGCATGAGTACATGAATGTGAAGAAATGTGACATAGATCATAGGGACTAACAATTCTTCTTAACCAACTTCAAACCAACCAATTAGTGATCTATACCTTCGCCAATACAGAGCTTCGAATAGTGCCATTTTGATACTAGCATGGTAACTGTTGTTATAAGCAAATTCAATGAAGGGAAAGTGACATCCCAATTACCTTTAAAATCAAGAACACATGCCCTCAATATATCCTCAAGGGTCTAAATAGTACGCTCTTCCTGGCTATCTATCTGAGGATGAAAAGCTGTGCTGAAATTTACCTTGGTACACAACCCTTTCTGGAAGCATCTCCAAAAGTTTACTATGAATTGGGCACCATAATCTGAAATAATGGACACTAGAGTCCCATAGAGCCTGAAAATTTCTCGAATATAGAGCTTGGCATAATCTTCTACCGAATTTGTGGTCTTTACTGGCAAGAATTATGTTGTTTTGTAAGTCCATCCACAATCACCCAAATCGAATCATATTTTTGAGATGAGCGAGGTAGACCTGTTACGAAATCCATATTAATCATCTCCCATTTCCAAAGAGGAATATTAATATTCTAGGCCAACTCACCAGGCCTCTAGTGCTCGACCATCACCTGTTGACAATTTGAACACTTAGCTACAAAATCGGCTATGTTCTTCTTCGTATCGTTTCACCAATAAATCTTTTTAAGATCATAATACATCTTTGTAGAACATGGGTGAATAGAATACATGGAATTGTGTACTTCTTCCATAATTTGCTCTCTAAGTTCATCCACATCTGGAACATATAACCTGCATTGGTACCTTAAAGTACCATCATCTCCCCTTGTTCAAAGTCTTATGCTTGTGAATCCCCTCTTTCAGTTGCAACAAATAGGGATCATTAAAACGATTCTCATTCACTTCGGCTACTAAGGAGGACTCATACATATTATGTACTACAACACCACCATTTTCGAAGTCCAAAAGTCAAACTCCTAAATTGGCTAGTCGGTGAACTTCCTTTGCCATGGTTCTCTTTTCTTCTTTAGCATAAGCTAAGCTCCTCATAGATCGTCGACTAAGAGCATCATCTACCATATTCGCTTTCTTTGAATGACATAGAACATCTACATCATAATCCTTAAGTAGTTCGAGCCATCTTCTCTACCTAAGATTCAAATCTCATTGCTTGAAAATATACTGAAGGCTATTGTGATCCGTGAAGATGTCAACTTGAACTCCATTCAAAGAGTGATGCCATATCTTGAGCGCGAAAAGAACAACTGCTAATTCCAAATCGCGAGTCAATAGTTCTTTTCGTGAGGTTTAAGTTATCTGGATGCATAAGCTATAACCTTACCATGCTGCATTAAAACACACCCGAGACTAATTCCTTACGCATCACAATACACTATGAACCATTCGGTTCCCTCTTGGCAATGTCAACACTGGGCAGAAGTCAGTCTCATTTTCAACTCTTCAAAACTGCGCTCACAGATATCTGATCACTGAAACTTAACTTTCTTCTGAATCAACTTGGTCAACAGAGCTGAATAGAGGGAAAACCCTCTATGAAACGTCTGTAATAGCCCGCTACACCCAAGAAACTTTGTATCTTTATAGCAGAAGTGGGTCGAGGCCAATTATTTATAGCCTCTATTTTCTAAAAATAACCATGAATGCCTTCGCCTGAAATCAGATGGCCTAAGAATGCCATTGACTTTAGTAAAAAATTCACACTTAGAATTTTTTTCAGAAAGTTTGCGGTCCTGAAGTGTCCGCAACACTATTTTGATATTAGAATATCATGAATAATGACAATAACGAAAAGGTCCAAATAAGGCTTGAAGACCTTGTTCATAAGGTCCATGAAAGCAGATGATATATTAGTCAATCCGAATGACATGACACAAAATTCAAAGTGACCATAACGAGTCCTGAAAATAGTTGGTCAACTTTCTTAACCTTCAGTTGATGGTACCCTGATCTTAGGTGAATCTTGGAATAACATTAGGCATCCTAAGTTGATCAAATAAATCACAGATTCTGGGAAGAAGATACTTGTTCTTAATGGTGACCTTTTTCAACTGGCGGTAATCAATGCACATACACAAAGATCGATCTTTCTTTCGTACAAACAAGACTATTATGCCCCAAGGTGAGACACTTGGTCTAATAAATCCCTTATTAGGAAGATCTTTTAATTGAGCCTTTAATTCTTTAAATCTGCTGGAGCCATTCTATATGGCGGAATAGATATAGGCTTGGTGCGGGGAAGTAAATCAATTCCAAACTCAATCTCCTTATCGGGAGGAACTCTGGGAAGATTTTCTGGAAACTCATTGATAGCTGGTATGTACTAAAGAGTTGGGGTCTGGATATCTGTATCCTTGACCCAAACTAGATGATAGATATACCCTTGGGAGAGAATCTCCATAGACTTAAAATAGAAAATAAACCTACCTCTGGGTTCTACTGCATCACCCATCCATTCTATGACTGGTTCATTAGGAAATTCAAAACTGACAATTTTGGTCATACATCCCACTGTGGCATAACATGAAGACAATCAATCCATGCCCATTATTATATCAAAGTCTATCATATCCAATTCTACCAAGTCGTCTACTGTACTGCAGTGATAAACTCGAACTGGACAACTCTTATACACTCATCTAGCTATAACTGAATCTCCAACTGGAGTAGATACTTCAAAGGGTTCATGCAACTTTTCTGGCTCTATTCCAAATTTCTTAGCAACGAATGTGGATACATATGATAGAGTGGATCTAGGATCCATAAAGGCATAAACATCAAAAGTGAATACTGTTAATATACATGTGACATCACCTGTACAAGCCTCTATATCTTGATGACCAGCTAATGCATACAAGTAATTTGGACCTCTGCTTGCATTTTCTGGACATAGCTGCACCACGCCCTAACTGGCCTGAGAATTGCGAGTAGCTGCTGAATATATGGACTGAGCCACACTATGTCTCACTAAAATAGAGTCTCTCTGGTAGTGACCCCGTTGGATACACCCTAAATAGATATACATGCTAATGTAACACTTCATTGCATGTCTCTTACCACACTTGCTACAAACTGAATTATCATACGTCTTTTGGCCTACACTAGCTTGAGATTGCGAATCCGTTGCCCTGAAATTCTGTCTTCTCTGATTATTCCTAAACTTTAGGGCTGGGGCACTGGCTGTAGATGGAGCGGGTCCTGATGACCTATTTTTAAAGAACTGTCTACCTCAACCTCCCCCATGACTGAAGTGACCTATAGACTTAACTCTTTTGTTGAACTCCATATCTTTCTCTTTCTGCAACTGTCCCTCCTTTTTCTTCATATCTTCGTTACCCTGAACAAATGCAACCATCATGGTAATGGTTATCTCTTTATTTTTAGTAGCAATATTAGCATCACCGAACAAGTAGGGGTCGATACCCAACATAATTCGTTTAACTCTGGCCCTTATATCATTAACCATGTGCGGAGCATACTTGGCCAACAAAGTTAATTTATGGTAATATTCTGGTATATCTTTCATGAGACTCCTAAACTCTAAGGACTTCACATGACTTCTAGGTAGCAATTTCTAAATGAATGCATCCACAAAATCCATCCCAAAATATAAGTGGCACATTTTCCCCTCGGGACTATTTCCACATCTCATACCAGATATTTTCTACGTCCTGCAACTGTTAGGATGCAAACTCTGTCACTTATTTCTCGGTGGCATGCATAGCACGAAGGACCTTTTGAATCCCACCAATAAAATTTTGTGGGTCCTCGATCTTGCTAGACCCTATGAACACTGGCGGTTTTATGCAAATGAACTCCATAATCCTGGAACTGGATGACCCTTTGTTAGTGACATTATTCGACGTCGTCCCCTGATGTTGAGCCTGAGTGGCAACTATTTCGGTGAGTAGCTGAATTGCTCCCCTAACATCCATGTTCGTGGAATTTGGCGACGGATTAATCGTAGAACGAACTTCTGCAGGCCTTTCATGAGCTAGTGAGGGTGAAGACTGGGTACTGTGCTCGATGCAAATCTCTGAGCCTGAGAGTTCACTTCTTGGGTAGCATTGGCAGCAACCCTCTTTCTCATAGTTGACTTCATATGTGCAGGCATTTTCTGAAATATGCAATACGCACGAGTTAGAAGAAATTCCTGAAGATATAGCTGTAATCACACGATGTAGAGTATGAAAGAAGTGAGACAATCTTAAATATCTTGGTGGTCAACTATTTACATGTGTGGTACGCACACACACATAAAAGTGACCCGCTGGACACAATTTCATAAACTCTCTAAGAAAGTTGAACCAAGGCTCTAATACCAAGCTTTGTCACGTCCCAAACCATGTCTTAGGCGTAACACGACACTCGATGCCTAACTGTATATGACCGAGCGAATCACATGGCTTGCTGAATTAATATTGGCATCTAATATCATGAAATAATAATTTAAAACATAGAAATATGGGTACTGAAATATGTTGTTTGAAAATATAATAGTGGAAATAATTCAAAACCATAATAAGTTTGAACATTTGATATGACATGGTAGACTAGTCTATGAAACCTCTGAACATGAGTCTGACTATTAAAAGTTTTTTACTAGGACAAGGTCCCGACATACCTTTACTATAATGCATGACTTAAAATAAATAGAGATAACACCCCAAATGAGGTGGGGCTCACCAATAGCTGATACATGAGGAATCCTAGCGAACTGATACGTCGTCCTAAAACTCTGTACCTACATCGTGAGATGCAGGCCCCTAGCAAAAGGGACGTAAGTACATTTGAATTGTACTTATATATAAAACAACTGAACGAATAAGAAAAGCACATGAAATTATAGAAATTGAAACTAAACTGTAACCTGCGCATGAGCATTATAATATCTGACATGAATATAGTAAAACATGGTGACTTATTTTAAGTGGAAGAGCTTTAGTATAACCGATATGAAACCACCACGTGAGAACATGGCTTCCAATCTCTGCGTGACCTGCTAAGCCATCTCGTACCTTGCCAAAGTAAGAGACATGAACATGACTTGAATGGATTCAATAACCTGCAATGGATAACATAAAGGAATCATCCTAACTGGGCGGAACGATCCTTATCCTACGTTGGCATACGTAGTTTCAGATATTAAACCTTCTCGGTAATCTGTGCAACTCTCAAAACATGAACATGGATATAAATGGCTTAACAACCCATCTATTTTATAATCTTAAATTATAGACATGGTTTATAAATATAGTATAACATGTACAGTTGTAATATAAATTGCAAGAGACCTGAAAACATGTAAAGTTCATACAATTGAATGATATTGGTTCATATCATGCATTTAAGAACCCATGAAATTCAAATTATGGGCATCCATGAATTACAAACGAATTCATGATAATCCAAACAACATATCGAGAATACACTTAGTGAATTTGTAATATAGACATGTCATTTAATAATGCATGTAGTTAGGGCTATCATGATCTTAGAATAAAATCCTAAGCTTGTAAAAATTAATATTCCATAGAAAAATGTGGCGTGGGGAAGAACAATGATGTTCCCACACGTGGATAGAACCCCTACATACCTTAATTGCTTCTAAACTCGTAGTAACGTCTGAATCTTGTAGGAGAATTCCAAAAGTATGAACATTGAACCTTGATATAGGTTTTCTTGGAAAATCTAGGTTAGAAACAAAGGATTCACTTAGAATCCACTTATAATAGTTAATAAATGTGTTAGAAATACATGAGATTGACTTACCTTAAGTTATGAGGGTGATGGGAGGAGGAGAACTTCGTGCTAGAGCTTGGGAGAATAAAGAATGTCTGAAAAAGACTGAAAAATGTGACTTAAATACTGTTCAATCGTCGGCATCTTTTATGGTCCTTAAAAGTTGACCGTAATACAGGTTGTCACTTTCCAGAAACTGAATTTCCTTTGACTGAATTACAGTACTATACTACAGTCTGTAAAATATTCTACGGTGGAATTTACTATCCGTAAAACTTATACGGCCTGTAAAACCTCACCATGTTCCTTAACAGTGACTTGGATTTTTGAAGTCTATTTGCGGTGCATTCTGCGGCCCATAAAATCTTTTACGGTCCGTATAACTTGGCGTAAAACTCGGATCGCTGAACTGGAATGATTTTTTCTTGATTTCTAACTCTGGAATCATCAACAATGTCTACTTTAAAGGTACGAGGTGTTACGATAAATATACCGAGATGGTATCATGGAGGAAGGATTTTTGGGCGAGGGAGTACTCGGGTAAATATTTCGGTTGGCTGAATAGAATAGAAATTAGCTTAGGGGGTATGACATATTTTGTCTTTTATGGGTATTTTATGTTGTTTTCCCTTTTCGAAATTGCAGAATTTCAGGTTTGCCTGGATACAAATTGGACTAGTCCAAAATCAGTGTCAAGTTTGTGGCAAAAATCTAGATTTTTTTTAAAGAGGCCCAAGTAAGATATCCCAAATTAATCATTTCAAACAAGATAAATGTGTATATGTTTTTGAGCCAAGTGTCTATCAGAAACAATCTCTTTACCTCGTAAAGGTAGATGTAAGGTCTACGTACATCTTACCTTTACCAGATCCCACTTATGAAATTACACTGAATATGTTGTTGTACACATTGGTATTACAAAAATTCAAATATACTATACCATATGTGGTTTACATATTTATTTTACAAAGTCCAAATTTATCATATCATTTTTATCATACTGTCACTATATATATATATATATTAGTTTTCAAATACGTGCATGGCATGTTATCCCATGCTAATAAGTAGAAAATTTTAAAACTACATGAAATATGAGGCATAATCTTATTGAAATATGTTATTTGTTCTCTAACTTTTTCATTATTGCCTTTCAGTTGATTCCAAAAACACTTTTCGCTTATATCACAATTCGCCTCTTCAATCTCCTCCTATTACAACAAATAACATAAATTAGTTAGAAACTAAGGGCTATAAAGAAGAATTAGCACATGAAAACATTACTTAAGCACTGAACAAAAATATTCAAAACTGTTAAAAAAGGTATATACCCGTGATATACACTTGGTATACATAGTGTATATCACGGGTACAGTAATGGCCTTCAACCCATCTCGGCAGTGGCAGTGGCCTTCAACCCATCTAGGCAGTGGCCTTCAGCCCATCACGGGCAGTGTAGAAGTGCTACATATTAGGAATGTATATTGATGTAATATTGTAGTGTAAATGTTACCTTAATTAGTCTTATACACTTACCATAATTGTATAGTTAGAATTATGGTAGAATAAGGTTTTAGGAATAGAATAGGAATAGGATTCTCCTATTATGGAAATATGTAACTTGTATAAATACCTTTCAATTAATGAAAATAATCAAGGGGATTATTTCTTTCATGGTATCAAAAGTCTAGGTCAAACAAAATTTTCTCTCCCAAATTTTTGTTATTCCTCTCGGCCAAGACCCCCCCTCGGGTTTACCAAATTGTTCTTCCGCTCTCAGAATCTCTCTTACAAATCCCTCTTTCATCTCTTGTTCTTTCGTTATGTCTACGTCAAAGAACACGTTTCACCCTGCCCTTGTTGTTTCTAACATCAAGAATCATATCCCGTTAATTCTTGAAATAGAAAATGTCTAATACGCGACGTGGGCCGAGTTGTTCAAAATTCACGCTCGTTCGCATCAAGTCATCCATCACATAATCCCTGCGGCTCCTAATGATACGGAGGTCCCTAAACGCGAGGATGATCCTAAGTTATGGACAACGCTTGATGCCACCGTCCTTCAGTGGATTTATTCTACTATTTTTACCGACCTATTACAGACGAGTATTGAGCCAGACGCTACGGCGATGGCTGCATGGGATAGACTGCGTGACATATTCCAGGATAATCAAAATTCCAGAGCTGTTACCATTGAATAAGATTTTTCCCACATCAACATAGAAAATTTCCCGAACGTTTCAGCATATTGCAAAAGGTTGAAGGAATTGGCGGACCAACACTGCAACGTTGGTGTGCCAGTTAGTGAAGATCGTCTGGTTTTACAGATGGTTGCTGGCCTATCCGAGGCCCATAGTGGCATTGGAACTCTCCTTCGTCAAAGTAATCCTCTTCCAAGGTTCTATCAAGCCCACTCCATGCTTACCTTAGAAGAAGCCGATTTCACTAAAAAGGCGGCTACTAATACTAGTCCCGTGGTCATGATGAATTCCTCCACTAGTCCTCAAAATTTTGGTAACAATTCGAACCAAAACCGATCACACGAGGGTAGCAAAAATGGCCAGAAAAATAATGGAAAAAATTGCGGGGGCAAACGCGGCGGTTCCAGCGGCAGTCACGGTGGCCATAATAGTGGCAGTGGACCCCATCAAGGTTTCAGTGGGCCATCGAACCCCTGGTCTCAGCCTTGGGCCTCTGGGTCATGGGCTTGGACAAGTGGACAGTGGCCCTACGGCCCACTTCCACAGCAGTTTCCAACATCTGGCCAGTGGGCTTTCCAGCAGCCCAGACGGCCCACTGCCCACTGGCCCAGTAATGCTAGTTCTAGCAGTTACGGCCCAGGACAGCCTAGTTCTGGAATACTTGGGCCCCGGCCTCCACAAGCTCACCACGCAGCAGGCTCCACTCAGACCGATATCTAGGATGCGATGTACACACTAGGTTTGACTCAACCAGACCCGAATTGGTATATGGATACCGGAGCCACTACCCACATGACATCAGATTCAGGTACTCTCTCATCTTATTCCAATTTGAGCAACCCTCGGGGTATAATTGTTGGTAATGGTAACTCTATTCCAATTCAGGGTTATGGTCAAAAAAACGTTGTCTCTCCCCAATCCACCCCTTATCTTGAAAAATACTTTACATGCCCCCAAATTGATTAAAAACTTAGTGTCTGTCCGAAAGTTCACCACTGACAATTCCGTTTCTGTTGAATTTGATCCTTTTGGTTTCTCTGTGAAGGATTTCAAGACGGGGAGTCCTCTCATGAGGTGTGATAGTAGGGGAGATCTTTATCCTATCACGCCCGATTTCAGTCCATCAAGTCAAGCCTTGCCATCAGCCTTTGCAGCCATTTCTCCTTCCTTGTGGCATGCTCGCCTTGGTCATCCGGGATCTTTTATTTTATCAGCTTTAGATAAAAATAGTTTTATTTCTTGTAAGGGTACGAGTCGTACTCCAATTTGTCAATCTTGTTCGTTAGGAAAAAATGTTAAGTTGCCATTTGTAGACTCAAATTCTCATATTTCAATGCCATTTGATATTATTCATAGCGACATATGGACGTCTCCTGTTCTAAGTTCGTTGGGTCATCGGTATTATGTTATATTTTTGGATGATTATTCTAAATTTTTGTGGACGTTTCCAATTGCAAATAAATCTCAAGTGTTTTCCGTCTTCATAAAATTTAGAGCATTCATTAGAACACAATTCAAAAGAGAAATAAAAATATTCAGTGTGATAATGAAAAAGAGTATGACAATAGGGAGTTTCGGGAGTTGTGTGCTAATAATGGGATCAATTTTCATTTTTCGTGTCCTAATACATCTTCACAAAATGGGAAAGCCGAACACAAAATTTGTTCCATAAATAACATTGTCCTCACTCTCTTAATTCATGCTTCCATACCCCTATATTTTTGGCATCATGCTCTACAAATGGACACATATCTGCTAAACATAATTCCTTCCAAAGGTCTGACATATTTTTCCCCCTCCAAATTTTATATAATAAGAATCCTTCTTATTCTCATCTTTGGGTTTTTGGGTGCTTGTGTTATCCGTTATTCCCGTCCACCACAATTAACAAACTTCAGGCCCGGTCTACTCCGTGTGTGTTTTTGGATTATCCGTCTAATCATCGTGGTTACAAATGTTTTGATTTATCCTCCAAAAAAATCATCATTAATCTCCATGTAATTTTTGATGAAACTCAATTTCCCTTTACTAAAGTTCATACAACCGAGCCTAGTTCGTATAAGTTGTTGGATGATGGTATATTCCCGTATATTGCTCACCATTTCTCGGACATACCCCACACTTAAAATTCTCCAGCGGGCCCACTGTTCCGTCATAATTTCCCGTCACTGGATCGATTCGGCGATTGGGCGATCGGCCAGTGCAGGCGGTCGGTCTACTCAGTCTGCTCCAGTTTGCCGATTTGGGCCAGCAGGCCCATTGCCTGCTGGCCAGTCCATCCCGAGCCCAGAAAATTCCCAAAATCCGCCCCCTTCTTCCTCGAGTCATAGACCAGTCACTCGGAGTCAATGGGGTGTTTTTACACCAAAAAGTTATTTTAATTTATATTTGAATGTCTCTAAATCCCATTTGCCCCGTAATCCTGTGTCTGCCTTAAACGACCCGAATTGGAAAATTGCTATGACTGATGAATATAATGCTCTTATTGATAATAAGACGTGGGAGTTGGTGCCCCGTCCATCTGATATTAATGTTATCAGGTCTATGTGGATTTTTGCTCATAAGGAGAATTCAGATGGCTCATTTGCTCGACATAAGGCGCGGCTTGTGGGTGATGGTAAGACTGAACAGGTTGGTATAGATTGTGGGGAGACGTTTAGTCCGGTGGTCAAGCCGACTACCATTCACATTGTGCTTAGCTTAGCTCTTTCGAAGACATGTCCTATTCATCAGTTGGATGTCAAAAATGCTTTCCTACATGGTGATCTCAAGGAAACAGTCTATATTCATCAACCGTTGGGATTCAGGGATCCCAACCATCCTCATCATGTCTGTTTGTTGAAGAAGTTCTTATATGGGCTTAAGCAGTCTCCACGGGCCTGGTATACAAGGTTTGCTGACTATGTTTTGACTATTGGGTTCACTCACAGCAGGTCAGATAATTCCTTGTTCATCTACCATCGTGGTTCGTCCTTGGCCTACATTCTGTTGTATGTGGATGATATCATTTTGACTTCCTCTTCCGATGCCTTACGCCAGTCTATCATGACCATGCTCAGCTCTGAGTTTGCTATGAAAGACTTTGGGCCCTTGAGTTACTTTTTGGGGATTGCCGTCAAGCGTCATTCAGATAGATTGTTTTTGTCTCAACGAAAGTATGCAGCTGAGATCATCGAGAGGGCTGGGATGTCATCCTATAAGTCCACTTCCACTCTAGTTGATACAAAGCCTAAGCTTAGTGCCGCGACCGGCGCACCCTACGAGGATCCGACCCGCTATCGCAGTCTTGTAGGGGCCCTTCAGTATCTTACCTTTACAAGACCCGATATTACGTATGCCGTTCAGCATGTGTGTTTATTTATGCATGATCCCAGAATTGAGCACATGGATGCCCTCAAACGCATCATTCGGTATATTAAGGGTACACTGGACTATGGTTTGCATTTATATCCTTCATTGACATCCACACTTGTCTCATACACAGATGCTGATTGGGGTGGTTGTCTAGATACCAGACGGTCTACGCCTGGCTATTGTATGTTTCTTGGCAACAACTTGGTCTCCTGGTTTGCAAAGTGTCAGGCAACTCTATCCTGCTCAAGTGCCGAGGCTGAATATCGGGGGGTAGCTAATGTGGTCTCAGAATCATGTTGGTTACGTAATTTACTTTTGGAGCTTCATTGTCCCATTCAGAAAGAAACCTTAGTATATTGCGATAATATTAGTGTCATCTACCTTCCAAGTAATTTTGTTCAGCACCAACGCACTAAGCTTATCGAAATGGACATTCACTTTGCCCGTGAAAAGGTTGCTCGGGGTCAAGTTTGCGTATGCCATGTCCCATCACGATATCAAAGGGTCTGTCCACGGTCCTTTTTGAAGATTTTAGGGACAATCTCAGCGTTCGAAGACTGCCCGCTATGACTGCGGGTGTGTGTTAAACAAGGTATATACCCGTGATAAACACTTGGTATACATAGTGTATATCACGGGTACAGCAGTGGCCTTTAGCCCTTCTCGGCAGTGGCAGTGGCCTTCAGCCCATCTCGGCAGTGGCCTTCAGCCCATCACGGGCAGTGTAGAAGTATAGTATATTAGGAATGTATATTGATGTAGTATTGTAGTGTAAAGGTTACCTTAATTATTCTTATACACTTACCATAATTGTATAGTTAAAATTATGGTAGAATAAGGTTTTAGGAATAGAATAGGAATATGATTCTCCTATTATTTTAATATGTAACTTGTTTATATACCTTTCAATTAATGAAAATAATCAAGAGGATTATTTCTTTCATGAAAATAATCAAGGGGATTGTTTCTTTCAAAAACACAATGAAGTATATTACTAAACTATATTATAAGGCAGGCGACAAAGTACATTGATCTAATGGTAACATCTTTTACCTCTTCTTTTCTTTCTTTCTTCACTTCTTCACTCTCGACATATAATATTTTTTGCACATGCGATAACACTAAGAAGAAAAACATATTGAAAGAAATAATCCACTTCATTATTTTCTTTAATGAAGAGGTCTATATATACAATATACAATTTCTAAATATAAAAAATCATATTCCTACTATAATATTAATATCCTAATTACTCTTGTACAAGACTTTTACAAATTATGGTAAGTAACATAAATATACAAAAATATACACACACAGTTTCAGAAATATACACACACGATTTCTATCACACCCCGCAGTCATAGCGGGCGGTTGTCGGACGCTAAGACTGTCCCTAAAATCTTCAAACAGAACCAAGGGAAGAGCCTTAGTAAAGATGTCATCAATTTGGTGTGAGTTACAAAAATTGCAGGAAACGAGAAGTAGGTAAATATTACAAATTGCTAGAAAAGATAAACTAAAGATTACAATAAAACTGGAATCAAGAACTTAACAAAATGCTTTTGATTTGCTGAGTCAAGTGATGTCACTCTGTCTTTAAGACAAGATTGCCCCGTATATATCCTCTTATGTTGTTGGGCAATAGTCTCCTAAGATACAACAACAACTTAACAAATGAGCAAAGAAAACTCAAGTGTTACTCTTAAAGAACTTTGAGTATAGTAAACTTGCTAGAGAGGAAGAAGAAGATTTCAGAAAATTTTGTAGTGTTTTCTTAGTGTGTTGAACAATAGAGCCAAAGGCCTCAATTTATAGTGTAATGAGATGACCCTTCAACTAGCCAACTAATGGCTTTTAATAGCCATGTAATGGCACTTGATTGAAGGGTTACATTCAACCAAATAATGGCTGAATTCATGTGCCAAATAATGGAGATTCAATGCTCCAAAACTAGTCCAAAAGTTTGAACTTTTCATCTTCCAGTCACAGCATTCTACCTCCGAAGCACCGCGACTCTGCGAATTAGCGCCGCGGTGCTGCGGCTCCAGCGGTTGAAGACCCAATTAGCGCCTCGACTTCGATGGGGCTGCGTCGCGGCCCTGCGCGGCTCCACGATGATTTTTGACTCATTTCATCTTATACTTCGTACACTTCTTTCTTCGTTTACCAACGTGGAATACTCTGTCATTTGTCCAATAACAGTCCATCATTCTATGTCTCAAACGTTTCACTTACGTACCAATATCTCTTTCACTAATGAAATTTGCGATACTTGGCACACGCGTGCACGTGTGTGGAAACGAAGTTTCCGATATACGGGGCCCCAATTGTTCGAGTCATAAATAATGGGTTAAACTTAATTCCACATTAGTAAATTTCCAACAATCCCCTCTTGAAAGAGATTTTGGCGCACTCACATGGTGCCTTTTCTAGCAATCTTTCAGCGGACCGATGTTTCATCAGGAGAGGTAGCTTCAGCTTTGAACCTTCCATAGTTAAATACCATCGAACTTACTTACTGCGCTGTGAATGTGATGTCTTGAACCGTCAGTATTTAGTGTAATCCAAGTCAACGGTACCAACATAACAACTTCCCTTACTCTGTTCTTCATAATGTTTTGTCCGTTGTGACCGTGGACACTTCTTGGATTCTTAAGTGCGTTCATTTGAGATGGCCTATCCTCGCGCTTAAATAGGTTGTCCCCTACAAGGTATCCTGCTATACCCCACTTTACAAGTGTTAGAAACCATTAAACGTTTCCCCAAACCTAACCTCAACCGTTGAGGATCATTAAAGGTTTTGGAAACTTAACCTTTACCCACACTGCAGATAGCACTTAACGTCTATCGTGGGAATGACTTTGGATTGATGTTTCTTTACAGAAATTACTATTCGAAGTGCTCAAGCTTCCACCGAAGCGCTCAACTAAACCTTTACAACTTCGTTTTCCCATTGAACCTAATTCCTGGGATTTCCAGTCAGTAAGGTTGGGTTACCACCGTATTGGATCTTATAGCTTGGGTTTAAGCCCATTCCCCTAGACAGGCAGAACATCTGATCTTTGGGTAATCCCTTTGTAAGTGGGTCCGCTATATTATCCTTTGATTTTATGTAATCAATAGATATTATACCCGTTGTGATCAGCTGCCTAACGGTCTTATGTCTCCATCGAATATGATGAGACTTGCCGTTGTACATAGAATTTTGTGCCATTTCTAGAGCCGACTAGCTATCGCAGTGGATCATTATAGAAGGTATGAGTTTTTTCCAACAAGGGACATCCTCTAAGAAGTCGTGAAGCCACTCAGCTTCTTCTCCATCTTTATCTAAAGCGATAAACTCCGATTCCATCGTGGATCGGGTGATGCAAGTTTGCTTAGAGGATTTCCAAGACACAACCCCACCACCAATTGTAAAAATATAGCCACTAGTGGACTTGGTGTTCTCTATATCAGATATCCAGTTTGCATCACTGTACCCCTCTAGTACAGCTGGATATTTCAAATAATGCAACCCGTAAGTTAGCGTGTATTTCAGGTATCGTAGTACCTAATTCAAAGCCTTCCAATGATCATTACTCAGATTACGAGTAAACCTAGATAACTTGTTGACTGCATAAGCAATATCAGGTCGGATGTTGTTTGTTATGTACATCAAATCTTATTTACCTGTGCATATTGCTCCTGGCATACAGTGCACCACGATTTTTATCAAGCTTTTGATTTCTATCCAGTGGTGACTTCGCAGGCGAACTGTCAAACATCTCGAACTTTCTCAACACATCCTCGATGTAGTGAGACTGAGATATGGCCAGTCCATCAGACATCTTAGAGATCTTTATCCCTAAGATAACATTTGTGATATCCATATCCTTCATGTTGAAGCATTGTTTCAACATATTCTTAGTCTCTAGAATCAAGCTAGGATTGCTCCCCGTGATCAACATGTCATCTACATACATGCATATCATGATGAACGAGTCAGAGTTACCTTTCGTGTAGACACATTTGTCACATTCATTAATGGAGAAACCCTTCGATAGTAGAGTACTATCAAATTTTTCGTGCCATTATTTCGGGGCTTGTTTCAGCCCGTACAGAGATTTGACAAGTCAACAGACTTTTTTCTCTTGCCCTGAAACCACATTCCCCTCGGGTTGTTCCATATAGATTTTTTCTTCCAAATCACCATTTAAGAAGGCTGTCTTGACATCCATTTGATGTATCTCAAGGTCACGCAACACTGAAATAGCAATGAATACCTGTATGGACGTCCTCCGAGACACAGGAGAGTACATATCAAAATAGTCAAAGCCTTCTTTCTGTCTATAGCCCTTGACTACCAACCTGGCCTTGTACTTATCTATAGACCTATCTGCTTTATACTTCCATTTAAGTATCCATTTACAACACAACGATTTATTTCCTGGTGGAATATCAACCAACTCCCAAGTATGGTTATGCAGGATGAAGTCTATTTCACTCTCAATAGCTTCTTTTCAGAGCGGTGCCTCTGGAGTTGAAATGCTTCAGCAATTGTCCTTGGTTCATGATCAACCATATAAGCTACAAAGTCAGGACCGAAGGATTTATCCTTCCTGGCCCTTTTACTTCGCCTTGGTTCCATCTCTAGAGTCTCCAAGTTCTGAGAATTTGGAACACTAGTTTCCGGATATTCAGCCACTTCGAAGTCCACTAGATCTGAACCATCTAGATCCAGGCAGTCAGTGACTCCTGGTTCATGAGAGATTTGTTCATAACTTTGTTTGCGAGAGGTTATGTCTTTTTCCTTTCTAGGAAAAGTATCCTCAAAGAACTAGGAAGCGATAAGCACTACTGTTATTTGCATATCCGATGAAAATGAAATCTACAGTCTTAGTCCCAATCTTGACCTGATTTGGCTTTGGCACTTCGACCTTTGTCAAACAACCCCACACCTTTAAATATTTATAGGTGAATTTCTTTCATTTCCATGATTCATATGGAGTTTTGTCCTTACCCTTATGTGGGACTCTGTTAAGAATCGTATTAGCGGTAAGGACGGCTTCTCCCCACATGTTTTGGGGAAGACTGGAGTTGATGAGCAATGCATTCATCATTTCCTTCAATGTGCGGTTCTTGCGTTCCGCAACACCATTTGACTGAGGTGAGTATGGAGCCATCGTTTGATGAACAATGCCCGATTCGGCACAATATTCCTCAAACGGCGCTACGTATTCTCCTCCTCTATCGCTACGAATGAATTTAATCTGCATGTTAAGTTGGTTGTCAACTTCTGCTTTGTAACGTCAGATGCTTCAAAGGCTTCATCTTTATTTTTCAATTAGTAAAGGTAACAATACCTTGTGCTATCATCAATGAATGTCACAAAGTATTAGTTCCCTCCCCTAGTTTGTATAAACTTCAAATCACATATATCTGTGTGAATAATTTCTAGAGGAGCGGTATTTCTTTCGACGGATCGAAAAGGAAGCTTTGTGAGTTTTGCCTCTATGCACACCTCACACTTATGTTGAGGGTTTACGTCGATAGACGGCAACAACTCAAACTTAGCCAACCTTTGGATGAACTTGTAGTTAACATGTCCTAATCTATGATGCCATAAATTAGATGACTCAAGCAAGTAAAAAGAAGCTTCAATATTATTGCTTGCACGTATTACTGACATGGCATTAACTTTGAATAGGCCTTCATAGACGAAGCCTCTTCCCAAAAAAGTTCCATTCTTGGTGATTACAAACTTATTGGACTCAAATACTAGCCTAAAACCAGCATTAACCAATAAATGATATGAAATTAAAATTTCTCCTAATCTCAGGAACATGCTCCTTTTCCAGAAGTCATCTTTAGGACTAACTTTCCTACCCCCAACACGTCAGAGGAAGTGTTGTTACCCATGAACAACTTCTTGTTAGTAACTGGTGTATAAGTGGAGAAGGCATCTCTATTAGAACAGATGTGTCTACTAGCACCCGTGCCATCCACCATTGCATGGAATTCTCAACAAGGTTTGCTTCAAGCACCTCCACCGAGAACTCCTCAATCATGTCATCTAGAAGCCTGTTTTTGACGACGTGAGCCTGAGCCTTGCCTTTGGCTTTGTCCTTCTCTTATTGCTCAGTCTTGAGCTTGCGACAGTCCTTAATCATGTGACCGGGTTTCCCACAATGGTGACAGTTTCCTTTGAACTTCTCCACCGCTTGGGTCTTGCCGTCTTTCTGGAACTTGCACTTTTTGCTTGTGTTCCCTTTGGCCTCAACCAGATTTGCATTTGCCTCAGCGGGTTGTTTTCCCCTAGGCAAGGCATTCTTATTATCTTCTTGAATCTGGAGTTTGATAATAAGTTCTTCAAAGGTCATCTCCTTTGTCCTGAGTTTTAAGTAACTCATAAACTCATTCCACGAGGGAGGTAACTTTTCAATCAGTGATGCAACAAAAAATTGCTCATTTGGTTTCATACCTTCAAAATCCAGGTGATGTAGAATCATTTTGAATTTCTGGACTTGGGACATGACTATTTTACTATTCACCATTTGAAATTTCAGGAATTTCCCAACGATGAATTTCTTTGTACCAACATCTTGTGCGTTGTACTTCTTCTGCAGCTTCTCCCATAACTCTTTGGCGGTGCCTACGGTGCAATACACCGTGTAGAGTGGGTCTGACAGACAGTTCAAAATATAGTTCTTACACATGAAATCACTATGACTCCATGCATCAAGAATCATCTTCATGCCATTAATGACATGGATACCTTGGCCCCCTTCAGCCGTTTCACTAGGCGAAGGGTCCACTTCATATCCAGCTTGTGGAGGATCTTCTGTTAGGAAATGAGTCATTCCCATAACAGTCAGATAAAATAACATTTTCTGCTACCATCTCTTGAAGTTGGAGCCCATGAACTTTTCAGGGCGTTCATGGTGGAATCCAGCGGGTGGAGGAACTGTAATGTTTCCTTGAGCAACAGGAAAGGCGTTGGATGAGCCTTGAGAAACCAAAAAGGCATTGGGTGTGCCTTGAGCAGCGGGGAAGGCAGAGGGGTTGCCTTGAGTAGCAGCAGCAGCAGAATCAGAAGCGAGTTGTTCTCTTCCAGTCATCTTTCTAAGCACTTACAACAATCTTGTCTTAAAATTGTGGGTTACAAAAATTGCAGAAAACGGGAAGTAGGTAAATATTAAAAATTGCTAAAAGGGATAAACTAAAGATTACAATAAAACTGGAATCAAGAACTTAACAAACTGCTTGTGATTTGCTGAGTCGAGTGATGACACTCTGTCTTTAAGACAAGATTGGCCCGTATATATCCTCTTACATTGTCGGGCAATAGTCTCCCAAGATACAACATCAACTTAACAAATGAGCAAAGGAAACCCAAGTGTTACTCTTGAAGAACTTTGAGTATAGTAAACTTGCTAGAGAGGAAGAAGAAGATTTCAGAAAATTATGTAGTGTTTTCTTAGTGTGTTGAACAATTGAGCCAAATGCCTCAATTTATAGTGTAATGAGATGACCCTTAAACTAGCCAACTAATGACCTTCAATAGCCATGTAATTACACTTGATTGAGAGGTTACATTAAGCCAAATAATGGCTGAATTCATGTGCCAAATAATGGAGAGTCAATGCTCTAAAACCAGCCCAAAAGTCAGAACTTTTCATCTTCCCGTCGCAGTATTCTGCCTCCAAAGCGCCGCGGCTCTGCAAATTAACGCTGCGGATCCAGTGGCTGAAGACCCAATTAGCGCTGCGGCGCTGCCTTGGAGGCGCCGCGATGCTTCGACGCCCTGGCTCCGACGGGGCTGCGCCTCGGCTCCGCGGTGATTTCCGACTCATTTTATTTTATACTTCGTACACTTCTTCCTTCATTTATCAACGTGGAATGCTTTGTCATTTGGCCAATAACCATCCATCATTCTATGTCTCAAACGTTTCACTTACGTACCAATATCTCTTTCACTAATGAAATTTGCGATACTTGGCACTAAGTGTGCACGTGTGTGAAAACGACGTTTTCGACGTGCGGGGCCCCAATTGTTCGAGTCATAAATAATGGGTTAAACTTAATTCCACATTAGTAAATTTCCAACATTTGGTACCTTGAAGGGACATGTAAGACACGTACTTGTCCACGAGTTATCTTTTCGCGAACAAAGTGAATATTCATCTCGATATGTTTAGTGCGCTGATGTTGGACCGGATTCCCAGAGAGATAGACAACACTAACATTATCACAGTAGACCAAGGTAGCTTTATCAACATACATGACACACTTGATTATGAGTTGCATTTATCATCCAGCTCTGACCCATAATCATCCAACTATGATACCATGAAAGAAATAATCCCCTTGATTATTTTCATTAATGAAGATGTCTATATATACAATATACAATTTTTAAATATGGAAAATCATATTCCTACTATAATACTAATATCCTAATTACTCTTGTACAAGACTTCTACAAAATATGATAAGTAACCTAATTATACACAAATATATACACATGGTTTCACAAATACACACGGTTTCTATCACATATAATATAATAAATAAAAAGAGAGACGAAGATGGATAAAACTTTTCATGTGTATCTTCCAAAAATTGCTATGTCATTTGGATATATATAGGAAGATATATAAGTTTTATCTAGTGTACTAAGTCACTAATCGCGGTTAAAAGAAAATGTATTTACTTACCCTTCTCAAAAACTCTTTCATCAATATTGTTTCACACTCGTGTTATCCATATAATAAGACTAAATAGTTTGTATGAAACTAAACAATGTTTTAGATTTCATAACAGTAAAATATTGAATAGGAAGTATCATATGTATGAATGTTTCAAGAAAGATACCTGAATCTATTCTTGGAGCATTCACGATTTGAGAATTTTGCTTGGGATGATAATATTTGTAGGATTCTCTGTATTGGGAATACCAATTTGATACATGTAAACACAATTTGTTAAAGAATATTATCCAATAAAAGGTGGTGAAATATAAGAAATTTAAAATACCTGATGAAACATAATTAAACGTTTCACTAAATCTTGTTGGGTGAGATGCGAGAGCCTTGCGTATAAAGTTCAGATTTTATTTATGTAAGATGGTGGACAATAAATCTGCAGAAAATCTTTGAAATTCATCCATAAATCGACTTTGAATTTGATAATTTATTTGAAAACTCATTTTCATGAAAACCCCATTTTTTTCATAATAAAACAGGAATTAAAACTTAAGATTTATACCCCTTAATAACTTCCCCTTGACTTACAACTTCTACAACCTAAGAATCATTCATGAAAGTTAATATCTTGGTTTCAAATTTCATAAAAATCTCATTTTGAAAACTTAGAAAAAGCTTAGGTGCATCTCTACCCATCAACAAGGAAATAGCTTGAAAGGGAACATAAAACAACTAACTAATACTAATAAAAAGGGTTTAGAATCTACCTAAAATGGTGGTTGAGGACTCCCTTAGAAAGTTCAAAATGAGCCTCCTAGCTCCAACAGAGTGCTTGCTAAATGTGGATTTCGAAATGGGGAAGAAATGGCTTAAAATAAGGTGCTGCCTACGGTCAATCCCACTTCTGCGGATCCCTTCCTGCAGAAGCGATCCCGCATCTGCGGACAGGGGCAGTTTCATTTAATTTCTACGCATAGGAGGACGATTATCTGGAGGTGTAGCTGCACACCTACGCTAAGTGTTCGCTGAAGCGGACTTGGTCCCATCCCACATAAGCTTGCATTTGCGGACCAGCCTCCACAGAAGCAGCTCCGCACGTGCAGTGAAATTCCGCAAGGGCATTTACCTCTCATCCTGAAATACTAAGTCAAGAAGATCCCGACCCGATATCCGAACCCCATTTGAGATTTCCTGAATACAACTGAATATGCTTCCCGCGTATGAACAACTCTATGAACTTTCTTGCCAACTAGAAATTCAAAAATAGCATTATTACAATGTGTTTTACCCACTAATCATCTCCAAAATTATCCCAACATGCACATATAGCAAAATCAAGGACTTAACCATATCTGATAGCGTCATGAAGCAAAACAAGACTCGACTACGTCATACATTAATGTCCCAGACTTAACAATTTACAATGGAGCTCCGAACCATACAATCTTGTTCTAAAGTTAATTCTTTTCTTTTTAAACTTACCCTTATGATTTACTCTCCGAAAGAAAATGAATTTATCACGAGGCGCGTGTTATCCATATCTGCGAGCCACAACATTGAGAAAAGAGTAAAGGAAAGGATAATTCGGTTGAAACACGGTAAGAAGTCAAAAATGACCGAATGAATCATTACATCAGATAGCAATTAAACAAACGTTCATGTAGAACGGGAAACGAGGGAAGGAAGGAAAGTTTGGTTGGACCAGATAACACCGGGTCTCAATGAAGGTCGTTGGACCCACCAGAGAGTATCCCTTTGATATGAATAAAAATAACAGCACCAGCTGAACGTCAAACAAATCCGGTGGCAATGCCAGCTCAATATCCATCTCGCAACCTCGTAAAGGAACCATCAAATGGCCCGGTGATACCTCGAGTATGATTTGGCAAAAGAATTATGCTGAAATGCTAGGATGATTCATGAATGTCCCACAATAGGCTCCGTATAAATAGCAACATTGAGTTTACTCCAATAGTGGCTACCGAAAGTGCTTATATAATCCCAAAATAGTAGGCGCATCTACAAAAAAATTCCACAGGTGCAAGATCGCAGAGGCGGTGAAAGATACACAGATGCAACCTTGTGGAAAAAGGCCAACCCACCGTAAAAGCGAGTAGTACTCTGCAAAAATTGAGACGCAGATGCGGAAAATAATCTGTCGAAGCAGATAACGGTTACAGTATGGAAGCTCACAAAAGTGATCCGCTTTCACTGATTTGTTTGCACAGAAACAAAATATTTTCAGCAGGAGCGGCCACGATATATCAGTCGTCAAAATAGAAAGGGCAGAATTTCAAAAGCCCCAAAACCCTTATACACTCTCCCCCATATTTCCATCACCTCCGTAACACCCCACTTCAGAAAACAACTCCTTCCACTTCCCAAGCACTCAAAAATCCTTATATACTCGCACACATAACCCGTTCCAGAGCAAGAATCCCCAAAATTCTTTCTTTTCTCTCCAAGATCGGCTATAAATCGGTAAGTTTGTTTCCTTAGCTTCTATTTTTGCGTGTTTGGGGTTACAAGGGGTGGTGGTTCATGATTAGTGTTGGAAAGAGGTTGAGATTTCAGGCAAAAAATAGATTTTAGGGTTCACACGAGTTTGCTTGGGTCTTGAAACTTGGGGTGTTGTTAGTCAACTTACAACGACTAATCAAACCTAATAATCATGCATGTTAGTTCTTACGGAGATTTTAGAAGTTTTTAAAAACAAGTTTGACCAAAATTTGAGTAACAATAGTGAGTTTTTCGGTTGGGTCTGTTTTAGGAAAGATGATGGTGATTTTTGCACCTGCGAGAAAAGGGTCACAGATGTTGTTCCGCATCTGAGCAAATTCTTGCTCAAGTGTGAAGACCGTCGAATAAGATAAGCTCGCAGAAGCAGAAGGTTTTCTGCAGAAGTGACCTCGCATCTGCAGGGTCACTTCCCAGGTGCGACACATGCAAAATTTTTAGTAAACCAGTAGCTTCGCAACTGGTACCTGCCGCACTTGTTTTTCTGATTTTTTTGCTCCGATTAATGCGTATTGAATTATTTGAGATAAGTACATTATCGTACTAAATTTATTTCAATCCTTTCATGTGCTTAAGCTACTGAAATGGACCAACAAGAGAATGATAACGAGGTGCAAGGCCAGGGATTAAGGGAAGATGCGGTGAGGTATCAATATGATGTGACTCAGTTCATGTTCGTCGATTGCGATCACGGTAGTACCATAATTTTCTCGATAAGAAACTTTTTACCAAGAGAGGGATTGCCATTGATAGAGTTCCGGAGTTATTATCAGAGTTTTATGGCCGGCTAGAGGCCACTAGTTAGACCTGCTTTATTTCAAACCCGTGTCAAGCCAATGAGCAGTGTATGTGAGAGTTTTATGCAAACTTGAAGTGCACCAACTTCGCAAATTCAGAGATTATTATTAGGGGCAAGACAATGAGATTTTGGGCTGAACATATCAATGAACTTTATGGCCTTCCTAACCATTCCCTAGAGTTGATGCAAGAGAAAGATACTTGTTTCAGTGATTGGTTGGTGTCTAAGGTGTGCCTTTCGGGTAAGCAGGTTTCTTGTGCCAACAAAAAGAAGGGTATCAAGTCTGGTGACTTCACATCCGAGGCGAAGATGTGCCAATATATCATAACCAGCTAGGTGTCTCCTTCCGACAATGTGACTGACTACACGTATAGTCATGCTATGATGATTTCTTGCTTGCTAGACGGTGTTCCAATGAATATTGGTTACCATGTGGTTCGGGATTTGCAGGAGTATCTCCTCTAAGATTGCCTGAATATGATGTTCCCTTCTATGATCATCGAGTTGTGCAGGCATTTTGGGTTTACTGATCGTCCCACAGATAACTGGGTGGATCTGAGAAGGCTTTCCATCCACTGAAGGTTACTGGAGCGGGTAGTGTTGTACAACGTAAGAAGAGTAAGATAGAAATGAGAGTGGGTGAGTCATTTTCTTAGTAGAAGGGACGGTTTGGAGCCATAGGTACTCAGTTGCAGACCATTCGGGACTTGGTGTCTCAACTTCCCAGTGGCCCTTCAGATGATGCTTCTATTCACTTTATCAAGAGTATGTGAAGGCATACATGGATTCTCAGAAGGAGCATGCATGGACCAATAAGAAATTTGCAGAGTCTGTCAGCACATTAGAGACTACCTATTGCTCTATGGCCACAACACAGGCCGATCTCCATCGAGATTTTGACACGGAGAGAAAGAAGAACAAGAATATGGGTAAGCTGCTGGTGAAGGTGTGGAGGGGAATCAAGGAGATATTCAAGTGGGAAATCCGAATAAGAGGCTTTTGGTCAAAGATGCGGATGATGACGAGATGTCTTCCTTCTTTTCAGCAGACGATGCTGATTCCGATGTTGCTACTGATGAGGATGAGGCATAACGTTTAGCATGTTAGGGGTGAGCTTGTTCCGTGGTCTATCTGCTCAAAAGTCTCTTATACCCATTCCCCTTACTTCTGCTTGGTTATGATTTGAGGATTTTAGATTGTTTAGATGTTGCATACTTTGTTTTTTTTTGGATTTGCTGACTTATGCCCTTCTCGGGCCTTCATTTATGTTTTAGACTGTTGCCTTTGTCGGGACTTCCTTTCCTTACTGTTGTTTGCCCTTGCCGGGCTCTTATCTTCTGCTATGAATTACCCTTGCTGGGCCTTTATCTTTTTCCATAGATTGCCTTTGCCAGGTCTTTTATCTTCTATTGGAAACTTGGTCTAATATATTAGATAGTGATTGGGTTGATTAGATAGATATTGACTGAATTGAACAGATACTAATTGTAATCGACTAGATACAAATTTGAATGAAGTAGCACGAAAGAATGAAAGAATGAAAGATTTCCTAGATGTTTTACAACCTCTCAAGGATGGGTACGGACTTCTACGTACCTATCCGCTCCTCTTTTACTCGTGAGACCCGTGAACCTAGGGCTTTGATACCAACTTATCACAACCCAATTCACGGGTCATAATGACACCTACACTATTCCACCAGTAGGCGAACCATCCCCAAAATCATTTAAACAACTCATTTGAACAATGCAGAATAATAAGAATTATAGAAGAATTTAAATTGCTTCATTAGAAAAACTCATAAACATCTAAATATCTTTTACATTACATCCTTTCCCAGAACCTGGTATGACTTATACAAGAGAGACTATAAATACAATAGAGTTAGGAAAATAATGCTAATAACTTCCTTGAAATAATGACAGTATAAACATAGAGGAAGACCAGGACCGCTGATAGTATATTTGGCCCACCCTCAGCCTCCACGAACATCTGAAGTTGTAATTGGATCAATAGTTGAATCTGCATCCACATAAAAGGTACATCAAGTGTACAATGAGTACACAACGTACCCCCGTAAGTATCATAGGCCGACAACGACAGATAATATGTAACAAGTATAAAAATTGAGTTGACTCACAAGTATCCTACATTCTACATAGTTACTACCAACACATAGGTCACCTCAAAACATAGAATTTAATGTTCAATACCTAACTCATCTCAAAACACAGAAAACACGTATCATATATAAGAATCAAGTCTACCACACCCCAACTAACAGTCTGAACCCAATCTTAGTCTATTCACATAACCTATTTGGAGCAACAAGATGGACAAATCATGCAAGTAAGGAAATCAACTTCATCACAGTCTGTTCACATAAATGACACGTCCGAAATTACTCCCTATTCATAACACCTTCTTAAGTCCATTAGTCCTAAATTCTCTTTAAATCCCACATCTTGTAAATTATCATACACTATGAACTCTTATACATACTTGACCCTTGGTTAACCCTTCTCCCTCGAATAAGTGAATACATTCATGAATCTCACATTTTAGGATGAATAAAGCATATATAAACTCCCACATACCAATTTTCACGCCACTAAGGACGGTATTTCATTAATGGTCTAGACTTTTCGTTAACCAAAGCATTTATCCCTCTAAAGATTCAACCTTCACTCCCTTATATAAGGAACCGATACAGAACCTATTGCTAGCATCAATCTATACGGGGAACACCAACCATTTCTAATTGTACTATCTAATCACACATAAAAAGTAGACACATTAACAACCATATAAATATGTCATGCAAATGAAATGAATGCAATGGTATAAAATATGATGTAATGCAATGTACTAGCCATCTTTCAAACCTGGTATACACATGCTACAATATGTCGCCTCGTAGCTATGACCCATGAGGAACTCCGAGTCCATATACCGCTCACAACCAACCAAAATGATCCATCAGACTGGCTAGAGCATCAAATCTCAGGCTCATTTGTCAAGCCATATTATTTCACATCATCTTAATATCCAAATAATCTCATAACAGTACCATTTATCTTTGTTTCCAAGTCTCATCAGAATAACAACATTCCATAACCAACTCCAATCCAATATCAGGATAATATGTGTGTATGAATGCAACGGTAAATAAAATAAGTAATCATGAAGTATAAGATGAAATCATATTTAAAAGATGAATAACACATGCCTCAATATTAACAATAACACACAATTTTACATAATCAGTCTTTTCATATCAAGAGGCATAAAGTGATGACTAATTCAATCAACAATCACAAGTAAGATCAATCATGGCGACAAGCCCACATAACAATAGTCGGGATCAACCTTAGTATGATCCCCCAAAGCACAATGCACCAGTACCCACCCAAGTGCTCATCGCAGTCATTAAGGTGGGATCCTCATCACGCCCAATACCCCTCAATAGCTATAAATTCTACATGTATCAATCAGAGTCCAATAGAGAAAGTCATAGCCTACCTCATTGCCGAGCGGGTGCCACGAATTCCCATGCCAACGTTGTTCTTCCAAAATACTATCGGACGGTTGTGGTCTAGATATATAAGTTCTAAGTTAACACATACATCTAAAAGAAAAAACAATGATAAGCCCTTAAAAAGGAAATTGAATACCCGTCCCCAAAAGCGACCCTGGACCCTCAAGGGAAAAATAGGAACTTTATTAGGGAAATATGCTACCCATAGTCTAACTAGTATGAATCCCGAAAATATATAAAATCCATTCATAAATTGACCTTCAATTTGATTTATTTGAAAATCCATTTCCATGAAAACACTAATGTTTCATAATAAAACATGAATTAAAACTAGGGATTTATACCCTTTAATAACTTCCCATTGGCTTACAACTTCTACAACCTAAGAACCATTCATGAAAGTAAATATCTTGGTTTTCAATTCATAGAAATCTCATTTCAGAAACTTAGAAAAACCCTAGGTGCATCTCTAACCATCAACAAGAAAATAGCTTGAAAGGGAGCATAAAACAACTAATTAATACTAACAAAAAGGGTTTAGGATTTACCTAAAGTATGGTGGTTGAGGACTTCCTTAGAAATTCCAAAATGAGCCCCTAGCTTCTAAAGAGTGCTTTCCAAATGTAAATTTTGAAATTGGGAAGAAATGACTTAAAATAAGGTATTGTCTACGGTCGATCCCGCTTCTGCGGATCATTCCGCGCAGAAGCGATCCCGCATCTGCGGAAGAAAGTCCGTAGGAGCAGCTTCATTTAATTCCTCTGATCTAAGCAGAGGCAGAAGATTATCTGCAGGTGGTTGTGCACCTGCGCCAAGTGTTCGCTGAAGCGGACTTGGTCCCATCCCACATAAACTCGCATCCGCGGATCAGCCTCCACAGAAGTGGCTCTGCAGGTGCAACGAAATGCCCGCATGGGCGTTTACATCCCATCCTAAAATGCTAAGTCTAAGAAGATCCTGACCCGATATCCGAAACCCATCCGAGATTTCCTGAACACAACCCAATATGCTTCTCGCGTATGAACAACTCTCCTAACTTTCTCGCCTACTCGAAATTCAAATATGATATTGTTACAATGTATTTAGGCACTAATCATCTCCAAAATTATCCCAACATGCACATACAGCAAAACCATGGGCTCAACCATATCCGATAGCCTTGTAAAGTGAAACAAGACTCGACTACATCATACATTAACGTCCCAGACTTAACAATTTACAACGGAACTCCGAACCATACAATCTTGATCGAACGTTAATTCTGTCAGTTTCATACTTCAGATGTTTCTACCTTATGATTTACTCTCTGAGACCAAACAAATTTATCACGAGACACGTGTCATCCATCCCTGCCATCCACGACATTGAGAAACGAGTTGAGAAAAGGGTATCTCGGTCGAAACACGGTAAGAATTCCAAAATGACCGAACGGGTCGTTACAAGTCGGTTATTTGCCAAACACTTGCATGGTGGTAGTCAATTCCTAAATTGCTTCATTTTAAGCTTGCATTTTCTTATCTGGATCCAGCGTTATAGAATTATCTTAAGTCACATTTACTCGTGATTGCCAAGAAAACCTGGAATTTTCAATTTTGTCTAATAACTTACTACCCACTGTCAAGTTATCAATTATTGATTAGTTAGGTGTATCAAGACCCTGGTGAATGTTTGAAGTAACAACTTGTCGGTAAATCATTGTTCGGACATTTCTTAACCATCATCTGGTATCTTTCTCAAATCTCGTGCAATGACTCACTTGGATGTTGCTTGAAGGCCATCAACTCTTCCCTCAGAAGTGTCATCTTGCTCGGAGGAAAGTACTTGCTTACAAAATTAGTTGAATGGTCATTCTAAGTGTGAATAGAGTGAGTAGGTAGAGAATCCAACCCACCAAAGGCATTGGTCATTGATGTAAAACTTCATGAATTCTACAATTAATTCAGGTTAATTTTGAGCTTAAGAATGCAATTTAATTAAACCCGAGGTACATGAGAATTTTTGAGTGGGACAAGCTTATTGGGATGATTGGGGATAATTAGTTCATCAATGGTTGAGTGTTGGATTAATGAAAATTATAAAAGCCACTAAGAATACCTGAAAAATATTAAGCTTCAAAGTTATTAATGTTGGACTAATCTGCATGGCAACAAGTGGGGGAATAAAACAAAGAAGTTAGCAAAACAAAGGAATTGCAGACAAGGAAAATTAGTTGACTAACCAAAGAAATAAAAGAACAAGAGACAAAATGAAGAGGAATATGGGACAAGGAAAATATGTTGGCAGTTGGCCAAATAAAGGAAAATAGCGAAAGGGCCTTAAGAAGATGCACGTCATCCTTGGCGCGATGCATCCCTGTAGCGTACAAAATTCCCTGAGCAAAAAGAGACTGGCAATGAACACCAACCATAGCGCCAAAATTGACATCCGAAAGCCACAATTAATGCCTTTAATAAGCAATTCCGGGGAGAGGTTATTTCATTAGTTTGAAGCTTTGTTCTAGAAGGTCTAGAGAGAAAGGAGAGTTCTATATCATAAATGCTAATTCAAGGTGAGAATTTAATACCCTCCTTGGTAGATTTGTTCCATTAGTTTCATTACCTAAGTCTCTGTTAACACTCAAAAGTAATTTAAGTGTTTAGCCGAATTCAGTGACAACCGAACTGTTCCAGAGCCGCATTTACTCCTAGCCCTCGACTATAAGAACTTCATCGGCTACTAAGGCATCTTAGCCGAGTTGTTAGTTAGAGGTACGGCTGGGACCCACTCAGATGCAGATGCCTCAACGACCAAGTCAAAAGGGTTTCCAGACTCCTAGAAGCTGTAACAGCCAACAACAGCTAAAAGAAAGGGCCATTATCCGAGCAAGAGGAGTAGAGAGCAAGAAATTCGGCACCACCTCCCCCATAGTCGGCCATTGAACTTAGTGGGTTACTTGATGGCTGACATGGGGGGATCACGTTGTACAGTTTTTTTTATTTTTGTACTATAAATAGGATCATTCTTTGTATATAGAAACACAACCAATCAATCAAACAACTCAATTTTATCTATCTTTATCCTTTACTTTATTTATCATTTACTTTACTGTACTCAGTTGCATTCATGTTTCTTACCTCTTAGTTTACTCATACCACCGTCCTAACGCTTTCTGAGTAGTTGGGGAACCCATTGCTGAAAATCAGAGTTCCGTTTCCAGCCCAAATTACTTAAGTTAAAGAATCAATTTGTCTTCCGATACGGTCAGCCGATAAAATGACGGAGAACAGAATTTGGGGCGAGAACAAATTTGGCACGCCCAGTGGGATCATAGGTGAATTAATAACAAAGTTTGATTCTCCAGGTCAGGATCATTCTTGGCGTATGCGTTTAAAGTCCGGTAAGAAAATAAATCCCGAGTCCAGTCCACATCCTAAACAAAATTCTCCCAGAAGGAACAACGAACCAGTATCCTACTCGGGTATGCCTACATCGGTTGATACCCCTCCACTTCCTCCATCAACCCAAGCTGTGGAATAATCTAGCCAATCTGAAGGTCCAACCATAATGACCACGTCTTTTATTAGACAACAGGTCGACTTGGGCATCCACGATATTATGTACCAAGTTTCTAAACAGTTGGCTGACATTATGAAGTCGATGGTACATAATGAGGTTCAGTAAGCGAGGGAGATGGAAACCAATTGAATACACCCAGGAGAATGTTCGGCTAGTTCTGCCATCCCTATGACGAGCGGTGATGTTCAGCATGAGACCGTGACTCCTGGTGTTGTTCCTCAACTGCATGTTCATTAACTAGTGCCTACTCAAGTGTAGTCGATAGCGCACCTAGGAACACAAGCCCAATCGCCTGGCAACCATCACACTGCATGGTCGTTGCCGAACCTTGAGGCGCAAAATGTGTCACTTGACCAAACGAGTCTGCAGTATGGGTAGATCAACTTGGCTCGGAGACCAGTTCAGGCTCCAGGACACTTTGGATTGCCGCCTATTATGCCGTACATTTCTACGAATGATACTACGATGCAGGCGAACAATGTTGGCCAGCCGAATTGGCAGTTGATGTCCCATGGCTATGACTTAGCTCGCGCTATTTACATTGGAATACCATTGCAACAGTCATTGCCAGTACCCAGTCCATACCTTCCAGGAAGCGTAAATTTTCTAAGAACGACCGACGTCTAAGGCGAGCAGCCATGGAATACTGTTCCACCTTATCCTCAGGCTCCATTAGCCGTTCTAGGAGCTCAGGTTGCAGGCTTTGGTGGCCATACCCAACAGTAGCAATGGGGCATTACCCCACCTATTGGTAATGGCCAGTAGACCACCTACAACCTTCAAAACCCTGTCCAACAAAGTGCAGAATGTAGGCCGCCAGAACGCCTACCAGCAAAATCCAGTCGAGAATCGGCATGTGACTTCACAATTGATAAACCCGGAAATTATTGCTAATACCATGCAGAGGTACTTCAGCATCCAACTGAAACCTTTGGACAGGACTGTTTATAAGAAGACTTACCCCGATTTGGTAGATCGAATAGCACCTTTGCCGAGGGGCTTCAAAACACCAGAGTTTGCCATCTTTTCTATCAACGACTACAAATCCACTCTCAAGCACATCGGTAGATTTACTGCCCAATGCGGCGAGGATGGCCAGAATGAGTATCACAAGTTGCAGCTATTCCCTCTCTCTCTAATGGGAACAACCTTTTGCATGGTACTCCTCTTTGGCTCCTGATTCCGTGTAGAGCTGGGCTGACATGAAGGGTTTCTTCCACGATAGGTTCTATTGGCCCCAACCTCAGGTTACCATGATTGATGTAATAAATCTCAAGTAGCAGGTCGATAAATCAACTGCCGATTTTATTGAGAGATTCAGAAAGAAGGTTGGGAAATGCACCGTAAACTTCCCCGAGTCTGAGTGTGCCCACATGATAATCAACAACATGCACCCTCAGTTAAAGGAGAAGTTGGTGGGACAATCCTGCTCTGACCTGAGCCAGTTAGCCAAAAAAGCTAGTCAAATAGATCAGTACATCCAGGAGAAGGTGCGGAGAAGAGACAGTTGAAATCGAGGCTCCCACTTGGTATCCATCATTGAAGTGGATGAGTTTGACTCAAAGTCAGCCGATTGTGCGGCAGACGCAATGGTGGTCGAGATTATTAGGGGTAAGGTTTACTCTTGCCCAGCCATAAAAACCGTAAAAGGCAAGGAAATGAGTTCATCCGATGACAGGGTCTGTTACTCGTTTGACATCACAAAGGCAGATCAGATCTTTGATCATCTGCTTAAAGATAAGCAGATTCGGTTGCTTGATGGTCATAGGATTCCTCCTGCCGAGGAACTAAAAGATAAGAAGTACTGCAATTGGCATAATTCATATAGTCACTCTACTTCTAATTGTGTGGTCTTCAGAAAGGCGATTCAAAAGGGCATTAAAGAGGGGAGGTTCAAGTTAGCCGACAAGAGTATGGTTGAAATATCCACTGATACCGGCCCCTTTCCCGCGGTACCAATAACTATGGTATATTTTGATAAGCTCGATGAGTCAAGGGACATCAAAGGAAGACATCTAATGAAAAGGGTATGGGTCCAAAGAAACCTACCGAAGGGGAGAAAGCCACAAGGACCTCTATGTTCAACCGGTTAGGCAACCTACATGACATTCGCGATGACATACAGCCAGATAGAAGCAGTTTTCATGGCCGCCCTAAATACTGGAGGGACGTTAAACGAGAACTTCAGGAACAAACCATGAGGTTCAGGAGGGTCCCTATTGGCGCCAAGCATAGGACTGTAGGGCAAGTATGGATGCCAACCAACCAACAGCCGAGCATGCCTCGAATAGATGAAGAACTACTCCCTAAAACAAAACAGAGGGTGGTCAAGTTTAACATAAACAAGGGTGTTTCATCCTTACATATCACGGTGAGAAATGAGGACCATACGAGACCCAGAGAATGATTAACCAGCCGCCAACATAGAAGAGGGGAAGTGGTTTGTCACTCAGGCTCTCGGAAAGAAAGAGACACCACCGAGAGTCGCATCCTGGACTCAGAAAAGAAGGATACACGTGCCAAGGCCTTGCATAAGATGCAACAGACATTGCATCTAATTTCCAACACCAAGGCATTCAAAAATCATGAGATTCCTAAGTATGCCGTAGCCGAGGCTATCGAGCGGGCATTCGACTCTGTTGCTTCAGGGGCAATGTCGCCTGAAGGAGGGACGTCGGGTCAACCAGAGCTGGATGAACAGCCTATCGACAACCCGACGAAGGAACCCCGACAATAGAATATGGTTTCGGATGGACCTTTAACTGAGGCAATCCCAAAGATTGTGTAGATGATTCAGTCAGAGGATCCCCAGCCGATCCCCATTTGTCTCCAAGAAAGAAAAATATGAGCTTCTGGTTAGCCGAATTGAATGAAGGAGGGGACTCAATCCTCAATTTATTTAGCCATGACCTGGTTGATGAGATGTGGGCAGACATTGAAATTGTCAGCCTAATCCCATGTGAGTTCTGGGCCAGCCTCTCTGAGCTGGATAGCCTTGAAGGTGATGTTTGTATAGAAGACACAGAATATGCAACAATAGCTGATACCCCGGATAGGGATACTTTGAGCCCCGTAATTGGTGCACCCACAGAAAATATGGTTAAACACCTCAAACCCCTTTACGTTAAGGCTTACATTAACGACAAAATTATTAGTCCGGTGTTTGTCGACAATGGGACTGTGCTGAATGTGATGCCACTGCTTACCTTGAAGGATCTTAACAAAACAAAGGAGAATCTCATCCTAACTAACATGAAAATGGCTAGCTTTATGGGAGAAGCCTCTGAAGCATTGAGGATTCTAGTAGCAGAAATCATTGTAGGTCCTAAGACGGTCAAGTCTTCCTTCTTTGTAATAGATGGCAAGCCGTCCTACACCATTCTGCTGGGCAGGGACTGTATTCACACCAGCCGATTCTTTCTTTCTACCATGCATCAAAAGTTCATCTTTTGGGAAGGAGACAAGATAGAAATAGTCCTATCGAATGATAACCCGTTCCGACCAGGGGTTCAGAACGTAGAGGTTGTCCTCTATTCACCCTGTGTGGCTCCCATAGCCAGCACATAGCAGTATGAAGAAGGATCTTGGGAATCCTGTAATCTTACCTCGCGAGGATTTGAAATAAAATAATTGGCTGAACCACAACTTACCTTGGAGGATTTAAATGGTTGAGGAAACCCAACTCATACGTGACCTGTGGCATCGGCTGACCGCCCTAAGTTCTGAGGCAAGGATAGCCGAGTCATCGCAGATGTGGAACCACCATAGAAAACCAGATCTGGCGGCCAACAACATTTGAGCTGCCGATAGGAATTTTACGCCTAGCTTTCTTTGTCTTTGTTCTACGCTTGTACAAAACTTGAGTGTTATTTTATACCCCGTGTTGTGTATGTTTTGTGCAAAGTTTGAATAAACTTGTTTTACAAAGCCAGGTCTTAAATGAAATGGGCAATTAGTAACTCCAGATCTACAGCTACGGGGACGACATCCTATCGGCTAAATCTATGGCCAAGATGCAGTGTTTTCCTCGGAAGTTAATATCATTACGGATGGCCAAACCAAATTTTCTAAGTTTGGAAGAATATCAGCAGGCCATGCTAATGGAGTTGGGTCAGAATCGGCTGACAATCATAGAAAGAGTCAAAGCCGGTAAACGTAAAATGACCAAATCATACGACAAACATATAGAGCCTAAATAGGTTTGCCGAAGGAGACTTAGTTTGGAAAATCATCCCGCCGATTGAAATGAAATATCGTAAAATCGGCAAATGATCGCCAAACTAGGAAAGGACCCTTCATAGCGAACCCACGGGTTGCCGGCAATACAGATCAAGTGATAAAGATGCATGGAAAAGAAATGTAAATGGTAGACATTTTGAAGAAATATTACCTATTAATTTTGGGGCATGCATAAGTAATCAACAGCCACAGACCGGCTGCCTAGTCGCAAAAGAGGCTAATTTCCCTTCGATTTGGGGAATGTACGAGAAAAAGACAGCCACAGACCGGATGCCTGGTCACAATAACAGATCCTTCAATTTGGGGTCGATACAACTAAGAAGCTGAATTGGTCGGCCTTGAACCAATCGAAGGTTGCACTACATCATCAACTATTGAAGTCTCAGGAAGCCAAATCAACAGTTGCATGGTCTTCTCGAATTGCTGCAGTCTGTTCCTCATCACCAGCCGCACCAACGGCCACTACCTCAACTACCCCTAACTTTTTGGGGATTTCCACTCCTACCAACTGTTCAATCTCAGCCACACCAATTGATTGGGTCTTGGTAAGAACCTTCGTATCGGCTGTTAGAGTATCTTCTGGTTGTTGTTCCGATCGGGCCGATGCATCTTGCAAGGCTGTAGGAAGGTCACATGGCACTTGGACGACAGGATCAACTGGCAAAGAAGTAGTCGTAGCTGAAGAATGATGTGATTCATACACCACTTCGGAAGGAATAACAGGTAATGACGGCTTTACACAAGCAAGTTTTCCTCTCTATTCAGCACACTCATTTTCCAGTTGGGTCAGCCATTCATTACCCATCTTCAGATCCGATTCCAAAATAACTTGTTGATTACCAAGCTCCCGTATCTCATTATCCAGATGGAGGCCTTGTTGAAACAAAGATGAGCGGGAGGAATCGTGGGTTTTAATAGTTGAGTCTAGGGCACTTATTTCAGGGGTTATAGTCCTTATCTCTGCCTGAATCTTCTCTAATTCTTCTTGCAATTGGGACCGCCGCCCTTGCAAATCGCGCCTTCGATCGACATTTCGCTGCCTCTCCTCATTTACCTAGGTAAAAGTAGCCTGAACACGATTCTTTTATTGCCGAAGAGATCCCAAGTGTTGCAGAGCTGCGGCCGCTTCATCATGACTATATTTGGCCGCCTTATGTGAAGAAAATATGTTATTCAAAGCCAAGGCTATGTCATTATAGACGGCCGCCAGAGCTGGAGAGTCCCTCGCCTCCTTCGATAACCGGAACAAAGAGGTCCTCAATGCATGAAGTTCATCCTTGCTGGTGGGGATGCCCTTGGCTAAAAACTCCTAAACTCGCTCTTCATGAACACCAACCGGCAAAGAGGGTGAAGGTATGATATCGGCTGAGCCAAAATACTGCAAAAGTACTTCCTCAGGTATGACCTTGGCTGACGCCTCTAAGTCATCAATTGGGATGGTTTCAGCAGAGGGATCTTCCCTAGCCATCTCCTGTACAGAAAATGACAGTTTCAGAAGAGAGGCAACAGTCTAGAGACAGTTGATAACAAGACTGGAAGGAAAATGATATACCTCTATGGTTACGTCAACCTCTTCGGCTGCCTCAACATGAGAAACTCTGATATTGAGGCTAGCCGATGGTGAATCTTGTGGGTGTTCATAAGTATGAGCCAAAGAGGACGTCCCTTCGGCATGGAGAGAGGCATTATGTACTTTCCGTCGCTATTGCGCCTTATTAATAGTGGCTCCTGAAAGATAAAACCATGAAACATGACTAATGAAAGATAGCCGATACAAAGGTAGCCGAAGAAGATAAGGGATATACCTCATCATCCTCCTCTTCAGAAACAGGAACTTTGGCTTCGCGAGATCTTTCTTCCCTACGCTCACAAATAACAACCCCTTCACCTAGCCTGGGTTTCTTTAAAATGGATTTCCTAGGGGACAGAGATCCCTTGGTGGGGGTGGTCACCAAATCAACAATCCTTGAGGGGATGAAGTTACTGAAAATAATTCACATTTTCTCTTCGGCTGCTGCAGCCTGACGGAAGACCAAGAGGCAGTAGGTCTAGCCGAATTGATGGAAACCACCATTGAAGGGACCTCTTTTTTCCTTGGCTTAACATCTGCTGGGTTTTTCTTCTTCAACTGGACCAGCCGATCACTTTGTTTTGCCTGGATCAGCCAATCACAGTAGTCTTCCATAGAGGATTGGAAGAATTTTTCTTTGGCTACCTTCCACCAGTTAACAAAAGTAATAGTGGTGTTGGCCTTAGGGGAGAACGACTGCCAGACGAAAAGGGAAAGCTTATCAAGATTGTGGGTGGATACCTCCTCTGTCTTCCTGGCATTTAGAGAGAAACGGTGGGTCAAATGTTCAACACTACGGTGAGGCCATGGAATGTGCTGAGTCAGGCCAAATTATCGTGCCACAAAGTTGGGTCGATAGGGCTCCGTGGTCAACTTGTTATGCCTAGAGTTGTGCTTCGAGATAGACTATGTAGGGTGGAGACTGCAGTGAAAACATCTTGGGGCACAAAAGGTGTTCCCCGAAGAGTGTCGGCTAACACTGGAGGATCTAACGGAGAAGGCTGCCATCAAAATCGTCAAGGATGAACTCTGGGAAATACAAAGTGATCCACAACTGAAGGAACCACAGAGGACCGGCCAAAGTATCCAGATTTCGAGAGTTCCTTAACCTAGCTTGAGCATCGCCCAAAGCCATGTACAAATCGGCCAAGAAGAGGGATGCCCAACTGACATCATCCCCTGAAACGGCCAAAGCCACATAAATCTCCAACTCTTTGACAATTGCACAAAAGCTCGTACAGACGAAGTAATGGCTAAACCAATAGAGCAGAAAAGCATGATGCTCAGCATCATCGACCGAAAGAGGGGAACTTCAGCGGTTAGCAGTCATAAAAGAACCATAGCTAGAAGAATTTTTCGAAACAATAATCCCCAAGTCGGGAACTTTGATTTCACTCAGGGTAGGCACTTCGGCTCCCAGTATCGGAAGGCCTAGTATCGCCGTTACATCGAGAAGGGTGGGAGTCATCATCCCCTACGGAAAAACAAAAGCATTGGCGGTAGTAGACCAATAACCAAGAAATGCATATATGAGACCGATATTGCGGGAGATATCAGACCCCGATATTACAATGGTATAATAAAGACCCATACGCCTCCACTCGGTTCCTTTGGCCGACCTGACCCGATCCACCCAAGCAAAATAGTTGCGATCCTGGTCGGCCAGGTGCATAGGTCAGCCGGACAGCGGTCGGCAATGAACCAGTCACAGGTGAGGTGAAGGTCATAGGTCACCGGGCTAAGATGTTGAGATAAAATAACATCGCCTTGTTCCGTCCTACTATATGGAGACAGAACCAACTGTTCATCAATAAGGACCAAGGCATCGGTTAGGTTATTATCGGCTAGAGTGGTCCCATATATCTTCTGAGAAAAGGAAGAACAAGCCATGGTATATGAGTAAGAAAAAGGCTGAAATTAGGGGTTTTTATGCAGAAGGGAAGAAATCGGAAATGACTGTAAGATCAAGTGAAAAATTCTCGAAAAGATGTCTCTTCCTAACTAGATCTCGATGCGCAGCGGAAATTAGGGCTACCACTTCGAATAAACAGTTGGAAAATATTAAAACTGATTCATGGTAATAAAGACACCTCAGTTGAAGGGGAAACCCAATTCAGAAGTAATCATCATTGCATGCACTAGAGACGAGACAATTGAAGTGACATTTGTAACAGTCATACTGAAATGACGACTACTTTCGGATACATCAACTCAACAGACATACTCTAATTAATGTATGGGGGAAATTGTTAACACTCAAAAGTAATTTAAGTGTTTAGCCGAATTCAGTAACAACCGAACTCTTCCAGAGCCAAATTTTCTCCTAGCCCTCGACTATAAGAACTTCATTGGCTACTAAGGCATCTTAGTCGAGTTGTTAGTTAGAGGTACGACTAGGACCTACTCAGATGCAGACGTCTAAACGACCAAGTCAAAAGGGTTTTCGGAGTAACATCCAATAACAGCTAAAAGAAAGGGACATTATCTGAGCAAGAGGAGTAGAGGGCGAGAAAATCGACACCACCTCTCCCATAGTCGGCCATTGAACTTAGTGGGTTACTTGATGGCTGACATGGGGGGGATCACATTGTATAATTTTGTTCTTCTTTTGTACTATAGAAACACAACCAATCAATCAAACAACTCAATTTATATATATCTTTATCCTTTACTTTACTGTACACATCTGCATTCATGTTTCTTACCTCTTAGTTTACTCATACCACCGCCCTAACGCTTTCTAGAATAATTGGGGAACCCATTACTGGAAATCAAAGTTCCGTTTCCAGCCCAAATCACTTAAGTTAAGGAATTAATTTATCTTCTGATACGGTCAGCCGATAAAACTGCAGAGAATAGAATTCAGGGCGAGAACAGTCTCTTACTACATGAAAGTTATAGGTTCTTGAAGAAACTCTCAAGAACGCATCAAGAACACAAGTCTTCAAAATTTTAGGGTTCGACAAAAAGGTATTACTTCACTCCAATCTTATGTATTTTTGTAACAACTCATTCGGTCGTTTTGGGATTTTTACCCATTCTTCTCCAAAATACCCTTTCATTAGTTTATGACTTGCGGGGATGGATGGTGGTATTTCTAAGGTAATCATGCATGTTTTGAATTGGTTTTAGTGATTTTAGAGGGTTTTAAGTTAAAGAAATGAAGATGTTTGACCGAAGTCAACATCGGGGTAATGGAATCATTTTCTAATTTTCATCGATTCCATTAGGTCCGGTATGCCATTTATTACTTAGTCGCGCCGTTGGTTTAGGTCCCGAGACATTCAGATTTGTTTTGGATAATTTGTTGAGATTATGGAATTTCATGGATTTGGAGTTGACTTTGGTCAATACCGGGTCAAGATGACCTCTTTTGAAAATTTTGAGTGCGCGAGCATGTTCATAGCGTGTTTTATGATTGAAATGTATCTTTGGTTTGTGTCCGAGTGGATCCAAGTGAGTTTCGAGTATCGATTCCAAATTTGAGAAACATCAGAAAATTCTAAACATGTTCAGTTGCTGGTTTCCTTCATCACGTTCACAAGGGAGGGACCGCGATCATCGCGTTGGCATGGGCCTGATGCATTCACAAAAGGGAAAGAGTGTCTGAATCGCGTAGCCTCACACTCACGAGACAGTGTCCACATTCGTGAAAGCCAAATTAGTTGGGCCGGGCGGGAGTCATCGCAATGTGATGGGTGTCCGCCATCGCGATAGAGGGTTTTTTAGCTGAACATATTTTATTCCAAAAAATAACGAGAAACCTTCATTTTCAAATATTTAGAGTTTTAGAGCTTGGTGTTGGGTGAAATCAAGTTCATTCTTCAAGATACTTCATTGGGCTAAGTTTCTAACCATCATCTAAGTAATTATTCATTATTCCATCAATTATTTATCAATTTCATCCATGATTTTGGATTGTAGAATATGGTTTTTTTATAAATTGGGGTTAGTAAAAATTAATGAAATTGAAGGTTCAATTGTGATTAGATTTCCATAACTTTTAGAATTATTGCTATTTAGACTATGGGTAAGATGAATTTAAGTTAAATTTCTAGTTTTCCATTAGGGCTCGGATTTGGCTATTTTGTGTTGATTTTTGGATTTCGAATAAAAGTATGGCAATATGGGTATCTACAGCTTTGTATTTTAATGTTGAATCTATATTTGATAAACTGTAATCATTTGGAAGTACTTTGGAAGGGAAATGCTCCGACTTGATGGTTCGTGGCTTCTGTTCGTCTTTGAGGTAGATTACAGTTTACTCTTAGACTCCGATTGGAGGGCGTATATAGTTTATAAATATTAAAGGAGTAACGAGCGTGAAAGGGGGTCCCATATAAGTGATTGTGATGAGAACTTATGTGGGTACAAGTATATTTGTGTGGATAATAATGTAAATGAAATGTAATTTTGACGGGTGTGAGCCTTCAGGCATTGGAAATGGTGCATAAATCTACTAGGTTGTTATGATTGTCATTTATGTGGGCTATGATAGCCATGTTTGATGAATACTTTTAATTACTGACTAATTTACCTCATCACTCCATGCTTCATATAAATTATGAAAGAATGATCATTATTGATACTCGAGTTGAGCTTATGTAATTCCATTATGTATGATTATCCACTCCATACATTCATGATATTTTTGCATACATTCACACTTACATATTTGATGGATGAGTTATGGAAAAGGAGACACTAGGTGGTCTTTAAGGTAAGAAAAATGTAAGATTGAGGTTACATATCTGCGATGATTTATGAGATCGGGTGCATGTCGCAACATATAGAGATTATGGGATCGGGTTACACGGTGCAAATGGGATCGGGTTGTACACCGTAATAGGTATATGGTCCTTGCGAATCCCCCATGGGTCATGAATAGATGGAATGACTGTTAGAATATGTACCAGGATTGATATTGGTCAATGCATTGCATTCATACATTCATTCATCCATCTATTCTATTATCCTTCATATGTGATACATGTTTATCTGTCTTTCTTGTGAAATATGAATTCTTGGTCATAACTAGAAAAGTTAAGTTGAGCTAGTCTAATAAGTGTTTAGATTCAATATTTATATGTTGTATGTGTGTTTCTTTCATTGTTGACCCATGATACCTATGTAGTACTAGTGATTTGTACTCATACTACACTTACTGCACTTCATTTTTCCAGATACTGATCCATGATCCAACACCGGGCCTCGTGGCTGATCTAGAGGCGATCCATTTCCAGATTCTAGGGTGAGCTATAGTTCGATCTGCAGCCCCGAATTCTTCTTATGATTATATTTTGTACTTTAAAGACTTGAATTTCTAATTAGAAGCTCTTGTACAAGCTAGACCAGGTTTTAGGGATTTTAAAGACTAATTTATCTTGACGCACTTTATATATATATATATATATATATAGTAACACTGTTAATTAGTACTTTTGATGTATTTAAACTTCTGCATTTTCCTTGTTTAATTAATTGACAACTTGGGGATGGTTCACCTACTGGAGGGACAGAGTAAGTGCAATCACGACCCGTGAATTGGGTTATGACAAATTAGTATCAGAGCCCTAGGTTCACCAGTCTCACGAGTACAAGAGCAATGTCTAGTAGATTCTTGCGGATTGGTGCGTAGATGTCTGTACCTATCCTCGAGAGGCTATGAGACATTTAGAAAACTTCCATTCTTTCATTACTTTCACGCTAGTTTGTTAAAATTGGTATCTAAGTTCATATTGTATTCTCTCACAGATGGTGAGGACAGACACAAATACGGCTAGAGATGAGGAATCAATTCCTGCAACTGAGGTTGTGGTACATGGTAGAGGTAGAGGCAGAAGCTGTGGTAGGGATAGACCGCGTGGAGAACCATTGGCCAGAAGTAGATCACCATTAGCTGACTAGGCCCGTGCTAGATAATTATCTCTCGAGTTATAGGTAGAGCGTAAGGATGAGCCTTTTGAGAAGGAGAAGCTGGGAATAACCCAGGCATTGACATATATTATTGCTATGCTAGTGCTTCATAATGCCATTGTGCGCATTCTGAGCCTTCTTGAGGGTTCGACCCAGACAGACATTGTTTCACCTACTTCACATGGGTCATAGACTAGAGTTAGAGGTCATACTCCTGATCAATATCGTACTCCAAGGGCATAACATGTTGCCGTTGTGGCATCTTGCTTTGATGAGATTGCAGCATCTGATTTTTCTCCTCTACCAGTTCCTGGGCCGATCATGTCCAATGAGGGGCAGAAGATATTTGAGAGGTTTACCAAGATGTGTGGTTTGGTTTTATGGTACTCCCGAGGAAGATGCGTATGAGTTCATTATTAGTTTTCATGAGAGGCTTCACAAGCTGAGCTTAGTGGAGTCACACGGGGTTGATTATCTTTCTTTTTAGATGATCGGGGACTCCAAGCAGTAGTGGAGGTCCTACATTGATTGTCGACCAGCTGGGTTGCCTCCTTTAATATAGACTCGGTTCTATAAGGTATTTTTGGAGAAGTATGTTTCTCATAATTTGAGAGATAGGATGAGGGATGAGTTCTCCGCCATATATTAGAGACGATTGTCTGTCATAGAGTATGAGTCCAGGTTTCATGCCTTGGCTCATTATGCAATATCATTGCTCCCCACCGAGGCAGAGAGCGTGAGGCAGTTTCTGAAGGGTTTGACCATTTTGCTTCAATTGGCGACATTATATGTTACTGCTTATGGGGATATATTTTAGGCAGTAGTGGATCTTTCGAAAGAGGTTGAGTCAGTGAGATGTCAGTTTTTTTATAAGGGTGACGCCAAGAGGGCTCACAAATTTAGTAGTTTTAGTGGTTCTTCTTGTAAAGGTTGAGGACACTATGATATTCCATAATCACCATTCCAGTCGTCCCATCCAGTCAGTACTCCAGATTTCGGTAGTTAGTTCTTTGAGGCACAGTGGGTTCAGTTCAGGGCAGACATCTTGGGGTCTTATTACCGATACTCAGATTGTGGATGACATTTGAGTTCTTCTATAGTAGTTCAGCAACCCATGACCAGTAGGGAATGTTATAAGTGTGGTGAGATAGGACATCTCAGGAGGGATTGCCCCAGGTATAGACAGGGTAGAGTCTGATATAACTCTTGGGTTCAGGCACCTAAGACTTCAGCACTACCATCTAGAGGGGCCAAATATTTTGGTAGAGGAGGCTCGTAGCCTGCCAAAGGTGGTCATCTGTCTAGTAAGGGCAGTTCTCAGTCAGTGAGGGGCGGAGTGATGTACCGTGAAATTACAACACATTTGATACTATTTTCTTGAGCTTTTGGGACTCTTTAAGTGTGTTTTGTGTCTTTTCTTTATTTATGTATTTTGCTTTGTTGCAGGTATTCGTGACTAAAATAGAAGAGATAAGGATAATTGCATAGAAGGTACCCCAAAGTGTGAAAGTCAGAAGTTCAGTTGCAGATTCAAGAAATACGGCAGGAATTACGGACTGTGAAATATTTTACGGACCGTAAAGATAAACAGAACGACAAAGTAACTAAAGAGAAAAATGGTAGATTTTACGGCCCATTAAATAATTTTTAGGTCCGTAAATCCAATGTAAAATATTTTATGGTCCGGGAAACTTAGTGTGAAAGAAAACCTAGTTTTGAAGGAATTCAGTTTCACGGTGTGCTGATAAAATTTTATGAAACGTAATTCTATTTTAGGGTCCATAATTATTTTCACCGGGGTATTTTTATCCAACTTCGGGAGCACGTTTTTGCGATGTATAAATAGTCTTCTAGAGTTTTGAACCCCATTATTCTGCATTCATTTCTTGTCTCCTTGTATTGAAGACAAAAAATAGTGGTTGTTGAAGTTTAAGAAGAATCTTTCATCTTTTTGTCTTTTCATCAACATCATTGTAAGCTATCATGAATGTTAATATTTTTAAAAGCTTTTATATTTATAAATATGTGTGGCTAAACTTCTTAGTTAGGGTTGTGAGACCATAATGTATCAGTTATGTGATTGTGTCTTGAGATTATAGCTTCATTTTTATGCCATGAATGTTTTCTAGCTGCTCTTCCTCTTTTAATGTCATTTAATGGTGGCCAACTTTAAATGTGCCTAGATATCTTCATTTTTCTTGGAAAAGAAAATGAATGTTAGAAAAAGGGTAGTTAACAAGGATTTGAGGCTTTAAACCTCATAGAATAACTTGAGCCAGGAATAGTAAAGTCAACTTGAAATAAAAAGGGTTAACCATATACCCATATTTTAGGGCTTGGAAAAGCTTAGTAATAAAATTCACAGATTTGCTTGGAAAACTTTCGGCGAACTTAAAAGAAACCATTGTTTAGAACATTTTGGCATATAAATGAGTTAAATCATAGAACTAATCACATTATTTTTCATTTGGGACCACAATCCTAGTCGTTTTACCTATTGTTATAAATCAATTCTTGAATCCTTTTAATCAACGTTACGATTACATAAATCAAACAAATTATTTCCCCCTTCCTTAGAAATTAAGACTATTAGTCGAGCATTATACTTAACAAGTAGATTTCTTCCTTGTATTTTCTATGGGATTCGACCCCAACCTTGTTGGGTTCTATATTTGACCAACGACCACTTTATACCTATTTAAAGGTATAATTTAGGAGTATCAAATTTAAGCACCATTGCCGGGGAATATGACCTAGAAATTTACCAATTAGTGTAAAACTCTACTTTTAGTCTTTATTTCTCATATTAATGTTGTTGTTTTTGCTGTTTCAAAATGTCTGACTCTGATTCTAATAATAATTGTTGGTGAGACTGTGTATACCAATGCCATCCAGCCGCCCCATCTTCAAGGAAATGAGAGCTTTCACCTCAACACCACCACGTTGCACCTATTCAGGACTAAGGGTATATTCGGAGGTCTACCCACTGATGACCGGAATAGTCACCTTAAGAATTTTCTTGGAGTGTGTTTCACTAATGTTCAACCAAACGTCTCAAGTGAGTCGGTCAAGTTGAGGATTTTACCATTCTCTCTTATGGAGGAAGCTACCACATGGTTGGATGATCTTCCGTCCCGGTCTATCACAAAATGAGCTGAATTAACCGAAGCATTAATGAAAAAGTTCTTCCCTCTATTCTGGATGTTACAACTCTGTGACAAAATCAATAACTTTCGTCAACTTCCAAATGAGGCATAACATGAATCTTGGATTAGGTTCAAGAAGAATATCAAGAATTACTCAAAGAATGGGTTTCCCGATAATGTTCTCCTCCAAACTTTTTATAGGTCACATGATTCGGTTAACAAGTCGGTGGCTAGTAATATTGAAGAAGGATCCGTTATGGATAATTCATTTGATGTGGTGAGTGCTCTACTCGATAAGTTGACTGAGAATAATGAGGCTTGGAATACTAGAAAGGAGGAGGTCCTTATAAAATATTATAGCGTGAGGCAATTAAGAAGGAAGAAGAGAGAGATGAAAACATGGCCCAATTAATGACACAAATGGCGACACTCACTAAGCATGTGATAGGAGCAGCCTTTAAAAAGTGAATGTAGTAGGCTCTTGTGAAGGAGGTCATCAATATGAACAATTCCACAAAGTCTATGATGAAGAGTCCCATTTTGTCAACAATCAAGCGGGTGGTTCCCGGCTTAACTACCAAGGTTCTAATCAAGGACCCTGGCAGCAAGGTAAAGAAAATCAAGGTTAAAACAAAGAGTAAGGAAACTCTCAATTGCGAGACAATAACCAAGGGGATTACAATAACAATTACAACAATCATCGGAGTTCAAATCTGTATGTCCCACCAAAGGGTAGCCATCAAATTTCAAACCAACCATCAACTAGTTATCCTGCTAGTTCGAAGATGGAAGATATGTTATCGAGAGTGTTAAAAAGGTTGAATCAACTGACACCTTCATCAAAGAGGTAAAATATGACATGAAGAGTATGAGATATGGTATGAGTAGCATGGAGAAACTTGTGAGTTCTCACTCAAATTCTATCAAGCAATTGGAATAACAACTTAGCCAAATCTCGGCTACCCTCAACCAAAGGCAAAAAGGCACACTTCCTAGTGACATGGTTGAGAACCCAAATAATGATGGTGGTAGTGTCTCTCATTGCATGGCCATTACTAGGATTGGCAAGGTACTTGGGAGAGAAAGGTCGGTAAAAGGAGATGCATTTGTTGATGAACCCATGGTTATTGAAGAGATACTATTCCAATGAAAAAGTAGGCTAGTAGTGCAAAGCCTATTGAACAATTACCATGGGTTCATCAACAAGTATTCCAAAGTTGAAGAAACTCTCTATCGACATTCCATTAATGGAGGCCCTTGAACAAATACCGGACTATGCTAAGTTCATGAAAGATCTCATCATGAAAAAGAGGCGAGTTAGTTTCGAGATGGTGGATGTTACTCATCATTGTTGCTCTATCATTTTGAAGGCTTTGGTTGAAAAGAAGGAAGAACCCGGAGCTTTTACTATTCCTTATACCATTGGGGTTTACAAATTCACTAGGCCTTGTGTGATCTTAGTGCAAGCATTAACCTGATACCCTTGCTATTTTCAAAAAGTTGGGTTTGGCCACTCCCCGACATACTATTGTTGATGGTGGATCAAACTGTGAAGAGGCTGGTGGGGATTCTTTATGCTGTTCTTATGAAGGTTCATCAATTTATATTTCCTGTCGACTTTGTTATCCTTGATTGTGAAGTTGATTTTCAAGTTCCAATCATCTTAGGAAGATTATTCTGAGCCACGTGACGAGTTCTAGTTGATGTAGAAAATGGGGAACTCATTCCGAATGAATAATGAGGAACTTATTTTTCATGTTTACAAATCAATGAAGCAACCAGCTGATATGAGTGTAGTGTCGGTGATTGATACTATTGATGAGGCCGTGGAAACTACAATTGAGCAATATTTTGTTGGTAAGGTATTGATGGCAATGTTGATGAATTATGATAGGGAACATTATGAAGATTTTGAGGAGATGGTAAATCCCTTAGTGGGTTAGGTTCCTACAACTACAACCCCAAGAAGCTTGATCTTAACTTATAAAGCCAAGAAACTCCTCCAATAAAGTCATCCATCATTGAACCAGCTACATTGGAGCTCAAACCTCTCCCTTCACACTTGAGGTATGAGTTTCTTGGCCCAAAAAACTTTTTCCATCATTGTTACAGCTCGGTTGACCGAGTCACAAATTGAGAGATTATTGGTGATATTGCGGAGGTACAATAGGGAAATTGGTTGGTCTATTATTAATATTCAAAGAATTCCTCCTAGTATTTGTTCTCACAAAATTCAACTTGAGAAATAATGTGTACCTAGTGTTGAGCATTAAAGGAGGTTGAATCTTCCTATGCAAGAAGTTCTGAAGAAGGAAATCATCAAATGGTTGGATATCATAGTGGTTTATCTGATCTCGAATAGTCCTTAGGTGAGCCCGATGCAATGTGTGATGAAAAAGGTGGAATGGTTGTGGTTAGGAATGAGAAGAATGAGTTGATTCCAACATGTATGGTAACCAGATGGAGAGTATGCATGGATTGTCAGAAGCTTAATCATTGGACCAAGATAGATCATTTTCCTATGCCTATCATGGATGAAATTCTTGATATGCTTGTGGGTAGAGGTTCCATTGCTTCTTGGATGACTATTTGGGGTATAACCAAATTACCATTGTTCCCGAATATTGAGATAAGACTACCTTCACTTGCCCCTATGGTACTTTTGCATTCAAGAAGATGCCATTTGGTTTATGCAATGCTCCCACAACCTTTCAATGGTGTATGATGTCAATTTTTTTTGACATGGTTAAGAAGTTCATTGAAATCTTCATGGATTACTTTTCCGTGGTTGGAGATTCTTTTGATAGTTGCTTGGACAATCTAGCCCATGTCTTAAAGAGATGTGAAAAAACAAATTTGGTTCTCAATCGGGAAAAATGCTTTTTTATGGTAAAAAAAAGGCATTGTGCTTGGCTACAAGATTTCGGAGAATGGGATAAAGGTTGACAAGGCAAAAATTAAAGTTATCTCAAAGCTTGCTCCCCTATTACCGTAAAAGGTGTTCGTAGTTTCTTGGGTCATGCCGGGTTATATAGAAGGTTCATTAAGGACTTCTCTAAAGTGGCTAGTCGATTGTGCAAGTTATTAAAGAAAGAGACCAAATTTGTGTTCGATGATGCATGGCTCAAGGAATTTAAATGTTTGAAAGAAAAGCTCACATCGACTCCAATTATTGTCATACCGGATCGGTCAAAACTGTTTGAACTTATGTATGACGCAAGTAGTGTAGTTCTTGGGGATGTTCTTGGGCAAAGGTGTAAGAAAATGTTTCACCCTATCTATTATGCAAGTAATACTCTCAATGTGGCTCAAATGAATTACACCGTTACCGAACAAGAGTTGCTTGCAATTGTCTATGCATTTGAGAAATTCTGAGCGTATTTGTTGGGGACTCATATTATAGTCCACACCGATCATGTGGCTATCCGATACCTCATGGATAAGAAAGATGACAAGCCAAGGTTAATACGTTGGGTGCTTCTCGTGCAAGAATTTGACTTTGCGGTCAAGGATAGAAAGGGGTGTGAAAATCGAATGGCAGATCATTTTTCATGACTTGAAGAAGAGGGGAGGCCGATAGATGATCTTGTTATTAATGAATCTTTTCTGGATGAGAAAATGTTGGCGGCTTCTCAATACTTGGTGTCATGGTATGCCAATTTTTCTAATTATCATGCTAGTGATAACATGTCGGAAGATTTGAACTTCTATCAAAAGAAGAAGTTCTTGAACGACGTCTGAAAGTTCTATTAGGATAATCCATATCCTTTCCGAGTGTGTGCCGATAACATCATAAGGAGATGAATTTATGAAGTTGAGATGATGCATATAATTGAGGCTTATCACTCTTCACTTGTTGGTGTCTATCATAGTAGTTGAAGAATGATGACAAATATTCTTCAAAGTGGGTTCTATTGGCCAACTATCTATCAAGATGACCATGTTTTTGTAAAGGCATGTGATCAATGTCAAAGGCATGGGGGCATCTGTAGACGACATGAACTACCAATGACACCAATTCTTGAGGTAGAGTTGGTTGATATTTGGAGAATTGACTTCATGGGTCATTTTGTGAGTTCCTATAACAACAAGTACATCCTTGTTGCGGTTGACTATGTATCAAAATGGGTGGAGGCTATGGCACTTTCATATAATGAAGAAAAGAGTGTCACCGCATTCTTGAAAAAGAACATTTTCTCAAGGTTTGGTACTCCAAGGGTGATCATTAGCGAAGAGAGTTCTCACTTTTGTAACCTATTATTTGGGGCTCTTCTTGAAACATATGGAATCAAACACAAGGTTTCAACACCTTACCATCCTCAAATGAGTGGACAAGTTGAAGTGTCAAATAGGGAGATCAAGAGCATTTTGTCCAAAATGGTGAATGCTAATCAGACCGATTGGTCAAGGAAGTTGGATGATGCACTACAAGCATATAGAACTACATACAAGACACCAATAGTCATGTCTCCTTACTGGCTGGTGTTTGGTAAGGCTTGTCATCTCATGGTGGAACTTGAGCACAAGGCTACATGGGCCTTAAAAAAGTTGAATCTTGATTGGGGTGCTGCCTCAAACTTGAGAATAGAATAATTGAATGAGTTGGATGAATTCCGCCTTCGACCGTATGAGAGCTCTTCATTCTACAAGGCCTACATGAAACATTTCCACGACAAGAGGGTTTTAAAGAGACAGTTTAGCTCTGGGGACCAAGTCTTGTTGTTCAAATCGAGGCTACGGTTGTTTCCCAGAAAATTGAAGTCAAAATGGTATGGGCCATTAAATATCATCCAAGTGTTCCCCCATGAGGCGATTGAAGTTAAGTGTCATAGTGGAAATAGGATAAAAGTGAATGGGCAAAGGGTGAAGCACTTACCCGGTGAAGTGAGGATACTCGAGGTGCTATTCTTCAATGGCATATGATGAAAAGGGTCAAATCATCATACGACGACGTTAAATCAAGCGCTTCTTGGAAGACAACCTAAATTTATTTTTATGTCATGTGATTTTTATTCTTGTACTATTTTGATATTTGTTTGTGTGCTAGGAATCCAAAAATCAGAAGTTTCAGGGACAAAGGAGATAAAAGCTACAAAAGTTTAAGTGCCAACAGTTCTTTTATGGACCATAAAATGCACGGTTATATTTTTAAAGGTCCATAAAATGAACCGTTAGAGGAGAAAAATAAGTAGGTCACTGTTACGTTTTACGCTAAAAATTACGGTCCATAAAACTTTCTACGGTAGGTTTTACGGCCCATAATTTATGTGGCCACGTAATCATTCAACTCAGGTAAGTTACCGTGAAATATGACCAAAATCCCATTTTCGATCCATAAAATAGTTGGAAAAATTTGGGGAAAAGTTTAAATACCTAGCCTGACTCGTTCAATTCCCACTTTTTAAAAAAAATCAAACTTTTTATCTCCTCTTCTCCAAGTCATAACCGACAAACATGCCTCTCCCATAACCCCCATAATGCACTCCCCTCTGAAGCACTCTCACACACCTTGCATGAGTTCACACCATGTGGGAAGAACAAAACTGTGATCTCAGTTGTGCCTCTAAGTTCATCATCAAGTTCTCATCGCCCATAAGGTATGTTCCTGTTATAAACTTTTCTCTCATGTGGTACTCCGTAAGAGTCACAAGCAAGGGTGGTGGCTGATCTCCACTCCTCCGACTACCACGAATTTCACAACTAGGGTTTGCTCAATTTAAGAATCTGCATTGTGATTCCATGTACCTATGTGCTACTTGTTGATTATTTGGGGAATGAGGGCGAATTTGAGATGATTAGGGCGGGGTTTTGGTTCTCTTTCTGAGAATTGCATACTCATGGGGACGAGTTCATTAAATCCCATTAAGTTAGAGGAAATTTCAACCATTGACTTCGCCATCAGGGTCTAAGGTCGTTAGGCCCACCAATAGCTTGATAAAATTATTCTAAGAAGCTTGTAACAATGGGTGAAGTCTGTGTAATCCAAATTCTGGTGATTCTCAGCCATGTGAGAGTGTGCAATGCAATAACTCGTTGAGCATTTGAGTGCATGGGTGTGATTTCGTGCTTTGAAAATTTATGATGCTTGCAAAAGTTTTTGGAAGAGTCAAGTTCAGAAGCTCAATGTCAATTTGAGAAAACAGTGAGTTTGACAGACCATGAAATTTTTACTGAGCGTGAAAGTCCACCATAATTCAGATCTTGAAATTATGGTTTCTATTATGAATTACAGTAGTTTTTACGGACTGTAAAACTTTTTTTGGACCCTAAAACTTCACCATAATTTAGATCTTGAAAAAGTGTTTCTGTTACAAATTACGGTGAGTTTTCCGGATAATAAAATGTTTTACGGACTGTGATATTTTTTGGTATGATGTGCTTGCTTGATTCCTAATGTTGTGTCTTTGAATTCTTAGTTTGTTTTCTTTGTTTTCTTTTTTCTTGTATCCATATATAGAACATCTTGGTTACTAATATTTGTCATAAACAGGTATGCAACCAAAAAATTTGGTAAAGAGGGGTGGAGCGCAACCTGCCAGGATGTGCAGGGGAAAAAACATACCAAAAGTATAATCCAGACTGAAAGATGCGCCCACTGACTCTGGAAGTGAGAAAGTTGAGATACTATTGAAAATGACCACCCATAAACGAAAGGCAGCACCATCATATGATCACTCCCAGTCCGATGAGGGGGAATCATCTTCATTATCACCCGTTGCCAAGGGTAAAATCTCAGAACAAGAAAGGGGGCAGAGGTCCAATTCCCCCGAACCACCGACTCGTAGTCCCTTGGCTAGTCTTGAGACCTTCAGACTCCAGGAGATTAGAACAAAGCAGAAGTATAAATACAACCTCTGATTCTTAGTTGAAGGGGCAAAAACATTATTTGAGCAAGATGGAACCAACAAACCAAGGGGGTAAGCCACGAAGGAGCATCCTGGATGAGAGAAGAAAATAAGCTTCCACGGGTTGGATTCTTTTCTAAGTATCCAAGTTATTTTGCAAATTTTATAAATAGGAGTTCTTCAACGACCCTCTCGGCGACTATTTCCCGGCTTTTGTTTGAAATTCTATGCATTCTACGAAGCAGTGGTTGATAAGATAAAAAAAAGTCAACAACACCAAGAACTACACTTTTTAACCAAGGTTGAGATCCGAGGGGTGAAAGTTTATATCTCGAGTGAACTGATCAATCACTTTTACTATGGGGAGAGTTACTAAGAATCCGACAACACAGATGAGTATGACGACAAAATGGACAACAAAATATCTCAATTGTCGTGGTTGGCCTCCGTATTAGCACAAGAAAATCCAGCATGACGCACCAGCTCCTTCGTACAGATCTTAAAGAGAGACCTTAGTCTTGTATCTCGAGCGAACTGATCAATCACTTTTACTATGGGGAGAGTTACTAAGAATCCTACAACACAGATAAGTATGACGATAAAATGGAAAATAAAATATCTCAATTGTCGTGGTTGGCCTCCATATTAGCATAGGAAAATCCAGCATTGCGCACCAGCTCCTTCGTACAGATCTTAAAGAGAGACCTTAGTCTTGAGGCAAAGTTCTGGTGGAGTGTCATCATGAACAAAGTACATCCCACACATGCAGACAATGCCCTCACTCCAGACAGGGCGGTTCTTGTGGCGTCCATCTTGTCCAAATATATGATTGATCCTGGGAATCTGGTTACTGAATAGATCCGTTAGAGGATACCACAGCCAAAAACATCATTAGTCTTCCCTTGCTTGATAACTCAGTTATGACGCAAAGCGAGGGTTCCTTCCACCCCATTGATAAATCATTGTGTTAAGGCAAATGAGGTTTATGATACCTGGAAGAGTAAAGATGACACGCTCCACGCCTCCTGGATTTTCGATTATTCATTACTAGGGGTACTCTCAGAACAATAAGGGGAACATATTGAGAGGCATACCAAGCCTATTCCTAAGACCATTAGTGGTGCCACCACTAATGCACCACCCACTTTAGCTTCTCCCACCTCTTCCTCTGGACAAGTTTTATCTACCGCTTCTCCCATTCCTACTGTCCCATCTATTGCTCTTTTTGCTTCTACTATCCCACATACTGCTAATTTGTTTGGATTTAATTGAAAAAATTTATGATCCTTTGCCATCAAGGTAGAGTGAGCCGTCAAGCATGTCAGCCACTTATGGAAAGAGCTTAAAACATTTGTGGTTATGTATATTGAGCGAGTCATGAATCCATTGAAAGAGTCCATTGAGCAGTCCCATAAACAAATATATGCAAGACTTGATGAGATCTAGTTGAGAATGACAGATCTTACTAGAATGGGTCCCAATGCTGATGTAGCAACAATACGATATGTGATAAATTAATTGAGGGTGGATATTTATGAGTTGCAGTCAAAAGAGAATTCCATGCTAAACGATCCCACTTCATCACTGAATGGGGATTTATCTAAGTTAGTACCTTGTAATGATCATCTTGGAGGATGATTCTCCACCCCGAGATAAGGGAAAAAGAAAGAGGGCAGACATAGATCTTGATGACGATGAGCTCATGGGCATGTTGGGTACTTGTGCAGCACCTCAAAAGGAGTGAGAGGAGCACAAGCTTCTGAGAAAATCCCCACATCATTCTTAGATTAATACTCATTTTACCGTGGCTTCCTCCAACATAACACATATAGAGGAAACCTTGCCCGCCACTCAGCCACACCTGCTGGGACCACTACTGATTAAGAGACCGATGTGACCTTGATCGTCGATCCTACAGATGCTGCAGCTCAGCCTTCTGAGGTGGAAATGCCTCAAGATGACCAGAGTGCCTAGTACGCCCTAAGGAGCTCCTACCTTATGTTTTACACTTTATGCATTGGGGACACTACATGTTTTTTAGATGGGGGTGAGATATGTAGCTCATGTTGGGTGTGGATATTTTTGTCGCTCTTGGTTTTGCCTAGCCAATGTTTTTTTCTGAGAGCTTTTATTTTCTATTAAACCTGGAATGGTTAGGTAGTTTTTGTTTTGTGTTGTTCAAGTATAACTATGTATTGTGACTTAGATTGTTTTGGTTTGATTAATTTATGGCATGTATTTTTTTATTTTGAACTTTCCTTTCGTAAATTTTTTAGTTGTGCATATGTACTTAAAAGGATAATGAATTGACATGTATGGCTCATTTTGTGACATTGTTCATATTAGAATATTGATTGATAATTGTCTTGAGGATTTGGTTGGGAAGTTAATTTGGAAATAGTAAATGTGATCCATATGCCATGTGTTGTGAGGTTTTGTTGAGTTCTTATGCATTAGTGCAGTCTACAACTTATCCGGAATGTGTTTCAAAGAAAAATCCTAGACTACACTTGATTTGAACAAGGATGTTAGGCCTTCTTTGGACCGCTTTTATTCCTATTGCCTACCTGTTAATATTCTCCCTAGTCAACTCCGTTAGAGCCTTGAATCTTTTCTTTGGCAACCATGTTACAAGCTTTAATCTTTTATTCTTCAATTGATCTATCTCTTGGGACCCTACCTCCCTAAGTACTTTGAAAGTGCAAACATAGGGTAAGCCTAAGTCTGGGTGATATGGTTAGTAAGTTATGATATTGAAGTTTTGTGAAGACTAGAAGTAGAAGTAAAAAAAAAGACAAAAGAAAAAAAAAATTGGAACCTTCCTTGTTATTTTGAAAAAGAACAAAAGAAAGAAGAAAATGGAAGGATGAATAAAAAGTTGTGAATAAAAGGGAAACTAGGTTGTGAAATGAAATATGAAGAAAGGGTGGAAATGTTGAAAGGAAGTGTGCTTAAATGTTGAGAATTGTAGTGGGTAGAAAGGTTCCAAGTCACTATTTTCAAATGATATCCCACCTCAATCAAAAGACTACTTTATATCCGAAAGTCATAGTTGATTTCGAACCGAGTGTGTTTATATTAGTGGAGGAATACATGAAGGGAAAGCGTATGGTACCACATGTGTGTACTTTGAACATCTTTGTGAGTGTGAGTGTGTTCTCTTTTTCGTTATCTTTTGTCCCTTGTGTATTGTAATTATGTGTATTGTAGGGACTTTCTTTGGTCTTTATGAGGGCATTGTATTACAACACTTAATAAAAGGAAAGACATCTCGAACTGAGACTCTTGGCTGCATCTCTCATGCTAATAGTATTCTGTCACCAATTAAAGCTATGAGGTTAATCTTTGATCTTTTGAGTAATTGCACCATGGTTTATCAAAATAGAGTGGGGGAAAATCTTGTCTTGAGTGCATGCCTGTGGCTAATTGCTATCACTGTTGCAGTCATTCTCACTTTGTGATGCTTGAACGTTTATCTTAGGATTGTAGTGTTGTGTAGTGGCTTGAGGACAAACAAGCGTTTAAGTTTGAGGGTGTTGATGTACCATAAAATTACGACATATTTGATACTATTTTCTTAAGCTTTTGTGACTCTTTAAGTGTGTTTTGTCTCGTTTTTATGTATTTTGCTTTGTTGCAGGTATTCGTGACCAAAATAGAAGAGATAAGAATAATTGCATAGAAGAAGCCCCAAAGTGTAGAAGTTAAAAGTTCAGTTATTCAAGAAATACAACATGAATTACGGACCGTGAAACATTCTACAGACCGTAAAACCAAAAGTAAGGCTAAACAGAATGACAAAGTAATTGAAGAGAAAAACAACAGATTTTATGTCTCGTTAAATAGTTTTACGGTCCGTAAAATCCATAGTAAATATTTTGTGATCTGGGAGACTTAGCGCGAAAGAAGACCTAGCTTTGAAGGAATTCAATTTCACGGTGTGCTGATCAAATTTTATGGACTGTAATTCTGTTTTACAGTCCGTAATTATTTATACCGGGGTATTTTTTTCCAACTTCACCAACACATCTTTGTGATGTGTATATGAGTTCTAGGGTCTTGAACTCTATTATTTATAATGACCTGTTAGGCCATTTTAATTATTTTGCCTATTTTTTCTTAAATGACCTTTTCATTAGCTTCTTTATAGCATATTTGACTTGCGGGGATGGGTGTCATGATTCCCGAGGCAATTGGGTGGAGATATCAGAAGAAATTCCTAGTTTTGATAATTGAAAGTTCTAACTTTGTGAAGTTTGACTAAGAGTGGACTTTTGAGTAAATATGTCCGAAATTAAATTTTGATGGTTCCGTTAGTTCTATAGCGTGAATTTTGACTTAGATGGATGGTTGGGATGAGTCCCGAGAGATTTGGGTGAGATTCAAATAAGAAAATGGAATTTTAAAAGTTCTTATGTTAAAAGAAGAGTCTGGGTTGACTTAAGTCAACATTATAGGTTATCGAGTCTTTTTTGAAGTTTCGTAAATTCCATCAGGTCCAGAATGTACTTAATTGCTTAGTCAAGTCATTGGTTCAGTTTCCTATCATGCCCCAAACCCGACCTTGGATGTAACAAACATATGATGCTATGAACAATACCGGAAGCACCTTCAAACATTTAAACAATCCTTCTAATTCATTATCTATTTATAACAAGTCACATAAAGATTAAAACATGAACATGATCAACTTAATAAAATTAGCGGAAGTCTAATATAGATATTAAATCATAAAACGTAGCGAAGCCTCAACAAGTCATACGAGACTTTAAACATCTACCCAAAATCTGACAACTGTCTATGGATCTTCTAAGATAAACAAATGAGTATCTAACTTTGGGACGCAACCCGGAATTGAGATAAATAGACAAATAAAGATAGGGCGGTAAATGCGTATCTCATAAGTTATCTTGAAATTTCAAAAATAGAGTTTTTTCTAAGCCTTAAATCTTGTTCTTGAATCTTATGAGAGTCATTGGTGGATTCTAACCTTTTGGATTACTCTATACTAGTCCAAAATTCAATAATAATTTCGTAAAATCAGAATTCTTACCTTTTGATGAAATCTCACAAGCCCTCTCTCGTCTTCTTACCTTTAATTCTCAAGGATCTGGGTTTGGGAAGATGAACTAGTATTAAAGAGTAATGATTTTCATGTTAGGTTGATGTAGTATTGATAAGAATTGATTAAAAAATTACCTTAGGTGTTTTGGGGAAGCGTTTGAGTTGTTTTCTCTTAAAAAGTCGTCCAAAACAAAGTGGGATGGGGGACTTAAGAAAAAATTATATTCTGGGGTTTTTTTATAGGTGGGATTGTTCCGCCCTAGGGTTTGCGTCGTATATCCTCATATGCTAGAGCATTTCCCATCACATATGCAAACAAAATGCATGAAAATTTTGGTCAAAATGCGTCCAAAAATGCGCCTCATATGCATTCGCATATGCCATCTGCGAGGCATATCGGTCCAGCAGACTGCATTGCGTCCTTTCAGTAAACCAGTCATAACGTCTTACTCACAGTTCAGTTTGAGCTGCATCTTATATCGTTTGAAAGGGATTTCAAGGGCTACAACTTTCACACTTTAAATTTTCTCTAATTCCTAAAGGATTTACACGTAAATAGGCTGAAAGTCAGACCTACCATAATCTTAGTCGATTCTATCGAATCTTACGCACTTCGTTATTCGCCTTTGTCTTAACTCAACTATTTCTACCTAAACTCATCTTGTTAGTACTTCATTTACCTAAAAGGTCATATTAATACCTATTTAACACATTCATATCGAACCCGAATTGACGGAGTGTTACATTATTCCCGTCTCAGGATCATTCGTCCTCGAATGAGAGTTATAGCCTAAGATTTTCACTAAACCTCAAGTTTTTGGATTTTTGGATGCGCCTAGTCCAAAGGCGCCTAGTCCAAAGGCGAGCTGATGACTGAGATTCCAAATATCTGGAGATGATAGAACATGATCAAGCCATCATAGCTAGTCTAACCTAGGATTTAGAATTCACTCATGAGTGCTTGAATGATCTTGATGCTCGAATAAAGAGAGAGATCAATGATATTACTCTTATGACCTTCACAGAGAAAAGATTCTGGGTGGATTCATTACAGATGTTGACTCACCTCCGGATTCAGACCACCATTCGAAGGGCTAACAAAGCTCGAATACATAGAGCATCATCATCTGCTACTGGAGGCCACTTCTCTTGATTTTCTTTACTGACTTTATAGCCCCTTGTTAGCTTTATCATATTTTGTAACGTATTTAGGGGAAATATTATTATTAATGAAATTATGATTACGGGGGCAATGGTTTGAATTAACAATTGACACATTTATGTTTCGAAACGACTAGAAAGACCTTGGTGTAAAAAGGTTTTTGGAACGCGCATATTACAATTTCAATTATATGACTATGTGATTATGTGATATCATGCTTACGTGCTTTCACGCGTTTTGTCCGAATTCTTGATTGATTTTACACTTTGGACAATAATCCAAAGAAATACACAAGAAAATAACAAAGCTTAACCGAAATTGCACCTACTTAAAGGTTGACTTGCCACCAATAGACACCCAAGATAGCCAGAGCGCCATTACTCCAGTCGTTAACCTAATTAGTGAGGAAGAAAATGATAACTAGCTTCGTACGAAGATCCGTAAATTGGAGAAGAAGATTCATTTGGTCAAAGCTAGTAGCAAGCCCGCTGGAAGGAGTCACTTCACGAGAACACTATTAGAAGAACCTCTCGGATGAGGTCAACAGAATAATGAGGGACTACGTACCCCCCTTCAAGATATCCAAATGAGAGATTGAGGTACTCGTAGAGGATCATAGGCCTTACGCTGGAGAATCAAGTGGGCCCTTTGAGAAGGACACCCCCAATGCCTCCGATTCTACTAACTCTACAGGACACCTCAAGGGCTAGCCCGTCACCATGCCCTACTTGCTGGGAAATTGCCTTCAAAGCTCATGCTTCACCCTTCAGGATTTCACCAAGGCCAATACATAGTATTAAGATCTTTGAGGAATTGAGAACAGCCAGGCATGATTCTTCAGTCACGAAGTCCCCCCGGTATGCGCATATATTTATGCTCATAAGAGGTGTCATTTCCACAAAAATCAACCCGTCCACACAGTCGATGAATGGTTTTCCCTCAAGAAAATTATCATAAGGCTAATTAATGACAAAATAATCCAAAACTTTTGGGGCCCACATTTCATATTGCTTCATGATCTGATCATCCTAGGTAAAGGAATCACTCTAGACACGCAAGTTTGGCGCTACGACTTCACTATCCTTGAGGACTCATATGTGAGAATCTATCAAAAATTGGCTAGTACTGGGAAAGTCCTCCAGTCAAGGCTGCTTGGAAACCCTCGTCCGACAAACCAGACAGGAGGATAATTTGTTTGTACCATTCGGGAGCACCTGAGCATGAAATCAAAGGGTATGAGGCTTTCAAGTTTGAGTTAGAGCATCCGGTCAAGACCGAAGAGATTTGGGTAGTATTACCTCGCCATTACTAATAATCAAGACCATTGGGTAAATGTTTGGTTGTAAGGATGACAATTCGACATGTCTTCAAGGAAAGCCAACTTTTGGATAGATTTAGGCATCCCTTATCCTTTCAATCAATCGTTACCCCCTCCTATTTTATTATAAAAGAAGCTAAGTCCGACTTGATGTCCTAAAGGGGATATGTAAGAAGCCTTTATCGAGCTTTGTCAGGGAACCTATTCAGGTAAAACAACATTAGGGATGACTTTCGTATAAACAGAACTACAAAAGGGCCTAACTTCCCACCAAGGAATACGTAGGCAGTCTACGTAAGACTGGATCCCTATATTATATAACTTATATTCCCACTTTCCTTTAAAGAATGTTTGACCCGTAAAGGGTAACTCCGGGGCCAATCCCGACAGTGTCATGGTAGAAATTTAACCATAGACTCCAATACCGAAATCCTCAAAACTAAAATAGCTAAAATACCAAAAACCCTCGGAAAGAAGTGTCAATCAAGTATTCAGATCTAATGCATGGGTCTATGTGCTTTTGTGTGCAAATTTATCTGCGATATCTTGTATTATTTTTTTGTCACTAACGTACGTCATTTGTTTTTGAGTTTTTATTATCTTAAAGAGGGGGTTGATTCGTGCCGTGTCACGCTGGCATACTTCACAAGATCAAAATCTGCAATATCTCTTTCGAGCAGAATAAAGAAACAACGACTGGTACTTCAAACAACGAGCGTAACAAAAATACATTCATTATAAGGGACCCGAACCCTTAAACCCCAAAGAAGCATCACACCATGAGGATGTGATCAATATACTATTCGAGAGAGTCGCCGACCTCCAGAAGAAGGTCGCGAGAGTTGAAATGTCCAATGTCGTTAGAGAAGCGCCCGTCGAGACAAGGAAGCCTCCTCCACCATTTCCATCTCTGAGTTCGCCATTACCCAAACTCCACTCAATGCCAAAATTCCCCATATTAGTACTTCTTACCATACCCCACCACCAGCCAATACTGCCCACAGACCTGGAACTTCCTGCTCAGTGCCCTCATACCATGCACTACCACTTACTCACACGGATCCCATCACACATCCAAATACTTCAACCCAATCTACTTCGCAAACTACCAACCCTCCCAAAAACCACCAAGCACATCTCACAATATCCTTCCACACCCATGTCACTCCAATTGACTCCTTCCTGAAACTAGACCATTACGAAGAGATGGTAAGGGCTTGGAGAGCTGAGCAAGATAAATAAGACAAAAAAATAAAGCAGAAAATGATAGACCTCTCAAGAAGTCTAATAGGGCTACCCGAAAGGCGATGGGACTAAGATATGATGATCTTTATATGCATCCCAACCTAGACCTACATGAGGGTTTCAAAGTGCCCATGTTTGAGATGTTAATGGGGCAGGAAACCCAAAAGCCCACTTGTGGTCATATTGCGACCAACTGGTCGGAGTAAGGAGAAATCAAGGCCTGATCATAAGGTTGTTCATCCTGAGCCTGACCAGAGAAGCTTCTGAGTGGATTTTCGCTCAAGACATACATGACTAGGCTACCTGGGAAGACATGGCAGAAGCCTTTATGGAAAGGTTATATGGAAATTGTACCCGACCGATACTATTTGGAAAATGTCAAATAGAAGTCCACTGAGAACTACCGTGAATATGCAAGTAGGTGGAGGACCGAGGCCGCCCAAGTACAACCACCCCTAAGCAAAGAAGAGTTGGTCTCATTTTTCATCCGATCACGAGAGTCGGATTTCTACGACCGCATGTTGTCCATAGTCGGAAGACCATTTTCTAAGCTTGTCAAAATGGGAGAGGCTATAGAGGATGACCTCAAATCTGGCAGAATCATCATTGTAATCAATAAAGCTGCTCAACAGAGCACCACGAGGCCTATGAGAAAAAAGAAAAGAAGATGTGGCAAATGTCTCTTATACACCCAGCCCTAAAACCAGGAAGCGAGAGGGACCATAATCTCCCATCGATATATATCAATCACCACCTCTAAGCGGTTATCTATCAGCACCATACAACCCCATGCCTATCTTTTACGCATAACCAAACTTCCAAACACCCGCTCCCACCTACCAAGCTCTACAACTAAATTTCCAAAAACCCGCTCCAACCTATCAAGCTCTACAACCAAATTATCAAACACCTTCTCCCACTTACCAAGTTCCACAACCAAATTACCAAATGCCTACATCCATTTACCAAGCTCCACAAATCACCAAAAGCAACCTCCCCGGCCACGTAAAATTCGCCATCTCCTAACTTTGAGAAGAAGCAGCATCGGGTATTCACCACGTTAATTGAAACTCAGACCAAGTTATTCAAAAATTTCAGCGTCGCTAGACTCATCCAGACTGTTCCACCTAAACCTGCCAATCTTGGGAGTCACTTTTACTAAGCCGATCAGACGTGTGCCTAATGTTGTGGAAGAAACAGACACAACACGGAGGACTGTATCAATATGAAACATAAGATACATGATTTGATTGACAAAAGAGAGATTACCTTATAGACAACAACACCAAATGTAAACACCAATCCTCTACCCAATCATGATAATAATCGCATCTACATGATTGAGCGGGAGAAAGACTGGACCATTTGCAAGCCATTGATCTATGAATCTATTGAGAGTCTAGAGCAAACTATGGCCTCTCTCACCTTCCAGGAACAACCTAAATTCAAAGTGATAGTCCCGACGCCGGTTATAGCACATGTATCTCAAGAAATGGCACGGGCTCTAAGAAATGACTTTATCATTCATGCAGCAGTCACTCATGGTATGACATGATCCAGGAGATGCTACACTTCTGAAGAATTGTCACAGGGTGCACCTAGAAAAGAAGGAAATCAGAGAAGGCCTATTACAGAAGAAGAGGCCGAGGATTTCTGGCTGAGCATGCAACCCAAGTAATACTTTATCGTTGAACATCTAAAGAAAATGCCAACTCGGATATTAGTAATGGCATTGCTACTAAGCTCCTCACAACATAAAAAGGCCTTGATGAGGGTGTTGGACGAAGCACATATCCCTGCGGGCACAAGCAGTGAGAACCTAGTTCACATGGTGAGCCATGTTATCGGAGCCCATCAAATTTCCTTCACTCAAAATGAATTGCCAAAAGAAGGAATGACACACAACAAAGCTCTCTATTTTACCATCAAATATAGGGATACGATTGTGGCGCGAGTGCTATTGGACAACAAAGTTGGCCTCAACATCTGTGCTGAATCCATGCTCAGACAATTGGGTTATGATGTCAGGAAAATATGCTAGAGTCGCACGAATGTAAGAGCCTTCAATGGAGCCCAACATGATCCTATTGGGGAAGTGGACCTCAATATCCAAATGAGGCCCACTGAGTTCAGTACAAAAATCCAAGTCATGGCGATCACAGCAAATTACAAGTTGCTACTAGGATTTATGTGGTACCATCCTTCTTGTACCAGTCTCTTAAATTTATGTGGGAAGACCATGAGGTCATGATTCACGTTGAAGGTAGCATTCACAACTATCCCAACAATTCCATGCCACTAATCGAGAAAGTTCCCAAAGGCATAGACTTCCATGTGGTAGAACTTGTAGGAGCCGCTCATAAAGGAAATGACAAACAAATACCTATGCCGTCGGTATATAGGATGATTGCATTTACAATGCTCTAGAACATATTCGAACCCGGGAAGAGTTTGGACAGAAAATTTCAAGGTATAACAGAGTCGGTATCCATCCCAAAAATGGTTTCCATTTTAGCCTCGGGTATGTTCCCGACCCTGAAGAAGCCTTCGAAGCAGACCAAAAGAAGAAGGTCCCCCAAAGTTACGCAAACCAATTCTGGATTTGTACCAGTCATTCCCAGTCTAAGTGTCAATGCCCAATGACAAAGATGTGAAAGAAGGGTTAGGGATGTTGTTCAAAGAAAACGATTATGTCGTGATATTAGAAGAATGCAACGAAGCACCCATCATCCGCGATGTTGATTCGGACGAGCAACTATCCAACTTGACCTCTACCCCACTCTTAGCTTCTTGGTAGATATGAATTTAGATTTCTTTTAAAATTGGTTGAGTCGGCTGAGGCCCTAATGTTTACTATTTTTCACTTTTAAATTTCCTCATGATGTTTTAAAAATGGAAGTGACTCGATGTTGATCCTAGTCAAGACCACAGTTTGTACTTTTTTTATCAAATTAATGAAGCCTCAATTTACGTCAAAAATGATTTTTTTTACGCATATGATTTTTATACACTAACCATGCTTTGCCTTGTTTTTCAGTAATAAATATAAAACAACGCATAATGTCATGACATGTCACGAAATAAGTGAATCAAGTGATACGGGAGAAGAATATGAGAAATACAATAAATAAACCATGTTACTTGAGGGACTTGTCGAAGAGGTAGAATAGTTTCAGAACGAGTAGAAACCCAACCTGAATGAGACTGAAGTAATCAACCTTGGGAATGAGGAAACAATTAATGAAACTAGGATAAGCATGTAATTTGAAGCACCCCAAAAAGAGGAACTGATAAATCTGCTAAGAGAATATGTCGACATCTTCGTTTGGTCATATGCCGACATTCCCAGGCAAAGCACAAACATAGTGGCCTATAGGTTACCTATCAATAAAGGTTTCACCTGGGTTAAACAGAAGATTAGGCTGTTCAAACTGGACCTGAATATCCAAATCAAGGATGAAGTCGAGAAGCAGATCAAGTCTGGTGTAGTGAAAGTGACTCAGAATCCAACTTGGTTAGCTAACATTGTGCCAGTACCGAAGAATGACGGGATGATTCGAATTTGTGTGGACTACCATGACCTTAACAGAGCTAGTTCCAAAGATAACTTTCCACCAAAGACCAAGAAAGAGGTCATGAGTTTTCTAGGAAGGTTGAACTACATCGGACGCTTCATAGCACAGTCCACGATAATCGTGGAATCTATCCTCAAGTTGATGAAAAATGATGCACCTAAATAATGGATGGATGAGTGTTAGAGATCTTTGATACCATCAAGAAGTACCTCTCCAACCCACTGGTCTTGGCCTCTCCCAGACCGAAAAGCCCATTGTTACTATATACCTGTCAGTATCAAATAATTCTTTTGGATTGGTGTTAGGACAACACGATGAAACTGGCAAGAAAGTGTGAGCCATCTGCTATCTGAGTAAGAAATTCACCTCCTGCGTGGCAAGGTATACCTTGGTGGAGAAGACATGCTGCACTTTAATGTGGGTGGCCCAAAAGCTAAGGGACTACTTGTCATCCTACACTACCCACCTCATCTCTAAGCTGGACCATTTAAAGTATATCTTTCACCAGCTCATGCCCATAGGAAAGTTGGACAAGTAGCGACTAATTTTGAGCTAGTTCAACATCATATACGTAGTTCAGAAGGCCGTCAAAGGACAAGCACTAGCCGATCTACTCATAGAAAGTCTGGTCGACAAATATTTCAAAACACTTAAGATGTATTTCCCAGACGAGGAAGTGTTAACCATAGAGGAAGACACAACCTGAACTTATTTAGGTTGGAAAATGGTTTTCAACGGTGCAGTAAATTACAAGGGTTCGAGAATCAGAGTGGTTTTGGTGTCATAAACATGACAACATTACCCAATGGCTGCGAAGTTGAAATTCTGATGCACCAACCATATGGCAGAATATGAGGCCTGCATCTTAGGTCTCTGCATGGCTCTCGACATGGATATCCAGGAGTTATCGATAATAGGTGACTCAGATCTGTTGATTCACCAAGTACATGGAGAGTGGGTTATAAAGAATGACAAAATCCTGCCATAAGTAAACCTCACACAAAGGTTGTGCAAAAGGTTTAGAAAGATCTACTTCAACCACACACCAAAAGCCTAGAATGAATTTTTCGATGCTCTTGCTGCTATAGCATTTATGATACAACATCCTGAAATGAGTCACATTGACCCACTGGAGATAAGCATCAGAGAAGAACAAGCTTACTATTCTGAGTGGAAGTAGAACCTGATGGTCAACCCTGGTATGTCGACATAAGTGCATACTTAGATAATAGAGATTACCCCAAAAATATCACAAGTAATCAAAAAGAAACCATCCGGAGGATGGCCAACATGGTCTTTTTGAACAAAGGAGTACTCTATAAGAGAACGCCTGATCTCGGGCTACTCATATGTGTAGATGCAATAGTTGCCACAAAATTACTAGAGAAGGTACATGTCGGGACTTATGGCCCTTATATGAATGGGTGCGTCCTAGAAAAGAAGATTTTGAGAGAGAGATATAATTAGATGACCATGCAAACCAACTGTAGTAGGTTTGTGCAAAGATGCCATTAGTGCCAGATTCATGGAGATCTGATTCGAGTCCCGCCGAGTGAACTCAATGTCATGAGCTCACCATGGTCATTTATCGCCTGGGGAATGGACATCATTGGACCTATAGAGCCAGCCACATCTAACATACATCAATTTATCCTAGTCGCCATAAATTATTTCACCAAATCGATTGAAGCCACTTCACACAAGTTAGTGAAGAAGAAGGTGGTAGCTGAATTTGTATGGAACAACATCATATGTCAATTCAGCATCTCGAAGTCCATCATAACAGACAATAGAGCAAATTTGAACAATCATCTAATGAAAGAAATTTGTGAATATTATAACCCATCCGAATTCTACCACCTACAGGCCACAGATGAACGGAGCCGTAGAGGCAGCCAACAAGAAAACTAAGGAAAATGATGGATAATTACAAGTGTTGCATGAACAATTGCCTTACGCATTGCTGGGATACTGGATGACAACCCGAATCCAACAAAAGTGTCATACCCCAAGCTTGGGGGTGTGGCCGGTACCCAGTGCCCTAAGGCCCGAGCATACCAGTCATACAATATAAGGATAATGTCACAAGATCTAGGCCAACAAGGCCTCTAATAAGTAGTTATGTAACAACCTACAAGCATAAAAGGACATAACAATATCCATATATATATACATGCCATGGCCGATAAGGCCATATACGATATCTCTATATAAGACCACTGTCTACAAGCCTCTAAAGAGTACATGAACATCATTAGGTCAGGACAAGGCCCCGCCGTACCCGTAAATAAACATATAAACATACCAACTCTCACTGACATATCTGAAACAAATGGAGAGTTCTAACATTACCGCTGAGCTGAGATCCTACTAGAAATGAGCATCGTCCAGCTATCTGTACCTGTGGACATGAAACACAGTTCCCCCAAAAAAGGGAATGCCAGTACTAAAAATGTCCTAAATATGTAAGACATAAGTAAATGTAAGTAAAGGCATCAATGTGCAAAGGAAACTGAAAGCAATAACCTATATAATGTCGTAGGCCTATGTGGGCAATATCATCAATGTCATATCTATATAAGTTGCGTAAATAATGCCATAGGCCTCTGTGGGCAATATCATATCTATATACACTGTGTATATAACGACATAGGCCTTTGTGGGCAATATAAATATGTAATACATATACATAAAGACCATTTAAGGACTATGTAATAATCTTTTGAACTCGTCGGAGTGACGTAAGGTCGTTATACCTCCGACTATTCTTATGCGGATAACATTTCACCTGTTATTCTTTCATATGACTCCATAAGAATGATAGATCCCAATATTGACTTAGCTTTACGGGAAACCAATAAGGAACCGACTTTCATTGACACAAGAAGGGTACCTTGGAGTACGAAAAGTAGAAAACTCCTCATCGAATTCGGTCTTTTTCTCTTGTAATAGAAAAAAACCCAATGACATTCCTTGTAATATGAACTATGCGATAACCTGATTTCTCGAGGTGGAATATGTAGGCAGTCCACAGAGAACTCAATCGCATTATTATAAAAATTATATATTTTTTCCTTTTGACCTTATTCCTGATGCGATAGGATACATATGCATTCCTTAAGCTCGATGGCACCAATAAAAAAACCCAAGAAACCCTTAAGAAGCCGCTGAGACATGAATATTTCAAAATCTCCTTATAGAGTCTGCAGACCCCAAACTTGCAACTGGGGCACAAATTTTTGGAGGATCTCAAAAATTTCTCCGTCAAGTCCTGCACAAGAGAAAGCCGACACCGAAGGATCTCAAAAATTCCTTCATCATGATCTGACACGAGAGTTCGTTGATATCAACCTTCAAATGGGGCAATATTTTTAGAGGGTCTCAAAGAGTGACACAGCATGAGACAATGGCACAGATCAAACTTATACAAAAAACTAATGATCTTTCTTTGGTTCCAGGTCCCAAAATGCTGTCAGGAGGATGAAAACTTGTTTCACTAACCCGTTTGTTCATGATGAAAATAGGTGAAGCACAAATAATTAAGAGGGAATTCAGACTCCAAAACATGACACGGTTCAGCCACGAGGGCTATACAAAGGACAAAGTGCCATAAAGGAAGCATAATCAATCCATAAGGTCAATACAAAGAGAAAACCGCCATAAGGGCATCACAATCCAGCCACAAGGGCTATAATGTAAATGACAAAGCGCCATAAGGACGACCTCATCCAGTCATAAAGGATATACAAAGTGTAAAGTTCCATAAGGGCGGCACAATCCAACTATATGGGCTATAATGTATAGGACGAAGCACAATAACAGTGGCATAATCCAGCCATAACGGCTATGTAAAGGACAAAACGCCATAAGGGCGGCATCATTCAGCCATGAGGGCTATAAGGGACAAATGGTCATTTGACCGAGAGGGTCACAATCGACGAAAGGATGAAAGAAAGATAATCTAACCTCATGGGCTGTTAATTCAAAGATATGCATGCTAAAAAGGACATTCATTCAAACACATAAATGCAAAGAGGGCCATTCATTCAAACATATTCATACCGGGAGGGTCATTCATACAAACATATTCATGCCGAGAGGGTCAGTCATTTAAACAAATGATTGCCGAGAGGGCCATTCATTCAAACATATGCATGCTGAGAGGGCCATTCATCCAAACACGTGCGTGCCAAAAGGGTCATTCACACAAAAATATGCATGCCAAGAGGGTCATTCATACAAACATATGTATGGTGAGAGGGTCATTCATATAAATACTGACAGAAGGGCCATCCATATAAAACTACCAAAAGTTCCATTCATACATTCATATAAATTGCCAAAGGGACCACACGAGCCAGACAGTGCCAAATGAGTCACCCTCTTAGACATACTCAACAAAGAAAATCGCATTAGTCAGATAGTGCTAAAAGAGTCACCCACTCAAAATAGTTATACAGGAGGGCGACATCAACAAAAACCACAAAGGTGTGGTAGAATAAAAATAATCAAACACGTCACTATCCCAACAAATGAAAATAGGTCAGAAGCTACTAGAGGAGGAAAGCGGGCAGAGCAGACCAGATACAGATGCATGTGAGACAAATGTGGAACTCTTTCTTGTGCAGCCTGTCGAGACTATATACCAACAAGAATCATGTTCTCTGGACATGGGTTTTAAGCTCACTCCACACCACACTCAATCACAAAAATAAGGAATTTTGTTTATCTTTTTAAAATCATGTGACCGGTCGAACATATACCGAAAGAGTTTTTCAAAACCGATAAAGGTATTCTTGCATAAGGGATACCCTTTTCACCTTATTGATTTGAACTGAAAATGACTCGATTCCCAAAAACCATAGATATGTAGGCGAACTCAATATCAGAGAACCAACCACATTCTAACAAAACTATTCCGGGACTTTTTAGTTCCCAAAATATTCTTTATTTAATCGCATCTAGAAGTTTATTGAGTCGAACTACAAGTTACCTAAATTCTCATATGGCATGAGATATGTAGAAAACCCAGAAACCAGGGTCCGATAGTAATTTTGGAAAATTGCATAAAAGCGAGAAGTATTTTTGAATTGGTAGCCCAAAAATCAGGTTTGTCAAATTTCGATGCTTAGGTATGGTCCTGCCATACCCGAACAATGAAGGGGAAGTTGTTGACACCTATGTTTTATCCTCCAATCATTTTATTTAACTATCCAGGGTTTTCGAGTCACAGATGTAGTGAAATATACCTTTATAAGGCAAACAATGTTCTTAGAAAATTATCTCAGAAATATTTTATTATTTTATTTGAAGAAACTCAAGTGTTACTTTGAAGAATTTTGAGTAATGAAATAATGCTAGAAAGTAGTAGGAAGAATCTAATTTCGTTTGTATGTTCTGTGTTTTCTCAACAATTGGCAAATGCTTCATTATATAGTTGTAAGGAGAGGACTTACCAACTGCCCACATAATTATTGTTAATGGCCAAGTAATGACAATTATGGAGGTAGTAATTCAGCCAAAATAAATGGTGAAATGATGTGCAACGGATTAGCTTTTAGGGAGAGTTATTCAGCCAAAATAAATGACTGAATTGAGTGCATATTAATGTTGGTTAACGTTCCAAAAACCAATAGCAAAAGCACAAGTTCTCTGTCCAATTTAACTTACCAGAAACTTCAGGGACCAAACTATAAATATGAAGCAATTTGGGCCCAAAAAGATAATACCAGAAGAAGCCCACATCCCACGACCCGAGCCCGGACCGGCGGGTGGCGGCGGCGTGCGTGTGGGCTTATCCTCGATCCGAAGCACATTTAGGTCTTCCCTCCTTTAAACACATGGGATACCCCTTGGGGTCCCAAACCCCAAGCCAATATTGAGACTTATAAACTAAATAAATCTTTCTTCCCCCACCGATGAGGGAGGATTGGTCTAAATACCACATTTTCCCATGCTTCAAACATCTCACTTTGTGGACCAATATCTCTTTCATTTCTTAACGAAATTTGACGATCCTTGGCCCTACGGTCATCTACTTACTTAGTAGATTATGAATGTGTGAAGAACCGAAGTTTCCAACATGCGGAACACTACTGTTTAAGTCATTAAAGATGGTTAGACGCAACTTCCGCCAAAGGCAAATTTCCAACAATCTCCTCTTGAAAGAGATTTTGGTGCACTCACATGGTGCCTTTTCCCAGCAATATTTCAGCGGACCGATGTTGCATAAGGAGAGGTAGCTTCAGCTTTGAACCTTCCATAGTTAAATACCATCGTACTTACTTACTGCGCGGTGAACGTGATGTCTTGAACCGTCAGTTTTTAATGTAAGCCAAGTCAATAGTACCAACACAACAAATTCCCTTACTCTTTTCTTCATAATATTTTGTCTGTTGTGGCCGTGGACAACTTCTTAGATTCTTAAGTGCGTTCATTTGAGGTGGCTTATCCTCGCACTTAAATAGGTGGTCTCCTACAAGGTATCCTTCTATACCCCACTTCAAGAGTGTTAGGAACCCTTAAAAGTTTCCCCAAACCTAACCTCAACTGTTGAGGATCATTAAAGGTTTTGAAAACTTAACCTTTACCTACACTGCAGATAGCACTTAACGTCTATTGCGGGAATGACTTTAGATTTGGTGTTTCTTTACAGAAATCACTATCTGAAGTGCTCATGCTTCCACTGAAGCGATCAACTGAACCTTTACAACTTAGTTTTCCCATTAAACCAAATTCCTGGGATCTCCAGTCAGTAAGGTTGGGTTACCACCGTATTGGTCCTTATACTTTGGGTTTTAAGCCCATTCCCCTAGACAGGCAGAATATATGATCCTTGGATAAGCCCTTTGTCAGCGGGTCTGCTATATTATCCTTTGACTTTATGTAATCAATGGATATTATACCCGTGGTGATCAGCTGCCTAACGGTCTTATGCCTCCGTTGAATATGACGAGACTTGCCATTGTACATAGCATTCCGTGCCCTTTCTAGAGCCGACTGGCTGTCGCAGTGGATCATTACAGAAGGTACGGGTTTGTTCCAACACGGAACATCCTCTAAGAAGTCATGAAGCCACTCAGCTTCTTCTCCTGCTTTGTCTAAAGCGATAAACTCCGATTCCATTGTGGATCGGGTGATGCAAGTTTGCTTAGAGGATTTCTAAGACACAGCCCCACCACCAATTGTAAATACATACCCATTGGTGGACTTGGTGTTCCCTATATCAGATATCCAGTTTGCATCACTGTACCCCTCTAGTACAGCTTAATATCTCGAATAATGTAACTCAAAAGTTAACGTGTGTTTCAGGTATTGTAATACCCGACTCAACACCTTCCAATGATCATCACTCGGATTACGGGTAAACCTAGCCAACTTATTGACTGCATAAGCAATATCAGGTCGGGTACAGTTTGTAATGTACATCAAACTACCGATCACCTGTGCATATCGCTCCTGGCATACGGGTGCACCATGATTTTTATCAAGCTTTTGATTTCTATCCATTGGTGACTTTATCGGCGAACTTTCAAACATCTCAAACTTTCTCAAAACATCCTCGATGTAGTGAGACTGAGATAAGACCAGTCCGTCAGACGTCTTAGAGATTTTTATCCCTAAGATGACATCTATGATTCCTATATCCTTCATGTCGAAGCATTATTTCAACATGTTCTTAGTCTCTAGGATTACCTTATGACTGCTTCATGTGATCAACATGTCATCTACGTACAGGCATATCATGATGAATGAGTTAGAGTTACCTTTCGTGTAGACACATTTATCACACTCATTAATGGAGAAACCCTTTAATTGTAAAGTACTATCAAACTTTTCGTGCCATTGCTTCGGGGCTTGTTCCAGCCCGTACAGAGATTTGACAAGCCGACATACTTTTTTCTCTTGCCCTTGAATCACATACCCCTCGGGTTGGTCCATATAAATTTTTTCTTCCAAATCACTATTTAGGAAGGCTGTCTTGACATTCATTTGATGTATCTCAAGGTCACGCAAAGCTGCGATCACAATGAATACCCGACCAGATGTCATCCGAGATACCGAGGAGTATGTGTCAAAGTAGTCAAGGCCTTCTTTCTGCCGATAGCCCTTGACTACCAACCTAGCCTTGTACTTATCTATAGACCCATCTGCTTTATATTTCCATTTGAGTATCCACTTACAACCCAACGGTTTATTTCCCGGAGGAAGATCAACCAACTCCCAAGTATGGTTATGCAGAATGGAGCCTATTTCACTCTCAATAGCTTCTTTCCAGAGCGGTGCCTCTGGAGTTGACAATGCTTCAGCAATTGTTCTTGGTTCATCATTAACCATATAAGCTACAAAGTCATGACCGAAGGATTTATCCTTCCTGGCCCTTTTACTTCGCCTTAGCTCCATCTCTAGAGTCTCCAAGTTCTGAGAATCTGGAACACTAGATTCGGGATATTCAGCCACCTCGAGATCCACTAGATCTGAACCATCTAGACCCGGGCCGTCAATGACTCCCGGTTCCTGAGAGCTTTGTTCACAACTTCGTTTGCGAGAGGTTATGTCTTTTTCCCTTCTAGGAAAGGTACCTTCAAAGAATTGAGCATTCCTTGATTCCATGATTGTACCCCCGTGGATATCTGGAATATCTGACTTATGCACTAAGAAGCGATAAGCACTACTGTTATTTGCATATCCGATGAATATGCAATCTACAGTCTTAGATCTAATCTTGACCTGCTTTGGCTTGGGTACTTCAACTTTTGCCAGACAACCCCCTATCTTTAAATATTTATAGGTGGGTTTCTTTCCCTTCCATGATTCATATGGAGTTTTGTCCTTACCCTTATGTGGGACTCTGTTACGAATCGTATTAGCGGTAAGGACGGCTTCTCCCCACATGTTTTGGGGAAAATCGAAATTGATGAGCAAGGCATTCATCATTTCCTTCAATGTGTGGTTCTTGCGTTCTGCCACACCGTTCGATTGAGGTGAGTATGGAGCCGTCGTTTGATGAACAATGCCTGATTGGGCACAATATTCCTCAAATGGCGCTACGTATTCTCCCCCTCTATCGTTACGAATGGATTTAATCCGCAGGCTTTGTTGGTTCTCAACTTCTACTTTGTAACGTCGGAACGCTTCAAAGGCTTCATCTTTACTTTTCAACAAGTAAAGATAACATTACCTTGTGCTATCATCAATGAATGTCACAAAGTACTTGTTCCCCCTCTAGTTTGTGTGAACTTCAAATCACATCTATCTGTGTGAATAAGTTCTAGAGGAGCAGTATTCCTTTCGACGGATCGAAAAGGAAGCTTGGTGAGTTTTGCCTCTACGCACACCTCACACTTATGTTGAGTGTTTACATCGATAGACGGCAACAACTCCAACTTTACCAACCTTTGGATGGACTTGTAGTTAACGTGTCCTAATCTATGATGCTATAAATTAGAAGACTCAAGCAAATAAGTAGAAGTTTCAACTTTATTACTTGGACGCATTACAAACATAGCGTTAACTTTGAAGAGGCCTTCACAGACGAGGCCTCTCCCCACAAAAGTGTCATTCTTAGTGAGTACAAATTTATTGAATTCAAACACTAACCTAAAACCAACATTAACCAATAAAGGTCCTGAAATTAAATTTCTCCTAATCTCAGGGGCATGCATCACTTCCTTCAGAGTGAGCTTTCCAGAAGTCATATTCAAGACCACATTTCCTACCCCCAGCACGTCAGAGAAAGCGTTGTTGCCCATAAACAGCTTCTTGTTGGTGACCGGTGTATACGTGGAGAAAGCCTCTCTGTTGGAACAGATGTGTCTGGTAGCACCTGTGTCCATCCACCATTGCATGGGATTCTCAACCAGGTTTGCTTCAAGCACCACCGCCGAGAACTCCTCAATCATGTCATCCAGGAGCGTGTCCTTGACGACGTTAGCATGCGACTTGCCTTTAGCCTTGGCTTTCTATTGTTGCTCAGTCTTGAGCTTGCGACATTCCTTGATCTTATGACCAGGTTTTACACAGTGGTGACACTTACCTATGAACATCTCAGTTGTGGGTCTTGCCGTCTTTCTGGAACTTCCGCTTCTTGCTTGGGTTCCCTTTGGCCTCAGCCAGATTTGCCTTTGCCTCAGCAGGTTGTTTACCCCTAAGCAAGGCCTTCTTATTATCTTTCTGAATTTGGAGTTTGATAATAAGTTCTTCAAAGGTCATCTCTTTTGTCTTGAGCTTTAAGTAGCTCATAAAACTCATTCCACGAAGGAGGTAACTTTTCAATCAGCGATGCAACCAAAAACTGCTAATTTGGTTTCATTTCTTCCAAATCCAGGTGATGTAGAATCATTTGGAATTTCTGGATTTGGGACATCACTGTCTTACTATCCACCATTTGAAATTTCCAAACGATGAATTTCTTAGTACCTGCATCTTGTGTTTGTACTTCTTTTGCAGTTTTTCCCACAGGTCTTTGGTGGTGCCAACGGTGCAATACATCGTGTAGAGAGAGTCTGCCAAGTAGTTCAATATGTAATTCTTACACATGAAATCACTATGATTCCATGCATCAAGAACCATCTTCATGCCATTAATGACATGGATACCTAGGCCCCCTTCACCCGTTTCAGAAGGTGAAGGGTCCATTTCATCTCCATCTTGTGGAGGATCTTCTGTTAGGAAACGTGTCATTCCCATAACAGTCAAGTATAACAACATCTTCTGTTGTCATCTCTTAAAGTTTGAGCGCATGAATTTTTCAGGGCGTTCATGGTGGAATGCGGAGGGTGGAGCAGTAAAGGCAGCGGACGTGCCTTGGGCAGCAGTGGGGAAGGTAGATGAGTTGCTGCCTTGAACAGTAGCGGCAGCAGCAGGGATGGCAGAATTGCTGCCTTGATTGGCAGTAACAGCGACAACGACATCAATAATGTTTCCAGTCATGTTAAAGCAGTTATAGCAAGCACAATCTTGTCTTAAACTTGTTGGTTACAATGGTGCAGGAAACGGAAATAAGTAACTGCTAAGTATTACAACACAATGAAATTACAACAAACTGAAATTTCAATGAACTGGAACAAGAAACTGGAACAGTTTTGATATGCTGAGTCGAGTGAAGGCACTCTGTCTTTAAGACAAGATTGCCCCGTATATATCTTTTCTATGTTCTGGACAATAGTCTTCCAAGATAAAACAACAACTCAACAAATGAGCAAAGGAAACTCAAGTGTTACTTTGAAGAATTTTGAGTAATGACATGATGCTAGAAAGTAGTAGGAAGAATCTGATTTCGTTTATATATTCTGTGTTGTCTCAACAATTGGCAAAGGCTTCATTATATAGTTGTAAGGAGAGGACTTACCAACTGCCCACATAATTGATGTTACTAGCCAAGTAATGACAATTATGGAGGTAGTAATTCAGCCAAAATAAATTGTGAAATGATGTGCAACGGATTAGCTTTTAGGGAGAGTTATTCAGCCAAAATAAATGACTGAATTGAGTGCATATTAATTCTGCCCAACAATTTAACTTACCAGAAACTTTAGGGATCAAACTGTAAATATGAAGAAATTTGGGTCTAAAAAGATAATACCAGAAGAATCCCACGACCCGAGCCCGGACCAGACGGGCGGCGGCGCGCGTGTTGGCTTATCCTCGAACCGAAGCACATCTAGGTCCTCCCTCCTTTAAACACATGGGATACCCCTTGGGGTCCCAAACCCAAGCCAATGTTGAGACTTATAAACTAAACAAATCTTTCTTCCCCACCGATAGGGAGGATTGGTCTAAATACCACATTCTTCCATGCTTCAAACACCTCACTTCGTGAACCAATATCTCTTTCATTTCTCAACTAAATTTGACGATCCTTGGCCCTACGGTCATCTACTTACTTAGTAGATTATGCACGTGTGAAGAACCGAAGTTTCCAACATGCGGAACACTAGTGTTTAAGTCATTAAAAATGGTTGGACGCAACTCCCGCCAAAGGCAAATTTCCAACAAAAAGAACCATTAATCCCACGGTAGAATCAAAGAAGAGTGAACTACAACTAAGTCACGTTCATCTTCTACTAAGCATGTCAATCAAACACGATGGACAAAATTATTTGTGGGTCACACCGAGGGGTTTTGGAAAAGGAATGAAAAGCAGACTACAAAACTACATAGCTGAATGAAGCATAATCTAGTTTCAAAATACTTTTGGATGAATCTGATACCAGAACATATATTTTGTTCATTGTCATTCCATAACAACTTTTGCTCCTAAAGCTTTCTCCTTCTTCCTTTGATACTCCCTTCTTGAAAACAGCAGGAGTCTTCTCTACTAAGTCCTTTGCTTCCTTGAGTCCCAAATCAGTAAAACTGCGGACCTCTTTGATTATCTTTATCTTTGAAGCTGACTCGTACGACTCCAATTTAAGTTCAAAAACAGTTTTCTCCGGCTTCTTTTCCTCCTTAGCTGCTTCTGGTCCCTTCATAGCTGCTGCTGCCAATCCAGCAGCCCCTGCCTTCATAACCCCAACCATTGGTTGCTCTGTCATACCCAACTTCTTCATAAAAATGGAGGACAGTTCTGCAACCTCAACCAAGGCAAGTCCCGAAACTTCTTCCACAAGACTCCATACCCTATCCGATGGAGGACTACGATGCTCAGTAGGATCAAAAGTTGCAGGATCATAATCAGCTGGAAGCTTTCTCTGGTCAATCTCTATTTCTTCCTCCTCTTCTTCCTCTTTCCTAGCAGGCTGAGCGAAGTGTCGAGTAAACACAGTTGAGGAAACAACATAGGAGGCAGCCACATTGGATTGAACAGATTGTCTCAAGAGTACACCAGGCAAATGATGCCTCAGTCGTGAAATCAAACTCATTTCCGAATTCTACTGCACAGGGAACTGAACTAGAAAGTAACCATCTCCTGATCCTTCTGAAAGGTAAAATCAACAAACTGCAAAAACCAAAAAACGCAACAATAAGATCATGTGGAAACTCTAATTCAATTTCAAATTTATGTAGTGACAGCTCTTGGGATCAAAAAGACAAATAAAAGTTTCAGGTGTAAACGAGAAGCAAGTGTACAAGTGTATATACCATGCACCACTCTAAAGCTTTTATAGATATTAGAATATATATCAAGCAGCAGAAGAAGATGGAAGCATTAATTCCACTTTCTAATTACTATATAGTGACAGGTACGATAAAAAAGAACAGATAAAAAAGCTTCAGGTATGAATGAGTAGCAAGTGTACAAGTGTATAACTGTATGCATTATGCACAACTGTAAAGCTTTTACAAGAAGAAAAAGATGGAAGCTCTAATTCCACTTCCAAATTATATAGTGAGAGCACTTAGGATAAAAAAAGAACAAACAAAAAGTTTTAGGCATGAATTAGAAGCAAGTTAACAAGTGCATAATATTAGCGAATATTCACTGTATATTTTGTAATTATGATAGATGTATTTTTAAGGTAACTTAGGATTCTAATTGTATTAGAGATCAACCATTTAAGGCAAGTTAGGATTCGTACCATATTAGGAATCAACATTTGTACAGCTATATATATTGTGAATAATGAAATGAATCCCTAAGGGAAATTATTCTATCTTACATGGTATCAAGAGCCTAAAACCTAAACTCCTCTCCAAACAATTCTCTCGGCCGAAACACACTGGCAATTTTGACAACCCCTCTCAACGTTCATCATCTTCTTTTCACCCGGCTTTCGCCGTTACAAACATTAAGAACTCTATCCCTATAATTCTTGATCAAGAAGACTGTCAATATTCCATGTAGACAGAACTGTTCTATATTCATGCATGTGCGTACAACGTGCTCGACCACATTGATGACTATGTTCCTCGTCCCACCGACATTGCCGAATCGACATGGCGTCCCCTTGAGGCCCTCGTCAAACAGTGGATATACGACACCATCTCCAAAGACTTGTTGTGTACCATCATGAAAACAGGTGCTACGGCACGTAACCTTTGGGTGCGGTTGGAAGAAATTTTTCAGGGCAATAAAAATACTCGGGCAGTGTATTTAGAGGAGCAATTCAACAATACGCGTCTCGAAAATTTTAACAACATGTCCAAATATTGCAAACAACTGAAACTCATAGCCGACCAACTATCCAACGTCGGGAATTCTGTTTCTGAAACCAAGATGGTACTTCAATTGGTTGTAGGTTTACCGAAAGGTAAATACGATACACTTGCAACGATGATTCAACAGGCCGACCCACTACCCAGTTTCACCAAGGCACAGTCACAACTCTGGTTGGAAGAAACTCATCGTGCTAAACAAGAGGAACATAATCAAAAGGTGTTAGCCGTTGACGGGATGGCAACACCAGCGGCCAACACCAACCCGCCACCACCACCAGCAGTCCCGCGGCGGAGGTCGTGGCGGTAAAGGCCGCGGCAACAACAACAAAGGCAAGGGTCGCGGAAAGGGCCAACACAACCAGTGGGTTGGACAGCAAACAGGCCCAAACACTGGACAGCAGCAATTCTGGCCTAACCAGCAGTAGGTCTGGCCCAACCAGTAGAACTGGGCCTCGCCTGCATGCCCATACCCGACTGCAGGGGCCCAGTTCCAGCAGCCTGCATGGTCGACCAGCCTCTTGGGCCCTGCCCCAGCCACCAGGCAAGACCACCAGCAGCAGCAGCAGGCCCACCTGGTCTCGGTCCAGCAGCAGCAGCAGCAGTAGCACCCCAGCAGCCTGGCCCCCACTGATTTGGGCCAGGCCTACAACACCGTGAACCTTCAACAGCCCGATGAAAATTGGTACATGGACACTGGAGCCACATCTCACCTCACCCGGTCGTCAGGTAACTTATCTCAACTACTTCGGTTAAAGTGTCCTCAATTTATTACTGTCGGCAATGGTCATCGCATTTCAATTGAAGGTTATGGTAACATACACACCAAACATCCATACCCGTCTTTCTCTCTCAACCACGTTCTATACACCCCTAACATCATTAAAAACCTAATATCTGTTAGAAAATTCACTAGAAATAATTATGTGTCTGTCGAAATTGACCCCTTTGGTTTTTCTGTGAAGGAACTCAATACGGGGAAAATTCTTACACGCTGCAATAGTGTGGGAGACCTCTACCCATGTCTTCTGCTGTCAGACCGCAAACACCTCTATCCCTTGCGGCGATCTCTCTCTCAACTTGGCATAACAGACTCGGACACCCCGGAGACCCAGTTTTTACTTTTCTTAGGACTTCTAAGCGTATTCATTGTAATAATGGGAAAATTGCCCAACACTGTTTTTCTTGCCCACTAGGCAAGCATACTCGTCTTCCATTTATGTCATCAAACAATGTTACTTTTTCTCATTTTGATATTGTTCACGCTGATTTGTGGACATCTCCGATTGTTAGCTCTTTGGGTCACAAATTCTATCTAGTATTCTTAGATGATTTTTCACACTTTGTCTGGATTTACCCACTGAAATTCAAATCTAAAGTTTTTGCCAAATTCCTTGAGTTTCAAAAATTCATTAAGACACAATTTGAAAAATCTATCAAATCATTCCAATGTGATAATGGACGTAAATTTAATAACTCGGCATTTCACAATTTCTGCTCTAAACAAGGCATGGTTTTCCATTTTTCTTGTCCCTATACTTCTTTCCAAAACGAAAAGGCTGAACGAATTATACGTACCATCAATAACATGGTTCGTACCCTTCTGTTTCATGCCTGTCTACCACCGCCTTTTAGGTCTATGCTGTCAAAATGGTAGAATCCCTTCTTAATATTTCATCAAAACGCACACTCCAAAATAAGACCCCTCCCGAAATCGTATACCGTAGGCTACCATCATATGATCACTTACGTATTTTTGGATGCTTATGCTACCCCAACATAGCCTCCACTGCACCTCACAAACTTGCCTCTCGCACTCTGCTATGTGTCTTCTTTGGTCTATCTCCTAATTATCGGGGCTACTTGTACTATGACATTGCCACTCGCAAAATCATCGTCTCCCGTCATGTCACCTTTGATGAGACAACCTTTCCTTTTTCAAACCTTCGAAAATTCCAAACCACGGATTACACATTCCTTGATGAGTCTCTTATGTCTCCTCTACTCCAGTCATGGTGTCTCCGGCAAAGGACAAGATCACGCTTATCTGTTCGGCGATGGACACCGCCTGCCCTCACCACTACTGCCTCCAATTCCTGCTCTCGATCCCATCGCACTCCGACAAGATCTCCTGCACCCCCAGCAGTGTCTCATGTACCTCCCAGTCCGGACACCACCAGTCCCGCAGCTTTGCTGCCTCCCAGTCTAGACCCAGTGAACATGCAACCTCTCAGTGCCGACCTCCCACTGCTGCCCCCTCACCGCATGGCGACTCATACACAACACGGGATCTTCAAACCCAAGGTTCACTTCAATCTCTCCACACAAACCTTATCACCCATTCCAAAGAATCCAAAACTAGCTAAACTGGACCATAATTGGAATGCGGTCATGTGCGAGAAATTTAACACTTTAACCAAGCAGAACACTTGGGATTTGGTACCTAGACAAGCTGGTGTGAATGTTATCCGGTGTATGTGGCTATTTCATCACAAGTTCAGAGACAGTGGTGACTTAGAGAGGTATAAGGCAAGACTAGTTGCAAATGGCACTAATCAGTAGGAGGGTATTGATTATGGTGAGACATTCAGTCCGGTTGTTAAACCGGCCACTATTCGTATTGTTCTCAGTATTGCTATGGGCATGCATTGGCCGATTCATCAGCTAGATGTCAAGAATGCATTTCTTCATGGGAATTTGAAAGAAATTGTATACATGCATCAGCCCCCTGGCTTTGTTCATCCGGCAGTTCCGCAGTTTGTATGTCGTCTCAGGAAATCATTGTATGGATTGAAACAGGCACCCCGCGCTTGGTATGATCGTTTTGCTAGGTATCTTCTGTAGATTGGTTTTCTATGTAGCAGGTGTGATAACTCTCTCTTCACTTTTCACTGAGGTAGCAACACTGCATATTTGCTATTATATGTCGATGACATCGTTGCATCGTCTGACGGTTTGAAGAATGAAATCATTGCTCTACTCAAAACTGAATTTTCTATGACTGACTTGGGCAAGCTGAGTTACTTTTTAGGTATATCGGTGACCAGATCTGCAGCCACTATGTTCCTATGTCAGCGTAAGTATGCAGAAGAGATAGTGTACAGGGCCAAGATGGCAAATTGTAAAAGTATGCCAACTCCGGTGGACTCAAAATCCAAGCTTAGTGCTACTGACGGTGCGCCAGTTTTTGATCCCACTCTATATCGGAGTCTTGCAGGTGCTCTTCAGTATCTTACATTCACTAGGCATGATATTGCATATGCCGTTCAACAGGTGTGTCTATTTATGCACGACCCCCGAGAATCCCATTTTGTTGCCCTCAACCGTATTATCAGATACGTTAAGGGCACACTAGACTTTGGATTACATCTATACCCCTCTGCCCCAACCAAATTGCTAGCCCACACAGATGCAAATTGGGCAGGATGCCCCAACACACGTCGCTCCACCTCAGGGTACTGTGTATTTCTTGGGGATAATGTTATCTCATGGTCTGCCAAGCGGCAGGCCACGCTATCTCGTTCGAGTGCTGGAGAAGAATATCACAAAGTTGCTAATGTCATTGCTGAGATCTATTGGCTCAAAATCTTCTTTTGGAGCTCTAGTGTCCATTACACAAGGCGTCTATAGTCTATTGTGACAACATATTTGTTATCTATATGTCTCATAATCCGGTCCAACATCAGTGGACTAAGCATATTGAGATGTATATCCACTTTGTGCGAGAGAAGGTTGCCCGTGGTCAGATCAAAATTTTACACGTGCCTTCCTCTTATCAGTATGCAGACATTTTCACAAAGAGACTACCGCGACAACTCTTCATCGACTTCCGATCCAGCCTTAGCATTCGGCCTCCTCCCGCTCCGTCTGATGGGGAGTATTAGCGAATATTCTCTGAATATTCACCGTATATTTTGTAATTATGATAGATGTATATTTAAGGTAACTTAGGATTCTAATTCTATTAGAGATCAACCATTTAAGCTAAGTTAGGATTCGTACCATATTATGAATCAACATTTGTACAACTATATATATTGTGAATAATGAAAGGAATCCCTAAGGGAAATTATTTTATCTTACACATAACTCTATATGTTATGCAAACTCTAAAGCTTCTTACACTAATAAGAAGGTATATACACCTCTACACAGTGTACATACCAATTTACCACCAGAATCACACCCAAACATTGAGACAATCATGTAGAATAAGTTTTTGAAAAACTCCCTTCAAAAAGTACAACATTTGCCTAAGTCCAGACTTCCTACTCGGATCATTATTTAAATAATAATAATAAAGAATAGAACAAAATAAAAGAAATCTACAACCATGATGGATCATAGTACTATTCATAAATAGGGATTTTAAACCAAGCATATTCCAACAATTATACATAGATCAATACGAAAAATGGCCCATGAGAATGCCTTATGCCTAACTACGGCGACAGCTGAAAGGGCACTCCGTACGACAAGAGCATAATTGTTAGAATACCTCAGAACTCATGGTGATATGTACTAATATCCTTTTTGGAATTTTAGTGTAGAATTCTATTTCATTCTATCCCTTTTTTTTATTATTATTTCATATCATCGTAGAGCATCTCAGACAGTATAGGTCTGAAGAGGATCATTATTTAAAACACTTTGGAATCTAAATGTCATTTTCTTTCAATAACATTGATATTGGGTAGAGCATAGTCTTCGACAAACCATCTAACAAAAGGTTTATAATCCTTCTTGGTTTGCAACTCATCATAAAATTGATCTCTAATGAAACATTGTTCTTTTGTAGTAAAAAATGAAAAGAACCACCTTCTAAAAAGATAGTAATCTTCACTCAGAAAGTCTTTCGAAATATTTTTTCTCAAGCCTGAACCTGGACTATAATCCAGAGGAGAAGCACGAATATGGTCGCTATCCATCTTTAAAATAATCGGTGAATCCCGTTTCACTAGGAATAGGATCTGTATTAATTCCTACAGGAATTCGGTTATCTCCTATCTTTATTTTATCAATCTTCTCATCTTGAGAGATTTCTGAAGGAGTGCTCACCTTATAAAGGTCTTCGTTAACATGAGAGCTTGACGCTCTAGTAGTAGAAGGTCTGGGAATGTCATCTAGAGGAGAGAGGTAATATGAGATGACATCGATCTACCTAATTTAGGCGGTTGAGTAGCGAATTGGAGATGGATATTTCCATCAATAGTTTGAACTACTTGAACAATCCGAGTATCTATCCTAGGTTGGACAGGGATAGCTTTCTCAATTAGCCAATCGTCGGGATAGTTTATTTCATCCCAACTGATAGGTCTTCTAGTTGTTATCTTAGACCTTTTGGCTAGGTTGGTTTCTATAAGAACCGTTTTTCTATTTCTCTTATCATCCATAATCCTACAATTAGGATTCATAATGTCTAACACGCGGAAATAGATACGATAACATATGCACATAACGTCTGTTTCAGGCATATAATTATAACCATGAGCTTTGACATATAATGTTAAAGCATGCAAAATATATTTTCCAGGTTGTTACTTCTATAGCTCAACCACCCAACCATCCCATTAAGGATATTTTTTCTTTTTTGGTAAGTAGCCCCTTAAGGATTAAGGATTACTTGGACGCATATATTAAATGTGTGATAATAAAGTTACAATGCTACTGTCAGCAATTACTTGTGCATTGTCTTGGACGTGATAATGGGATTGAATCCCAATAGCAGCATAGCAGCCTCCATTTCCATTTATTAACCAAAAGCAAAAATGAATTACTGTGAGTGGTCTGTGAAATAGAAGGGTGTTTATGAAGGAGAAGCAGGAGCAAAATTACAACTTCGAAGAAGGTCATAGAAGATGTTAGAGAGTAAATCAAAATCCAATATAATTTTTCAGGTAAAAAAAAACTACTAAGAATGTAGATTGCAATGAAAAAGAAAAAAAAAGTCATGGAACCATTTGGTGAACTTGCTATTGTTTTTGTACGATATTATGTTGGGTATTTTTGCTCTATGGTACTTTATAAAGCAGTACGGGAAGTATATGACTATTACAAGTATTCGAAAGGATAAACAAAGATTCAATAATTCAACTAGTAATCTAAAAATTATAAGAGAATCACAAAACTGAAATTACAATTTTGTTGAAGACGGAAAATTGGAAACTATTTTTGCTGAGTCGAGTGTGGCACTCTGTCCTTAAGACAATATTGCCCCGTATGTATCCTTTATACGTCCTGGACAATTTGTCTCCCAAGATAAAACATCAATGGAACACTTGAGCAAAGGAAACTCAAGAGCTACCGTGAAGAATATTGAGTAACGAAATGATGCCTGGAAGTTGTAGAAAGAAGAAAACTTTCTGCTTGTGTAAGCTTCTGAATTTTTATGTATATTATATGTGTGTTCTTAGTGCTCAACAATAGTGTAAGGGGGTGTTTATATAGGTGATGGATGGGCTGAAAATTGCCTCCATAATAGCCAAATAATGGCCATTATGGAGGTAGTAAAGTCACCAACATAAATGGTGAAAGACCAACAGATTTGGCCATTATAGGAGGAGTAATTCAGCCAAAATAAATAGTTGAATTGAGTGCTTGGCGTTTCTGCTTTGACTGTCCAAATTCTGACGTTCTGGAAACTTCAGGGACCAAACTGTACATCTTGAAACTTTAGGGACCAAACTGTACATCTAAAAGAATTCTGGTCCGAACTATATATCTGGAAACTTCTGGGATCAAACTGTACTTCTGGCAAAGTTCTCTGGCCCAAAAAGATAATATCAGAAGACCCACGACCCGTGACCCGTGACCCGTGACCCGTGACCCGTAAACCCGAGAACCCGAGAACCCGGAACTCGGAACTCGGAACTCGGAACTCGAAACCGGAACCGGACCGGATGGGCGGGCGGCGGCGGCGCGCGTGTAGTCTTTCCTCGAACCGAAGCACATTTAGATCCTCCCTCATTTAAACACATGGGATACCCCTTGGGGTCCCAAACCCCAAACCAATTTCGAGTCTTATATACACAACAATTCTTTCTTCCTCTACCGATGAGGGAGAATTGAACACAACACCACACTTTCTATGCTTCAAACACCTCACTTCGTGGACCAATATCTCTTTCATTTCTCAATGAAATTTGATGATTCTTGGCCCTACGGTTATCTACGTACTTAGTAGATCATGAATATGTGAAGAATCGGATTCTCCAACATACGTAACACTAGTGTTTAAGCCGTTAAAGTTGGTCGGTAGCAACTCCTGCCAAAGGCAAATTTCCAACAATCCCCTCTTGAAAGAGATTTTGGTGCACTCACATGGTGTCTTTTTCATTTCCAGCAATATTTCAGCGGACCGATGTTGCATAAGGAGAGGTAGCCTCAGCTTTGAACCTTCCATAGTTGAATACCATCGGACTTACTTACTGCGCGGTGAACATGATGTCTTGAACCGTCAGTGTTTAGTGTAAGCCAAGTCAATGATACCAACACAACAAATTCCCTTACTCTCTTCTTCGTAATGTTTTGTCCGTTTTGGCCATGGACAACATCTTGGATTCTTAAGTGCGTTCATTTTGAGGCGGCCCGTCCTCGCACTTAAATAGGTGGTCTCCTATAAGGTATCCTGCTATACCCCACTTCACAAGTGTTATGAACCATTAAAAGTTTTCCAAAAACCTAACCTCAACTGTTGAGAAGCATTACAGGTTTTGAAAACTTAACCTTTACCCACACTGCAGATAGCACTTAAAGTCTATCGCGTGAATGGCTTTGGATTTGGTGTTTCTTTTCAGAAATCACTATCTGAAGTGCTCATGCTTCCACTGAAGTGATCAACTGAACCTTTACAGCTTAGTTTTCCCATTGAACCAAATTACTGGGATCTCCAGTTAGTAAGGTTGGGTTACCACTGTATTGGTCCGTATATTTTGGGTTTTAAGCCCATTCCCCTAGACAGGCAGAACACTTGATCTCCAGGTAGTCCCTTAGTTAGTAAACAAGGAAGTGACACCCGTGATGATCAACTGTCATACGGTCTTATGTCTCCTGACAAATCCTGACAGATATGTTCAGACGCCGTCATCTGTGTCCTTCCTAAAGCCGACCGATTAGCCACAGTGTATAACTGCTGAAGGCACAGGTTTCTCCCAATAAGGGACGTCCTCTAAGGAGTCGTAAAGTTACTCAACTTCTTTCATGTTTTGTATAAAGCGATAAACTCCGATTCCATCATGAATCGGTCGATGCAAGTTTGCTTAGAGGATTTTCCAAGAACCACCATACACATTTACTTGTGGCTTTGGTGTTCTTCAGATCTGATGTCCAGTTTGCATCACTGTGTTCTCTCAGAACCGCTGGACATCCAGAATACTATAATCCGTAGATAAGCGAATAATTCAGATATCGTCATATCCGACTTAACGCCTTCTATTGATCATGTATTAAGATTATCAGTGAACCTTAGTTCAACTGATCTGATTGTAGGACGATACCAGGTCGGTTGTAGTGTGTACAATACATTGAACTACACGTGATCTGTGCGTATCGCTCCTTGTCTATGGGTGCACCATGATTCCAATCAGTTCTATGATTCATATCCATTGATGGCTTCAACTAGACTGTCAACTATCGACCAGTCCGTTAGATGTCTTTAGAAATCCAATTCCTAAGATGTCATCTGTGATATCCATATCTTTCATATCGAGACTTTGTTTCAATATGACTTTTACTTTCAGACTGTTGATTCTCCAACTGTTGGCTTTCTAACTTCAGAGTCAATGTTTCTGTGGTCAGATTCATTGTTTCTGTTTTATCTGAAACTTTCAGGACCAAAATGTAAACATTTCAGGGACCAAGATGAAAGTTCAGGAAGAAGCCCAATAGTCCAGAAAACCAACTCTGATTCTCTTCTTCCAACTCTCCGGTTGGAAAGGCTGTTTTAACATTCATGCCACGCAAGACTGCAATGGCCCATGATGTTAAGCTACTCCTAGGGGAGCACATGTACAAGTAGCCGAGGCTTTGAACTCGTCAGTAGACCCATCTGCTTTGTACTCACTTTTGAGTATCCTTTTTCACAACCCAAAGGTTCTTTTCCCGGAGGAAGATCAACCATTACGCAAGTATGGTTCTATATGATGGAATATATTTCTCTCTTTAGCTTCTTTCCAAGACTGCAATGGCCCATGATGTTAAGCTACTCCTAGGGGAGCACATGTACAAGTAGCCGAGGTTTTGAACTCGTCAGTAGACCCATCTACTTTGTACTCACTTTTGAGTATCCTTTTTCACAACCCAAAGGTTCTTTTCCCGGAGGAAGATCAACCATTACGCAAGTATGATTCTATATGATGGAATATATTTCTCTCTTTAGCTTCTTTCCAAAGCATCGCTTTTGGAGATAACAATTATTTGTTAATTGTCCATGATTCGTTCTTAACCATACAATCTAGAAGGACTGGAACAAGTCTTTGTCCCCTCTTTGCTCCGTCTTGGTTCAACATCTAGAATCCCTGAGTTCTGCAGATCTGGAATATTAAGTTTCGGATAGCCAGCAACTTTTGAGTCCTGTAGATACGGAGCGTCTAGTTCCGGACAGTCAGGCCCTCGCGGGTTGTTGTTAACCTTGAGCAATTACTCATTTTTCCTTTTCAAGGAAAGTTATCTTATAAGAATTCAGCATTCTTTGACGCCAAGAGGCGATAAGTACTACTGTTATTTACAGATCCAGTGGATATGCAATCTACAGTCTTAGGTCGAACTTGACCTGTTTTGGTAGTCCAACTTCTACCAAGCCACCCCACATCACAACTTTTGTATGTGAGATCCTTTTCATGTCTCACACGGAGAGTTATCCTTATCCTTATGCGGAGTTCTGTTGAGAATCACATTAGCGGTAAGGATCGCCTTGCCCCACATAATTTAGGCGTACGGGTTTGCGCTTGGCTAACACCGTTAGACTGAGGTGAGTAATGAACAGTCGTTTAATGAACGCTGCTTCACATTCTCCCCCTCTATCACTATGAATTTCGCAATCCATAGGCTTAGTTGTTTTTCAACTTCTGCTTTGTAGCGCTTATCCGCTTCAACAACTTCATCTTTGCTTTTTAACAAACAAAGGATTCCATACGTTGTACCATCATCAATGAAGATCACAACGTACTTGTCTCCCCCCTCTATTTTGTATAAACTTCAAATCACCCAAGTAGGTGTGACTAAGTTCTAGAGGAGTGGTGCTTCTTTCGCTATTCTCTTGACGGAATTTGGAAAGGTGATTTTGCCTCTTCATCTACCTCACATTTACTTTGAGGGTTTATGTTGACAGAAGGCAACAATCTCAACATCGTTAGCTTTTGAATGACTTGCTATTTAACGTGTCTTAATCCATGATGGAATAGATGCACGGATTACAAATATATCATTCATATGGCTACAGACATACTGTACCATTCTTAGTTATTACAGACCTGTTGGAGTAGTCTCAAACCATCTTAGCCAACAGCGTCCCTTAAACCAAGTTAGGAACATGTATCACATCATCTTAGAGTGATCCCATTCCCTGAAGTCCTATTGAGACAACCTCTTCAACCCCTTCTACTTTAGAGGTGGCGTTGCTTCACATGAACAACCTCTTGCCCGTGGTTAGGGCGTAACCGGATCATATGTGATCTGGATACTCTGGCCCACTGCAGTTTCTTTGCAAACTGAGTGTCCAATTTCTTTTCTGCCTTTCTTTAGGCCTTCAGATCATTTCGACACTGAAACTGGCCCACCTTACTAGGTGTCCATTACTTTTCCTATGAAATGAATTCTGGCCCCACTCTAGTCGCTCGGAGGCTTTATATGACTGAGTGTCCAATATCATCATATCAAAGAAAATTTTGGCCCACTCCAGTCGCCTGGAGGCTTTGTATGACTGAGTGTCCAATATCATCCTATGAAGGATCTTCTGCCAAATAATATGACAGGCTCAACGTCATTAACTTTTAGACTTCTTCCGTTATGATTGGTGCCCAGATAATTCTTGGCGCTTACTTAAGTGTGTAACGATTTTACGATCGGTGGATCTTTCTCCCTCGTATGTGCGAACATACTTTACACACTTTAATAATTACACTTAAAAGAATGGATCTTCTTAAGTCGTTTACAAAATCCAATCTTTAGACGGAAAAGAAGATGAGATTAAACTTCTGATTTGTTAAAGCGTAAGGAATATAAATTATTTTCATATTCCTCCTTACTTTAATCCATTTTTAATCAGACATCATTTAATCTTAATTCTTGACAAGTAAGAAAAATATTTATCATTTAATCTTTATTCTTGACAAGTACGAAAAATACTTATCCCAATTTCGGATTCTGGCTCACTTCAGTCACTTCATCAGACTGAGTGTCCATTTCCTTCTCACTATTATTCGGATCTTTTGTCTGGGACAGATATAGGCCTTCTGCTGCAAGATAGAATAACATCTTCAGTCTTCTCCTCTTGTCCCAGTTGGCATCCTCAGGCTCTCGTGAGCGCTTGTTCCCACCAGTCTTGGTAGCGGTGACACCATGAACACGTTCATCATCATCACTCTCTTCTACCAGAAAACCATTGCCATATTCAGATTTGGTCACACAACTTTTGACCGACATCTTTCGAACACTAATAGTAATACTATACAATTATTGTCTTAAGTTGTTGGGTATTTTTGCTCTATGGTACTTTATAAAGCAGTACGGGAAGTCTATGACTATTACAAGTATTCGAAAGGATAAACAAAGATTCAATAATTCAACTAGTAATCTGAAAATTACAAGAGAATCACAAAACTGAAATTACAATTTTGTTGAAGACGAAAAATTGAAAACTGTTTTTGCTGAGTCGAGTGTGGCACTCTGTCCTTAAGACAATATTGCCCCATATGTATCCTTTATACGTCCTGTACAATTTGTCTCCCAAGATAAAACAGCAATGGAACACTTGAGCAAAGGAAACTCAAGAGCTACCGTGAAGAATATTGAGTAACGAAATGATGCCTGGAAGTTGTAGGAAGAAGAAAACTTTCTGCTTGTGTAAGCTTCTGAATTTTCGTGTATATTATATGTGTGTTCTTAGTGCTCAACAATAGTGTAAGGGGGTGTTTATATAGGTGATGGAGGGGCTGAAAACTGCCTCCATAATAGCCAAATAATGGCCATTATGGAGGTAGTAAGTCACCAACATAAATGGTGAAAGACCAATGGATTTGGCCATTATAGGAGGAGTAATTCAGCTAAAATAAATGGCTGAATTGAGTGCTTGGCGTTTCTGCTTTGACTGTCCAAATTCTGACTATCTGGAAACTTCAGGGACCAAACTGTACATCTGAAAGAATTACGTCCGAATCAGAGTATCTGAAACTTCGGGATCAAAGCGTACTTTCGGCAAAGTTCTGCGGCCCAAAAGATAATATCGAGCTTGAAGCGGACAAACGGCCGGAGCAGGACGGGCGGCGATGGCGTGTGGTCTTTCCTCGAACCGAAGCACATCTAGATCCTCCCTCATTTAAACACATGGGATACCCCTTGGGGTCCCAAACCCCAAACCAATTTCGAGTCTTATATACACAACAATTCTTTCTTCCTCTACCGATGAGGGAGAATTGAACACAACACCACACTTTTCATGCTTCAAACACCTCACTTCGTGGACCAATATCTCTTTCATTTCTCAATGAAATTTGACGATTCTTGGCCCTACGGTTATCTACGTACTTAAACCGGATTCTCCAACATACGTAACACTAGTGTTTAAGCCGTTAAAGTTGGTCGGTCGCAACTCCCGCCAAAGACAAATTTCCAACATATTATGTGTTAGAGAGTGACAAGAGATTAGGTGAGCACTACATATATACACATTAATGAACTTATTATACCTAGAAAATATGAAGGCTAGCGGCATAGTGATGAAAGACTAACAAGGATGAATATCTCTATAAAAGAAGAGCTAAACCATTTCAATGACACTGAATATTTTTATCAATTGTTAGGTTGAAATACACTATCAAAATGAAACAAGAACGCTGAATAAGCACCATAAAAGAAAGATGAATATTGGGTTTGATAGAGCAAACTATTCTGGATCTTCAACTACCGCAGTGGCACACTCAGACTCTTCCAACAACCCTTGAAATTAATCTCAAACATCAGTCACTTCGTTAACTTTATTCAGCGGAAAACAATAAAGAGCTCTTTTTTTTGGGTAAATAAAAATGAAAGAATGATTTGCAGCGGTTGTAAAAATTTTCATATACAACTAAACTCTTACTATCACGGAGTTAGAAAAAGGATCGGAAGCATAAAATTCTATTATAAGCAGCTTTACTTAGTAAAAAATTATTTTTATTAATAAATATCATATACTACTAATTTAAATTTTTCTAAAGATAGAAAATTGATCATAGACAAACTCAATAAGACACAAGTGTAACTTGATTCAAATTTCAAACTTTTGTAGCATTGTTGATTTATTTCCTTGAAGATATATTCTTGTTTCTTTTTTTTTTTTTTCAAATTTAAGTCCTCGTATGATATTCTTATTGTTTCTTATATCATCCAAACAAAAATTCCCACTATAATTTGGTAAAACTCTAAATTGTTCCACTTTTTTTTTTTTGGTAGTTTCCAATAAATTTGAAAATTATACAAATTTGTCCTTTTAATAGTGGTTAGTCGTGCGTTTTACACTTTTTCTTGACGCGTTTCATGTTCAATTTTTTAAAGTTACAAAATATATTTCCAAAAATTAGCTAACTGATTGGATGTCTAAGTTAGAAGTCATTTTGTCAAATTGAGCAATTCATCACAACAAATCCAAGGAGATATTTAAAAAAATAGATATATTTTTCTTCAAAAAAAAGAAGTCATAAACTAACAATACTAATATACCCAATATAATCACATAAATAGGGTACGCAAAACTTATGCTTACCTTAAAAGAAGGTACATAAATTTGTATATAGACCTCGTGTAAATGAAAAAAAAAACTTTTAAACATAAATGCAAACAAAAAAAAAATCACATGCATAGAAAGTAGAAACACAAAAACAATGGGTACATTTGAAAGTTGAAACATTGAAATTGTAAGACCTCCTTTCATTCCCAAAATCAAAGGCCAAACAAACACTCAAAAGAGGGGAGGGGGAGGGGGGGAACCGAATAAAGGTTAACCCGATACCCCTTTAGCACTATTGGAGAGATGGAAACAGGTAAGGTGATAGTGGAGAGAGTAGGAGGAAAATCAACAGTTACTAAGTGCTTCTCAAATTCATCATCTCCCAGTTTTAATAATAGTTTTGGAATGTGTAAATTCACCTAACATAAAAATGATGTTCTTGATTTGATAGGTGGGTTCTTATGAAACTGATGCTCTTTGGATTTACACCATCACTTATGGTGGAGGAATTGTCTCTTTAGGTCACCCCAAGAACCCACGATTGTAAATTTGTTTTAGGAAAATTGTGGCTGCAAAAAAGAACATTTTTAGAATTGTGTATGATTAAAGCTAATGTAATGTGGGTATATGTTTGCTTATAAGGAGATTCTATAGCATGTGATATTACAGTGGGAGATGGTTGCACCACTGTTTTGACCACTCAAGCTTCTACTAAGGTTATAGTCTTTCGAAAGATTAGTTATTTAAAAATGGTACAATACATAAACATACCCTCAAATATAACTCACATGGATGCCCTCCAACTTTAGGTGTGCACAAGTAGGCACATCAACTTGCTCCACTTTGTCAGTAGTACACTAACTTACAAAATGATCATCTAGTCACCACCTCCAAATTTATGTGCTACATCAGTGTCACGTCAACATTTGTATTTACGTATTTAACTTTATACAAGTTGAGATGCCTACTTGTGCACACCCAAAATCGGAGGGCGTACTTGCCAGCGGAGGCCAAGTTTGAGAGCTTGTTTATGTATTAGGTTGATTATGTATTCATGCATACATATGTGTGTGGCTTTTGTAGCTTGTTTCATATTTTAATAGTACAGCAAAATTTCTGTTGTAGGTGTACAAAGCTGTGAATCAAAGAGCTCTGAAAAAGTTTTGGAGGTAATGCCATTCTAAGAAAATTAAATTACTCTTCTGTGTGTTTATTTATGTGTATACATTCTTAGTGCATTTGGATAGATTCCAAAAATATGGTCCTTGCATAGGGCTACAATTTTTCTTTTGATACTCATGGTGTCCGAGCCAGCTTGCGCGCACGTTGATTAATTCCATGGGGCTCCAAGGCTTGGACATATGAGAACAAATCACCTTGTGTTTTTGTCTCTGCTGAGAAAATTGAACCTGAGAGCTCATGGTTCTCAACCAACTTCATTGACTACTAGGCCACACTTAGGGTGCTCATAGGGCTACAAAATTCTATGTATTTTAAGGAGTTGATTTGGTTAACTTCCGAAAGAAAAGACATAAACAAAAGATACATAACAGCTTCCACCTATGGATACAGCCATAACTAAAGATACTATGGTTTGATCATTGGCTCTGAATTTTAGAATAAGGTATCTGCCTGAAATTTGTCAATATCAGTTCCAAATTATTATGAAAACACAGAATTTACAGTGCAAAAATGTAATTTTTGGTAAACAAATGTTGAGGCTTGTTGGAGAACATGTAGTAAGTTCTAAAGAGAATATCTTCATCTTCTTTGTGTTATTTGTTATTTTGATTCCTTTTAACTATGTCATTTGATCTCTAGCTAGCAATCTTAGTAAAAGTGGCTGTTTATGCCATGCAGTAGGCAAGGATAGGAAGCAATGCCTTTTTGGCTGTAATTCCAGATCCAATGACCTGTTTCTCCACCGCAGACTTAAGTTTGCTTCTTGTTGATTGGATAACTAGTGGCCGTCATGAAAGAGGAGAAAAATGGGATTTTGAACTTTATAAGAGCATGAATCACATCTTTCATGATGGTGATGAGCCTTTATTCCTTGATACAGTAAGTTTCTTCCTTTTATCAGTCTGTATTTTTTATTTAATGTGTAGAAAGTAGTATATATTCTTTATAAAGTACAAATATATCAGCTGTTTCAGTCTGCTCTTTCCATAGCAAGAAACATAGAAGTCTCGTTTTTCCTAACAAGAAACATGGATAGTCACAACAGTAGGAGTTTCGCTTTTTAGATAATTGGAATAAATACTTTGTGGTTTTTGCCTTTAACCTGTCCATCAATTATTTTATTGCATGTATGTCATGTAAGAGTTTTATTGATTTTCTTTTAAATCTTGGTTCTATCTTACATAACCTGTTATGTATAGTGATCTTAGCATCATCTAAATTAAGAGTTTCAACAACAACATACCCCGTGATATCCCACAAATAGGGTCTGGGGATGGTGGGGATGGTGGGATGTATGCAAACCCTTACCCCTACCTTTGTGGGGTAGAGAGGATGTTTCCGATAGACCCTCGGCTCAAGAAAAACGTTTTAGAAAACAACTTTGAAAAAAATACAAGAATACAGAAGTTGAGATGTAAATATCAAAGAAAGAAAAATACTGACAGTGAAATATTAAGGATAAACCAATGTAAAAGAAACAACAGAAGTATTACAGTTGAATAAATAAGGTAATGATAGCATAATAATAACAATAATACTGGTACTCACCTGGTACTTAAAATATTCTTCACTCCCCCATTGTCATTTTTTTTCTTATTCCTTGTGTAACTTTTACTTTTAAGCCAGCATTCATCTGTTTTGGAAAAAAGGAAGTTGCGCTGACCTATCAATTTGTTTTGTTACTTGTTTGCAGGCCAAAGTTGAAGCATGTTCAGAACCAAATCCAGCAAGATGTAAAGAAAATAATGTCTCAGGGTTTACACGCGTACAATTGGTTCAAGACAATACACTAGTAGACATAATGATCATCACTTGACCAGACCAAGTTTCCTTGCTTCCTGCAGTGTATTTGGTCCAAAGGTATCATGCATCAACACCTACTTCATATATCTAGTTTTCTTGCAGGGGCAGAATCTGTGAATTTCAGGTCTAGTGTTTGAGCATATCAATTGGGTCTTTGTGCAAATAAGACTAATCATTTCTCTCAGTATACCAGACCTATAAATTTGAGACAGTTATCTACTCAATATGTTAATTGCTTTAACAAGCATGTCAACCTCGGAATATTTTAACTCGGTCGTGCATGTGTTGCTTTCATTGTCGTTTGATTTATTTTGTAGTTTTCTTTTCTCTTTTTTTCCTTCACTTATTGGCCCCTCTCCATATTGGTCTTCCAAGACTTCAAAAGTATCTGACCCATAATCCTTTAATTGCTACTCCCTCTGTTTGACACATCTACTATTTGGAGAGTCAAAGAGGTTCTTCTTTGACCACGTTTTACTTAAAAAAAAATTCAATATTTTGACTTAACAACTACTTTGACGTATAGTACTTTTTATGTTGTTTCCAAATATGCAAATTTTATTTCCAATAACTTGAAGAACCTATGTCTGGATAGACATAGATCCAGTCAAAATAAGTATTTTGACCTTCGTACTCCGAACCATGCCAAACAAAGTGGAAAGGAGGGAGTTCTCCACTTGCTCACAACTTTATTGTACCAGGCTGTATGCTTAGTCACAGGAATACGATGTCGGTACTAATACCATCACCTAACTTTTATCTCTGTTAGACATCCTGTTTTGGACATTTTGTCTACAGAGTTTATTCATACCGTGACATTTGATGAAAATATTGTTAACTGCAGTCAATAAATAGATTTCTTTGCGGAACAGTATTATAATCTAAACTTGCTCTTCTCATGCTGTTAATTCCTATTGAAAATGAAAATGTGAACCATTTTGAATTGCAAACCAGTATTCACTTCCATGTTATGCTTCATAAGAGACACTTTCTTGCAAGGAATTGGTGTTGTTACTCGAATAGCTGCCATGACAACTGAATCAGTGTACAATTTTCTGCAACATCAGCTGTCCAGTATGGAGCCACTACTCAGTGTCCAGCCATATTCTTAAGCAAGTCAATAAACATTTTCTTGTTCACTTCAAATGCCATGTAAGTAAGATCCTGTCTATTTGGTCAATATCCATTTTGTTTGTAATCTTGTATCTAGAGAAATTTGATTTTTTGTTTTCGAATGGAGAAAGTCGATTCAATGTCTAGTTCTGCATCTGAATTGAGAACTGAACCAGCATTTCTGTTCATGTCATGTTTGTAGAATTTTTTTATATATTCATCTTAATGATATAAGACTTTACTACGAATCTTGTTCATTCAGTCCCATTAAGTGGTTGTAACATTAAAGAAAAAAGACACTAGTGGTTAAGATCTGAATGATTAAGATTCAGACCTAAAAAATAAACGGGCTTAATGGCTGAGATTTGTATGATTAAGATTAAGACATTCATTAATTACAAACAAATGAGGCCTTACTGTTCATGTCATTTTTTTGTGCTTTATAAGAAGATAAAAGTGGTATAGGTGCACGAAAAGAACTCAGTTCATTAATGTTCTTGAAAATGCACATGTTCAACTGCCACTCTGCATGCCATTTGCATAATATGCCAGCATGGAAATAATGGAAAATCTATTGTTTGGAACTAGTTGAAAGGAAATTGTTCACTAGAACTGTTCTCAAAGTGGAATAACAAATTATTTGGAACTAAATTCAGAAGAATACCTTTTTCCTTGTGTTGGTTGTTCAATGTCGCTGTTTTTTTCTCTTAGATCATTTTATCTCCTAGTTGCAGGTTTGAAATAACTCTTCTTTTCTCCAAATCAGGAGGAAAGTTCTCACTGTAAACTGTTTCTGGCAAGGAATGCAGGCAGATGAATCACTTGCTTTTGGAACATGGGACAACCATTAAGGTGCTTACTCTTCACCGAGATGGAGATAACCGTGCCAGATCAAGAATGTTAAAATGATGTCATATCCAACAGTTCATAACATAAAGTCTTATTTGGGGCAGATGTATCCTGTAATTTCAATGTAAACCTTTCCTCAGCAAGAAAGAGTGATCATTTCTGTGAATGTATCTTATGTAATTTGTTAGTTATATGACCTTCCAGTCAATGTCTCTAACCTATAAAACATGAGTATATTGATGAGTGATAGAGGACAAGAAGTATCATTCAAACAGATGGAACACTCTTTTATTGCTAAAAAGTTAAATCATGAGATTCTGTAAGCATTACCTCGAAATGTTCTCATTTTTTTTTGTTGCATATTCTGTTTTTTCCTCTTTTTTTTTGTTAATGTTTTCCTGCCCGATGAGTCTCTCGATTAAGGATGGATGATTATTTACTACTTACCGCAACCACAACCTTTTGTGATATAATTGTATACATTCAAATGATTACATTTCTTTACATCAATCAATATACAGTCATTTCCGCTTACACTATCATCTACATCATTGTGAATTGAGAATCTTCATAAATATGTGAACTACTTAGAAACTAAAGTTAAACAAAGGGGATTTGATCAAAAGACGAGTAAACTTCCCTTTTGTTGTACAACCAATATTCATTTTTCTATTTTTAGTTTGTCACAAAAAGAATTATCACTCTATATATTTAGGAATAATTTAACTTTAAACTTTTTTCTTTACCGAATATTTATGACTTATTTTAGACCGTAAATTTCAGAAGTCTTTCTTTTTTAAACTTCGTCCCTAATTAAAATACATCACATAAAATAGGAATAAGAGAGTAAATATCTAAAATATGTATAAACTGCTAAAAAGACCTTAGAAAAACAAGGAAATGGTATGACTCTTCAAATAGCTATGTCATAAGTGAACCATGTAGTTGATCAAATACTTCGAAGCTAATATTGAACCGTCGACAAAATGATTAAAAAATTGCGGAATTTTAATATCCATTTTAAATTGTTGCAGATAATAGTTATACTCCCTCCTGTTTAACATAAGTGTGTACTTAGCCTTTTACACACCCCTTGAAAAAATATTAACTCTTAAATAAAGATAGGTATTTTGACGAAACTATCCTTAATTAAATATTACTCCATCTGTCCCAAAAAAGATTGTTCTAGTTTGACTTGACACAAAGTTCAAGAAATAAAGGAAGACTTTTGAAATGTGTGGTCCAAAATAATCAGATATTTGTGCGACTATAAATGATGTTATAAAGTTAAATTATTTTTAAATATAGAAATGAATCAATCTTTTTGGGATAAACTAATAAGAAAAGTATGTCAATATTTTTGGGACACAAGGAGTACTTCATTAATATAGTTTCTTGAATATATAAAAACTCATTTATCTAGATAGAAATTAATTTAAAAGAAAATAATTAATTTTATCTTATGAACAGGAAAGTATTACTCGTGAACTAAGGTGGACACATTACTGCATTTATATTCTGTCTTTATGATAAGTTGACTTTTTGATAATTACTGTTTTAGAAAAGGAAAAACTCACTATAAGAAGAATGTGAAAAATAGTTACAAAACTGTTACTGGTGATATGATATCATTTAACAAGATTCGTTAGTATAAATTTAGTTTAATGTTAAAAATACATCAAATGTTAAAGTATTAAAAATCTTGACGTAGATAAATTAAGATGCATGTAATTAAATTAACAATAAAATTCATAAAACCCCTAAATATTTATAGACAGACTATTCCCTAAATGAGCACAAATAAGACATCTAATCACATTGGGGTAGTAATTTTTTACGAAGAATCTCCGAATATTTATATTTTTTGTTTTCATTTTTAACTTCTTGAGACGCAAAGTTCTTCTTCTCCTTGTATTAAATCAAAATATATTTTTGGTCCAAAAAAATTGATTAATTTCAAGGAGAAGAAGAACTTTAAAATTTGGCATCTGTTGTAGCTAAAAAAATTATTGTTTGTTAAAAATGTATCAACAACATAATTTTGAGATTGTATTAAATCTTCAATCATCTTCTTTTTTTATCTGAGTAATTATCTTATTCAAACTTATGAACTTGATATTTAAATTTTAATATATACTTCAAAATAATTGTAAAATAAAAATACCAAATTCTGATTGTGAAAGATGAAAATTTGATGATTGATATTAAAACTACGGGGATGGCCTGCGTCAGCACGGACCGAATAGTGTTTAAAGTTCAATCAATTATTATTTCACTTTGTTAAATTGCAAATAATAAAAAATGATGTGTACAGTAGAGAAGATTTTGCAAGGAGGCCACTCCAAGTTTCTAATTTAGTGGAAGATCACTTAATTTTTTACTATTATTTTCTGGATTAGGATTTAGAAAAGGGGCATGGGGTACGTTTCATAATTTTTAAAAGTTTGAAGGTTTTAATTTATATACTTAAGTCCCTTTAACTATAATAAAAATACACAAAGCCCTTCTCTCTCTCTCTTCATTCCTTATCGCTTTCTGAAATTTGAATTCTCTCAAGCTTTCAACCTACTCTTCCTTTCCCCAAGCTTCGATATTGTTCAGTCATCGTCCCCATGTATTTTCTTTAATTTGGCAACTCTTTCAAAGCATTTTGAGCTCCATATTGCCTTGAAAGTTTTTATTTTTTTTTATTTATGGCGTTCATAAAGTTTCGATTATTATTCAAATTTTTGAAAGTTTAGCATGTATTTTATTTTTTCGATCTTACTTTTTCTTCTGTTGTTTATGTGTTATTTATATTTGTTTTGCTTGTTTCGATCTTCCTTTTTTTGTTTTTGCTTTTTGCAAATGGACTATGGTTTATACTAGACTTTTGGTTGATAATTCTTCCTATTATATCGTGGTTGATCAACGTACTCTATTGTTTGTGTACAGATCATAAAGAATGCCTAGATGTAGAGGAAAAGGAGAAAAAATAGTCCCTCATTCTGTTAATATAGTTCAAACCCGTTCTAATGCGACTGTTAAAGATAAAAAAAAATGGTGAAGAAGTTGTTAGACGAGAAGGAAAAAGAAAAAGAATTGTAGAAGCTGATAGTGAGGCCTACTCAGACCCCATGGATGAGCATAGTGTGGATGAAGATCAAGATGATAGTTATGTTTCTGAGGATGGTTCAAAGGAGTCTGGTTCTGATGAAGATATTGATCCCCTATTCTGACGAGAAGAATTCAAGCTCGACGATGATGCAATCACTTCCACCGATGTCAACGCCTTTCACCCAACATACTCATTTTGAGAAATAATATGGAGCATCTCTTCATACGGCTCAGAGATGACATACATCGGTTGAAAATGCACATTCTCTATTGTAAGCTTTGAAAGGCTCTGGAAAGAGCATGATGATCTGATCATCATCTTCCTACCTCCTAACAGACTATTATTTTTATGTAATTTTTTGTAAAACTTTTATGTATGAAAAGAGAATGGAGGAGTTTAATCAAGAAATATGATGGATGAGTTCGATCAAGAAAGAGACAATGGAGAAAATAAATTAGAAATAAGCCAAACTGAAAATAAACCACCTTACTCTATAATCATTTACTGCTTAGGATAATTTTAGACCATTTTTCTCGATGATAAACTAGAGAAATAAAGGCGACTATTAGAATGTGATGCATGCTGAATTTACACTAGTTCAATGAAAAAAATTAACAAAAAAATAAAATTCAAACCCCAAACCCCAAATGCCAAATCCCAAACCCAAATCTCAAACCCAAATTGAAGAAATCTAAGGGACTGTGGATAGGTTTGCATTAAATCGACTGTCGTCAATAGCTAACAATTATTATTTAGGCTCGACTTCACGCATAGTCAATAATTATTCACATGTTATAAATAGACCAAGGATAATATTTGTCTAAAAAAGACATAAGTAAATAAAATAAAATAAATAAAAGGACATGTCACTATTTAAACATTATAATAACATTTTAATACATCTTATGAGAGTCCCCATCAATTGAACAGATGATCAAAAGAGTTTTAGAAAAAGTAATGATACTTAAAAGGTCAATATTTGTCTAAAAAACTATAAATACATAAAATAAAAGGAATTGATACTATTTAAACATTATAATAACACTTTAATACATCATATGAGAGTCCACATCAATTGAACACATGATCAAAAGAGTTTTAGGAAAAATAATGATACTTAAAAGGCGTATATTTGTCTTAAAAAGTCAATAATAAATAAAATAAAATAAATAAAAAGATTTGATACTATTTAAACATTATAATAACACTTTAACACATTGCCGCGCCCGTTTTTAACCGACCCGCGAGAGGTCAGAGCGGAGCACAAACGTATTCGGTGATTCCTGGATAAATGGTTAAGGAGTCGCCACCTAATTATTTATGGTGAATTAGGGACATCTAAATATTAAATAAATGCTGCAAAATAACTCCAATTTTAAGGTCTGCAAAACTAGTGAGATTCTAGGTAAGAGTTCTTTATTATCCTAAAGGGAAGGGGTTAGGCATCCTTTAAGATCCGTTAACTTGCGGTTATCCGGTCAAACTCAGGTTAATTATTGTACTAGGGAAAATGCAATTTTAAAATAGAAAGTTAAACTAATATTGCAAATATTTAGTAAAAGAATGCATTTTTGTACAAGTATGCATTTGTATGGTATTTAAAGAGAAATACATGTAAAGTTGAAAGTATGCATTTTTAACAATTGATAGTAAAAACAAATTATTTATAATGCCAAAGAAGTAAATCTTTTGGAAATCATTGAGTTCCAAATTAAAAAAGATAAACTTATTTGTATGATTGATAAAGCGAATAAAAGACAACCAAAGTTGTTTAGAAATTTTTGAACATGCATGACGAGCCTAAAATAAATAACTAGCGAAGGGTTTCTAAGTTTTAAACTACCCTATGAATTAATTTTAAGTTTGCCTATTCTGAGCATTTCAATAGTTACATAAGTGCGATAAATAATATTACAATACAGAGCGGGATAAAAGCTGAATTAAAGAAAGTAAATAAAATAAATAAACTCCGAGGAATATCTGCCTTTATTTACTTTATTCCCTGCAAGCTGTCAAGAACAAACAGTTAGAAACAGTTAAATACAAATAACTTCAGATCTGTATCCAAAACAATGAGTGTTTTGGTCACGGAGGGCTCAAGCTTAAATTTTGAAAAGACCATTCCAATCACGTCGTGGCTGCAAACGTATGACTCGGTAGTTATTTTGATTGCCTCGCCTACTAAACGTGTTGGTCTCTTTGATGGAAAAGAAAAGATCATTATAATCACGTCATAGCTGCGAACATATAACTTGTTGGTTAATTTAGTCGCCTCACCTACTAAACATGTTGATCTCTCGGATGAAGTAAAAAGGTTTAAGTCTCATCCTTGCCCAGAAGTTATATTTTTCGTCTTTACAACTGTGGAGGCCTCAAAATCGACGGATATTTTTCATCGGCCACTGTAGTATCGTGTTCAAATCAGCAAAAATTAAATCAAAGCAGTAAGCAGTAAGCAATAAGTAGTAAGCAGAAAAACAGAGAGGCAATTTCTGAAAAGCCGCGATGTTTAGTTTAAACGATAAAGCGATAAATATCCGCGTTGCGAATATTTAAATCTTTGAAACAATGGGTGAAACAGGAAAGCAATGCCCAAAAGGTGCGGTATCGAATTCAATTTCATTGGCCTAAATGCGGTATTTGGTTCAAAACAGTAAAACAGTAAGATATCCGTTGCATGGATGTTTAAAACAGTAAACTGAAAACAGAGAAACGAAAAAAAGCGCGGCCTCGAATTCAATTTCATCGGCCTAAATGCGGTATTTAGTTAAAAACGGTAAAACAAATACCGAAACAGAAATCAGTAAATTATCAAAACAGCAAAACTGAAACAGAGAGTCAATTGCTGAAACAGAAAAACAAAAAAAGCTCGGCCTCGAATTCAATGTCATCGGCCTAATTGCGGTATTAAATCAGTAAATCGAAACAGTAATCTGAAATCGAGAAACTATTTCCGAAGAGAATGCAATGTTGGTTCGAATCAATAGAATAACAAAGAGAATGCGGATATTAGTTCAATATATAAAATAATAACAGTGCCAAAGAAACAAACAGTAAGCAATTACAATATTCGACCCGAATTCTGAAATTTCAGAACCGAAACAGGATTAGGAAATGTTTATGAAAGAAAGAACAGGTTCTGAACAGTGACCCAAATGGGTGATTCAATTCTGAAAATAGACCCGGATAAATGTCCCGAGAAATGCAACCCGAAGTAGTGACCGGAATCGGAATCAAAATTCAGATTTTTCAGACAACCAACAAATGAGATATAAAATGCAAGAATCTGGAAAATATCCAAACCGGGTCAACCCGACCCGGGTCAGTGACCCGACCCGAATAAGAGATTCAATCCCGAAATCAAATTCTTTTCAGATTTTCAGATAACCATTTTCAGATAACCAACATACAAGATATAAAATGCAAGAATCTGGAAAATATACAAACCGGGTCAACCCGACCCGGGTCAGTGACTGACCCGAATCAGAGATTCAAACCCAAAATCGAATTCTTTTCAGATTTTCAGATAACCAATATACAAGATGTGAAATGCAAGAATTCTGGGAAATATCCAAACCGGGTCGACCCGAATCAGAAATTCAACCCGAATCAAATTCTTCTCAGATTTTCAGATAACCAACATACAAGATATAAAATGCAAGAATCTGGAAAATATCCAAATCGGGTCGACCTGACCCAGGTTGATGACCTGACCCAGGTCGATGACCCGACCCGAATAAGAAATTCAACCCGAATCGATTTTCTTCCCAGATTTTCAGATAACAAACATACAAGATGTGAAATGCAAGAATTCTGGGAAATATCCAAACCGGGTCCACCCAACCCGGGCCAGTGACCCGACCCGAATCAAATTCTTCTTAGATTTTCAGATAACCAACATACAAGATATAAAATGCAAGAATCTAAATATCCAAACCGGGTCGACCGGACCCGAATAAAAAATTCAACCCGAATCAATTTTTCTCAAACCTTCAGATAACCAACAACAGAATATAAACACAAAATTCGGAGAAATTATTCGTCGGAACAGTGACTCGAATCAGAAAACCCAAAAATAGTGAAGAACAATAACGAAAACAAGCAGATTTTTGGATTCGGCTTACGAGGCCAAATAGAAGTATTTAGAACCAAGGTTCAAGAACGAAACTCACCCCTTTTCCTTTCGGATTTTTGGACTTGCTTCGGACTTATTTCTTGAATAACAATGAAAGCAAATGCTAAAAAAAACTTAAGAACACAATAAGTTTTTTTTTTGTCTCGGTCTCGTCCTCCGGTCCCCTTTTACAGTGAACGAAAGGGGAGGGTTTTATAGATACTCACACCGACGTTCACCCCCACCCATACCCCTTACAAAATCGAATTCGAATTTCAAAATAAAGGGGGAACAAAAACTGATTTTTAGGGCGATTTCTTGGGGCATGTGTTGCGGTGAGAGGTGATGGGGTAGGTTGGTGGTGTCAGGCGGCGGTGTCGGCGATTGGTGGTGTCAGGCGTAGGGTGCGGCGACGTAGGGGTAGGGGTGTAGGGGTGTGCGGCATAACAGAGGGTTAGGGGTGTTAGGGTTTTGAGTTTTTATGGGGGTGTTTGGTTTTGGGGGAGAAATAAAGGGAATGGGTTTGGGCTTGTGGGTCGGCCGGTTGGGTTTGTGGCGGCGTTGGGCTTGGTTGGTGGGGTTTCGGGTGATGGGTTTAGGGAATAAGGGGTGTCGGGCTTTGGTTAGGGAATTTCGGGTGGGTTGATATTTGTTTGGGTAGAAATTGTTTTTGGGTTGGGGAAATAAATGGGTGATGGGTTGGGCTTGGACAAAATGAGTTTTAGTTTGGGTAGAAATTGTTTTGGGTTGGGAAATGAATGGGTTATGGGTTTAAAATATAAAAGGGATTTAATATTAAAAATGCATTGAAAAAAAATGTAAATTATTTTAATAAAAACATAACGATGTGATAATAATAAAGATATAATATTTGCGAAATGTTTGATGCTTAATAAAAAATGGAAATGCGATGCAATTTTGCGAGAATAAAATAACATAGAATTTTTGGATAAAACTTATGATTATGATAAAAATGCAAATGAGAGTAAAAAATGCGAATAATAATAATAATAAGAGAATAATAATATATATATATATATATACGCATGTATGTATATAGTTTAAAATTGTTTTGAGGTGTTAAAAATATTTAAAATTGCAAATAAATTGGAAAAGACGGGACAAAATTGGGTGTCAACAGATGCCCCTCTTTGGCCGGAGACGATGAAAGAGTTTTCGGCCAAAGAAGTTGACTTAGTAGCCAATTTTGTCTTGATCATCGGGAAAATTACCTCGATTCGTCGTAAGAAGTTCCTCGTTATGCTGAAGTTCCTGCGAATTAAAGCTCACGAGCGTAATGCGATGACGTTGTTGTAAGAATGTAATGTTGATGACATTGTTGCAAGAATGTAATGCGATGACGTTGTTGTAAGAATGTAATGTTGATGACGTTGTTACAAGAGTGTAATGTTGATGACGTTGTTGCAAGAATGTAATGTTATTTGCTGTAAGAGATAGTTGTTGCACTGAAGATGACGTTGTAATGTTGACGTCGTTGTAATGATAATGCTGATGACATCGTTGTAATGCTGTTGATGTCATTGTAATGCTGTAAAAGATAGCTGATGTGCTGTAGGAACGTCGATGACGTTGTTGTAATGTTGTTTATTGTAAGAGATAGCTGTTGCGATGAAGACGACGTTGTAATGTTGTTGATGTCGTTGTAATCATAATGCTGATGACATTATTGTAATACTGTTGATGTCATTGTAATGCTGTAGAAGATAGTTGATGTACTGCAGTAACGTCGATGCCGTTGTTGTAATGTTGTTTGATGTAAGAGATAGTTGTTGCGCTGAAGACGTCTTTGTAATGATAATGCTAATGACATCGTTGTAATGCTGTTGATGTCATTGTAATGCTGTAAAAGATAGTTGTTGAGCTGCAGTAATATCGATGACGTTGTTGTAATGATGTTTGTTGTGAGAGATAGCTATTGTGCTGAAGACGTCGTTGTAATGTTGTTGACGTCATTGAGATGTTGTAAAAGATAGCTCTACGTTGTGCTGAATCTTCTGCCAATTCAAACTCCTGTGGACTGTGAATTGAAATGTCGCCCTTGCACAGACGAAAACGTGATGCGACGTTCTTGTCGTTGTTTGATGTAAATAACGTTCTTGCCGTCAGTTTGCTGTAATAGATGGTTCCATGTCTATTTACTGTAATAGATGGTTCCATGTCTGTTTGCTGTAATAGATGGTTCCACGTAGGTTTGCTGTGTTTAAACTCCCTGTGATTCGAAATAACATCCTTGTGCAGACATAATGGTTGGGGCCTTGTAGGTCAAGACGATGTCTTTGTATAGATGCAAAACATGAGCGTGATCCTGGCGGTGAGCCGTGATGCAGAAATTCTTTGTGAAATTGATCAAGAGTGATGTGGCTTCCCTGCTTCTTTCAACCTGAAGAACCTGTACTCAAAGAAAAATTTGTGAGTTCGGGGGAGGGGCGGTTGATTCGCCTTGACTTTGTAGCTTCGGCTCTTGATAGTTGCATGTCCTGCAGATTCGGACTGTAGCCCCTGTCTGGTTCCTAGTCTTGGCTAACCGTTAATGAAAACATTTGTTGAAAATAATTTGTTTATAAGAAAGTATGCATATCAGTAAAAAGTTCTTGTCGAACTCTAATGAAAATATTTGTTGAAAATAATTTGCTTATAAGAAAGTATGCATATCAGAAAAAAAAATTTGTCGAACTCTAATGAAAATATTTGTTGAAAATAATTTGCTTATAAGAAAGTATGCATATATGTAAATTTCTGTCGAGTAGTGACATGCGGTGAAACAAAGCAAACGTCTTATCCAAAATCCTTCTTCTGGCTGAAGACTTAGTTTGCCGATGCTTTTCCATGTTTATCGACGTCTTCTGGCAGTGATCCCTTAAAAATGCCCCAGTTTCCGATATGTGAGGATGATGAACTTTCGAACGGACAACCGAGACTTGTGTGGGTTGCTTGTCTGTCCTATCAGGGTGATCAGATGGGTGCATTTTGTCATGTGTGAGATAAAGTAGAAAAGATTTCCTAATGGTGGGACCGAAGACGATTTAGGCCGCCTACGTATCCCCATGAGGGAATCAGGTCATAACGTAGTTCATTACAAGCAAAGGGGATTGTAAAGGATTTTCTAAAAGTGGGACCGAAGCTGATGTGGCCGCCTACGTATCCCGCCAAGGAAATCAGGTCATAACGTAGTTCATGCGGCGAAAAAATGAGATTTTGGGGAAATTTATGTCTTAAAGAGACGAAACCCTATGTGGGTTCTGTGCATATCCGTCGAGGGAGCGCAACTTTTACAACATGGAAAAAGTATTACATAGAGAATAACAATTCCTAAATATAGTATCTCTTCACTGCATCAGCATTGATAGTTTTTAACCATTCTATTATGATAAAGTGGCCCCGGACAAACTGCGTCTATCTGCTTTTCATCAATCCGTCTCTTCGTATATGATTCTATATCCATTTGGTTTCGAACGTTGCCCCAGTAAAAAAAATGCTCGTACCAATGCTTTGTAATTATCAACCATCTTGATGTTTCATCCAAACCTGGCTTTGGCTTATGCCCCAGTTCTTCCAGTTGTAAGTCTTCCTCATATTGTTCGAAGTCTTGTTCGTTGTTTGGGACTTTGTTTGCTTGTTTCATTATATGTCACATATTATCAACAAATTTATTAGTTTGCATGATGAAAAAGAAAAGAAATTTATTAAACAAGACAGATTTTAAAATAGCAAAAGCAATGCATATTTGTCTTTTTAAGCTTTCAAAAGGTGGAGGCAAAACACATTAAATGCATAGATATGGTTCAGGCCTCAATCTGAATCGCATTGTTTCATTAAACATTAACGAAATTAACTAGTTTTCGGGAGAAACAAGGCCGGGGCACAGGTCCAATTTTCCCAAAACATCTACTTGCTCTGCATCCCAAATGGTTGAGTCTTTAGCGTAATCATCGAGAATCACACTGCATCCTGCTTCTTCTTCAACAATGAAAAAACTTTTGAATCCCCCAACGAGGTTGGCTGCATTGTCCTCCTTTGATTCCTGAGGGGCGCATGCTTTGACAAATAACTGACCTAGAGGCGGAACAGGCTCTGGTAAAGGAGCATCTCTCTTCCTTTGGAGGTTGGTTGATAAGACTTTTCCAAGAAAAGATGGTGCCATGACCCGCGACTTTGGAGGAAGTACTTCTACTCCAAACGGTGCCCTCACTTGGACTGTAATCATAGGGGTGATAAAGGCCGATGATTCAACCTTTTTCTCTCTCTGGACTGGCACAATGGTTCCTTCCAAGTTGTGTTCTTCATCAACAGTAATCATGTTCACATTGGCATCGTCGTGATTTGGCGAACGATTATTGTTTACATTAGAGGAAGGTCCTTTCAGTTGGATAACTCCTTCTTTGATTAATGCCTCGATTTTGTTTCTGAGGGCATAGCAATTTTTAGTGTCGTGTCCAGGGATTCCCGAGTGGTATGCACAATGCTTAGTCTCATCGTGCCATTTGGGAACAGGATTGGGGACATTTCCTGGGATGGACTGGAGTACTCCTGCGGTTTTCAGTTTTTCATATAACTGGGCTCAAGGTTCGGCTAAAGGTGTATAGGTTTTGGCTGGCTTTCTTTCGTGTTTTGCGCGGGGTCTAGGTGCATTTGGTGGATGGACTCGTGGATGAGGTAAGTATGCGGGCTGATATTGTGGGGGATTCGAATAGGCAGGCGCTCGAGGCAGGCTATATATTGGATAGGTATGGTAGACAGGGTAGGGAGCAGGTGAGTATTGATAATATGGTTGAGGGCTTTGGGCGTATGGGCTATAATAGGAAGCTGGGAACTTTGGTCGTTTTGATTGTAGTAGGGAGGCTGGGGTGATGGCATTTGGTAGATTGACATTTGATTTGACCTATGTTTCTGAACTGTCATGACAGGGGACACTCCATCTCTGTTCCTCTTTACTGCTCCCTTAAATGAGTCCGACTGAATTGTCTCACTCGTTGCTTCCAACGCTACAAAGTTTGTAATTCTTCCAGTTCTGATTCCCTCTACTATGAAATCTCCCATCCTTACAACTTCAGAGAAACTTCATCCTATGACGCTTATCATTCTTTCATAGTATGTTGCATCTTTCAAAGATTGTACAAAGAGAGCGGTCATCTCACTTTCCGCTATCGATGGTTGAACTTTTGCTGCTTCCGCCCTCCACTTCATGGCGTACTCTTTGAAGGTCTCTGTGGTTTTGTTTTCCAACTTCATCAGATAAAATCTGTCCAAGACTGTGTCAGTGTTGAACTTAAATCTGTCCACGAAATCTTGTGCCATCGTGCCCCAATTACGCTATTTTCGCAGGTTTTGGCTCGTGTACCAGTCGAGTGCTTCTCCTGTCAAACTCCTTACGAACAACTTCATTATGATAGCTTGGTCTTTACCTACCCCAATCAGTTTGTCACAGTACGATCTTAAATGAGCGTGAGGATTTCCCTTCCCATCAAACAAGTTAAATTTTGGCACCTTGTATCCGACAGGCAATTCAATGTCGGGATGCATACACAGATCTTCGTACTCGAGTCCTTCATGCCCCTTGCTGGTTTGGATATTCTTGAATGCTTCTTTTAGGCTATGAATTTCTCTCGCCACACTTTCACCGGTTTTGATCCTTACATGCCTCTCCATCTCTTCATACTGGCCAGTTTTCTGAAGAGCCATGTTTGGTGTTGCGGTAGTAAAAGGTTGGGCTTCCATTACATATACTAGCGGCACATACTGCTTGATGTGATCAGCGATGTGTGCCATCAGTATGTGCTGGGCTGCCGGGTGATTTTGCGTGGAAGGGGTGTTTTGTATGAGTGGGGTAATTTGGGTATGTGGAGTTGTAAAGGATGCCGGATCATTTTGTAGCGGGCTTTGTTGTGGACTAGCTTGTGGGTTAGTATGTTGTGGATTGATTTTGCTTAGTGGCGAATTTTCGGGGAGGTTTTGGGGAAATGGCGATTCAGGAGACGAAAAAGTTTGCGCTGCAGTTGCATTCGTCCCTTGTTCAGGGAGTGGGCTATTGGCGCTAATGGATAAGTTGATGAGATTTTGGAGCGCTCTATCTCAGTCTGCACGGCTGCCATCTTTTGTAATAGTTGGGCGATGTATTTTTCTTGGACGGTAGCATTTCTATTTTCCGAAGCTTCTGGTTCATCTCTCGAAAGAGCGATAAGTCCCAGGCCAATCTGTTCGGATGCATCTGAATCCGTCATTTTGCTGAATGATCGGGCTTTTGATCTCGTGAAGTAGGGGAGTTCCGCCAGTTTTAGTCAACGCAAATCAACCTTTGGGAAAAACAATTTAAGCAAAAATAAACCTTCTGAAAAATGAAGAAACCAAGTTAGTATAAGGCGGACAATTATTGCTTCAAATAACATGCGTGGAGTGTAAGAAAATAGCAAACAAATTGTATGAAAATTAAATGCGCGTCCTAATATGCATGGGGTCTCTCTTATGCCAGAGGTGGGCCTAAACGCCAGATATGCGAGATTACGACAGATTGATCCAAGTTGTTAAACTGTAATGCTTTGTCGGAAATGAGACAAAATGAATGTACATTTCCCAATTTCTACATGTCATGATTAGGCTTGGATTTGTCTATCAATATCACGCTACACGTAATATGCTGATTGGTCGTTGGGTTGCGAGACTCGTTGACAATTTTTGGTAGATTTCTTAATTGTGGAGTCGATACCAAGGATCGACCCACCAAAGGTGTATGCATGCATGACTTAAAACAAAGGGTGGTATAGCTCTATCCTAAATTTTCTAAGATTTGGCTGACTAGACTCAAGGTTTCCGAGCGGACTGCTCGAGTGAGAAGGCTACACGGTCAATCGGATGGTCAGGACGCTCCGCGCATATACCAACTCTCCTAAAAATTTGGAAATTTGAAAGAAGTTTGCAGGTGCGCAAAATACACCTCGCGTGTAATGTGTGATAGTGTCAATTTTCCCGAGTGGAAGAAATATGAGCGAAATGTCAATTTAAAGAAAGCAGTAAGAGAATATAGCAATTAAAGCAGTTATGCATACAAAATTTCAAAAGGAAATAATTAAAAACAATAGATCAAATAAGGAGCAATATAAAGCATAATAATAATTAACCTGAATTTGCTATGGTTAAGAACCTGAAAGTCCCCAGCGGAGTCGCCATGCTGTCGCACCCGTTTTTAACCGACCCGCGAGAGGTCAGAGCGGAGCACAAACGTATTCGGTGATTCCTGGGTAAATGGTTAAGGAGTCGCCACCTAATTATTTATGGTGAATTAGGACACCTAAATATTAAATAAATGCTGCAAAACTAGTGAGATTCTAGGTAAGGGTTCTTTATTATCCAAAAGGGAAGGGGTTAGGCATCCATTAAGATCCGTTAACTTGAGGTTATCCGGTCAAACTCAGGTTAATTATTGTACTAAGGAAAATGCAATTTTAAAATAGAAAGTTAAACTAATATTGCAAATATTTAGTAAAAGAATGCATTTTTGTACAAGTATGCATTTGTATGGTATTTAAAGAGAAATACATGTAAAGTTGAAAGTATGCATTTTTAACAATTGATAGTAAAAATAAATTATTTATAATGCCAAAGAAGTAAATCTTTTGGAAATCATTGACTTGCAAATTAAAAAAGATAAACTTATTTATACGATTGATAAAGCGAATAAAAGACGACCAAAGTTGTTTAGAAAATTTTGAACATGCATGACGAGCCTAAAATAAATAACTAGCGAAGGGTTTCTAAGTTTTAAACTACCCTATGAATTAATTCTAAGTTTGCCTATTCTGAGCATTTCAATAGTTACATAAGTGCGATAAATAATATTACAATACATAGTGGGATAAAAGCTGAATTAAAGAAAGTAAATAAAATAAATAAACTCCGAGGAATATCTACATTTATTTACTTTATTCCCTACAAGATGTCAAGAACAAACAGTTAGAAACAGTTAAATACAAATATTTTCGGATCCGTATCCAAAACAATGAGTGTTTTGGTCACGGAGGGCTCAGACTTAAATTTTGAAAAGACCATTCCAATCACGTCATGGCTGCAAACGTATGACTCGGTAGTTATTTTGATTGCCTCGCCTACCAAATGTGTTGGTCTCTCGGATGGAAAAGAAAAGATCATTATAATCATGTCGTGGCTGCGAACATATAACTTGTTGGTTATTTTAGTCGTCTCGCCTACTAAACATGTTGATCTCTTGGATGAAGTAAAAAAGGTTTAAGTCTCATCCTTGCCCAGAAGTTATATTCTCCGTCTTTACAACTGTGGAGGCCTCAAAATCAACGGATATTTTTCATCGGCCAGTGTAGTATCGTGTTCAAATCAGCAAAAATTAAATCAAAGCAGTAAGTAGAAAAATAGAGAGGCAATTTGAGAAAAGCCGCGATGTTTAGTTTAAAACAGTAAAACAGTAAAACAGTAAATATCCGTTGCACGGATATTTAAATGCTGAAACATTGGACTGAAAAAGGAAAGAAATGCCCGAAAGGTGCAGCATCGAATTCAATTTCATTGGCCTAAATGCGGTATTTGGTTCAAAACAGTAAAACAGTAAGATATCCGTTGCACGGATGTTTAAAACAGTAAACTGAAAACAGAGAAACGAAAAAAAGCGCGGTCTCGAATTCAATTTCATCGGCCTAAATGCGGTATTTAGTTAAAAACAGTAAAACAAATACCGAACCAGAAATCAGTAAATTATCAAAACAGCAAAACTGAAACAGGGCAAACTGAAACAGAGAGTCAATTGCTGAAACAGAAAAACGAAAAAAGCGTGGCCTCGAATTCAATGTCATCGGCCTAATTGCGATATTAAATCAGTAAATCGAAACAGTAATCTGAAACCAAGAAACGATTTCCGAAGAGAATGTAATGTTGGTTCGAATCAATAGAATAACAAAGAGAATGTGGATATTAGTTCAATCCATAAAATAATAACAGTGACAAAGAAACAAACAGTAAGCAATTAAAATATCCGACCCGAATTCTGAAATTTCAGAACCGAAACAGGATTAGGAAATGTTTATGAAAGACAGAACAAGTTCTGAACAGTGACCCGAATGGGTGATTCAATTCTGAAAACAGACCAGGAAAAACGTCCTGAGAAATGCAAGCTGAAGTAGTGACCGGAATCGGAATAAAAATTTAGATTTTTCAAACAACCAACAAATGAGATATAAAATGCTAGAATCTGGAAAATATCCAAACCGGGTCGACCCGACCCGGGTCAGTGACCCGACCCGAATAAGAGATTCAAGCCCGAAATCAAATTCTTTTCAGATTTTCAGATAACCATTTTCAGATAACCAACATACAAGATATAAAATGCAAGAATCTGGAAAATATCCAAACTGGGTCGACCCGACCCGAGTCAGTGACCGACCCGAATCAGAGATTCAAACCCAAAATCGAATTCTTCCCAGATTTTCAGATAACCAATATACAAGATGTGAAATGCAAGAATTCTGGAAAATATCCAAACCGGGTCGACCCGGCCCGGGCCAGTGACCTGACCCGAATCAGAAATTCAACCCGAATCAAATTCTTCTCAAATTTTCAGATAACCAACATACAAGTTATAAAATGCAAGAATCTGGAAAATATCCAAACTGGGTCGACCAGACCCGTTCAACCCGAATCGATTTTCTTCCCAGATTTTCAGATAACCAATATAGAAGATGTGAAATGCAAGAATTCTGGGAAATATCCAAATCGGGTCGACCCGACCCGGGCCAGTGACCCGACCCAAATCAGAAATTCAAACCGAATCAAATTCTTCTCAGATTTTCAGATAACCAACATACAAGATATAAAATGCAAGAATCTGGAAAATATCCAAACCGGGTCGACCCGAATCAGAGATTCAAACCCAATATTGAATTCTTCCTAGATTTTCAGATAACCAATATACAAGATGTGAAATGTAAGAATTCTGGAAAATATCCAAACCGGATCGACCTGACCCGGGCCAGTGACCCGACCCGAATCAAATTCTTCTCAGATTTTCAGATAACCAACATACAAGATATAAAATGCAAGAATCTAGAAAATATCTGACCCGGGTCGATGACCCGACCCGAATCAGAAATTCAACCCGAACCGATTTTTCTCAAACTTTCAGATAACCAACAACAGAATATAAACACAAAATTCGGAGAAATTATTCATCGGAACAGTAACCCTACCCGGAACAGTGACTCGAATCGGAAAACCCAATAATAGTGAAGAACAACAACGAAAACAAGTAGATTTTCGAATTCGGCTTACGAGGCGAAATAGAAGTATTTAGAACCAAGGTTCAAGAATGAAACTCACCCCATTTCCTTTCGGATTTTTGGACTTGCTTCGGACTTATTTCTTGAATAACAATGAAAGCAAATGCTAAAAAAAACTCAAGAACACAATAAGTATTTTTTTATTTATTTTTGTCTCGGTCTTGTCCTCCGGTCCCCTTTTACAGTGAACGAAAGGTGAGGGTTTTATAGATACTCACCCCGACGTTCACCCCCACCCATACCCCTTACAAAATCGAATTCGAATTTCAAAATAAAGGGGGAACAAAAACTGATTTTTAGGGCGATTTCTTGGGGGCATGTGTTGCGGTGAGAGGTGATGGGGTAGGTTGGTGGTGTCAGGCGGCGGTGTCGGCGATTGGTGGTGTCAGGCGTAGGGTGCGGCGACGTAGGGGTAGGGGTGTAGGGGTGTGCGGCGTAACAGAGGGTTAGGGGTGTTAGGGTTTTGAGTTTTTTAGGGGGGGTGTTTGGTTTTGGGGATAGAAATAAAGGGGAATGGGTTTGGGCTTGTGGGTCGGCCGATTGGGCCTGAGGCGGCGTTGGGCTTGGTTGGTGGGGTTTTCGGTGATGGGTTTAGGGAATAAGGGTGTCAGGCTTTGGTAAGAGAATTTGGTGGGTTGATATTTGTTTGGGTAGAAATTGTTTTTGGTTGGGGAAATAAATGGGTGATGGGTTGGGCTTGGACGAAATGGGTTTTAGTTTGGGTAGAAATTGTTTTGGGTTGGGAAATGAATGGGTTATGGGTTTAAAATATAAAAGGGGTTTAATATTAAAAATGCATTGAAAAAAATGTAAATTATTTTAATAAAAACATAACGATGTGATAATAATAAAGATATAATATTTGCGAAATGCTTGATGCTTAATAAAAAATGGAAATGCGATGCAATTTTGCGAGAATAAAATAACATAGAATTTTTGGATAAAACTTATGATGATGATAAAAATGCAAATGAGAGTAAAAAATGCGAATAATAATAATAATAAGAGAATAATATATATATATATATATATATATATATATACGCATGTATGTATATAGTTTAAAATTGTTTTGAGGTGTTAAAAATATTTAAAATTGCAAATAAATTGGAAAAGACGGGACAAAATTGGGTGTCAACATACATCATATGAGAGTCCACATCCATTATACACATGATTCAGAGAGTTTAAGCACAATTAATGGTTGTCCTTAGAATAAGGTTGTGCTTTGAGCACAATAATTTGTTGTCAGACTGGTTGAATACTAGTGTTATGATCATCATTACTTATTCTAAAACTCTTTTGATCATGTGCTCAATGAATGACTATCATATGATGTATTAAATGTTAGTAAAACTTCTATTTAATGGACTCACATGTTTATTATAAATTGTGCATTGGCCTGCTATCAATAAGAGGCCCCTTCTATGATCTAATAAAGTATTAAATTTCATCGGCTATAGAAATATTTATTTATATGGTACGCAATTATATGGTAGAAATCTATTCTTTTAGCTCTTCTAGTTATTATTATTCATGGATTTTTAACTGAAAAGGCACCTTTTCTAAGAGTTGTCTCTGAAGAGTTGTGTACATTATATTTAAATTGGTTGTGGTCCCTACGCCACACACGTTACTTTCTTCTCTCCCCGATTAAAGAAAAGAACTAGAAAACATTAACTCAGAAGATCATCAACTTACAAGTTACATCTCAAGACTTGACTTACTGATAGAATATTGACATATTCTTGTATATATTTTATATTTAGTTAGTCAATATTCTAATTGTAATTAGTCAAATTAGTTACCTAGTTTATAGTCTAACTTGTAGCTTTGTCAACAAACATGTACTACTACATATTATACACTATAATGAATGAAAAGGCAAGGAACATATTCCTTTATGGTATCATCCAGACCATAAACCTAAGGCATAACCCTAAGCCACCGACTTTCTCCTCCACCGTCTTCACCATACTCCGCCATCTTCCTCTCGACGTCCCTCCTCTCCCTCTCTTCTTCATTCCCCTATTCAATGGCTGAATAACCAAATTTTCACCATGCTCTTGCAGTTAACAACATCAAGAACTTAAAATAATTGTCGATCACTTCTCCAACGTCGGTGCACCGGTCTCAAATCAAAGGTTGGTCATGTAACTAATTGCAGGTTTAAATGAAAATTATGATGGTGTTGCTACAATCCTCTAACGAATCACTCAGTTGCCTCCATTCAATGAGGTCCATTCGAGAATTATCCTTGAGGAAACCCAAAAAGCCAAGTAGGCAGCGGCTAACGCTAGCACCTTTGACACAACCCTCCTTACCATCAACAGCTCATATGCCGATGAAAGAGGCTCGGGTTACGGTCAGCATATCGTCACACCAATAATCCAAAACGAGGTCAGCATATCTGAAATAATAATAAAAGTAAAAACTCTGGCAAAGATTGTTGACACCCAATTTTGTCCCATCTTTTATGATTTTATTCGTAATTTTTAATATTTTGACACTTTTAAAATAATTTTAAAATATAGGCATATACGTGCATATATCTTATTATTATTATTATCCGCGTTTTACTGTCATTTGCATTCTTTATCACAATCATAAGTTTTATCCGAAATTCTATGTTATTTTATTCTCGCAAAATTGCATCGCATTTTCCTTTTATTAAGCATTAAATATTTCGCAAAATATTATATTTTATTATTATCACGTCGTTACGTTATTTTAAATAATTCACATCTTTTACAAAAAATATATAAATGTTTTAATATTAAGCCCCTTTTCATATTTTTAAATCCATAACCCATTTTTTTTTATTTTCCTAACCCAAAACAATTTCCAACCCATTTTCATTTTCCAACCCCAATACATTTACCCAAACTAATTCCCTAACCAAACCAACCCCAAGCCCAATACCCCTTATTTCCCCAAGCCCAATCGCCACCCCCATCTCCCAATCGAACCAACCCGTCGGCCCACCCGAAAACCCCTAAACCCGCCCAACCGTCCGACCCAAGCCTAATCCCCAAATTAAAACCCCCATTTGCCCCAAAACCTAACAAAATCAAAAACCCCAAACTCTTTCTCCTTCAACCAAACCCGCTACCCCACACCCCCATACCCTTCGCCGGCCGTCACCTCACCTGCCACCACCAACCCCATCTGTTATGCTGACACCACCACACCCCTCCCGTCACTTCGACCCACGCCCCTACCCCCCTAAAATCCGCTTCCAAAATTCAGAAATCTCTACCTTTAATTCGAATTTCAAACTCGTTCTTGGGGGGAAATCCACCTATAAATACCCCATGTTGTTCTTCATTTTGAAAAAAAAAAGATTTTTCGGAGGATTAAAACAGATTTTTGGAAGATTTTTCAGAAGACTATTCCATATATACATAAAATATTTGTGGTGTTCTAGATTTTACATCATTCGTTGTCTTTGATTGTTCAAGATACAAGTCCGAAATAGGCCCAAGATTCGAAAGAAAGGAGGTGAGTTTCGTTCTTGAACTTGGGTTTTAAAATGGCTCTATTCGGTTTCTGAAAAAAACCGAATCCGAAAATCTGTTTTGCATTTTCTTGTTGTTCTTCACTGTTTTCGGGTCGGGTCGACCCGGTTTGAGTATTATTTTCAGAATTATTGCATTTCATTTTCTTGTTATTGGTTATCTGAATTTGGTGTAAAAATCTGATTCGGGTCTGGACCACTGATTCGGGTCGGGTCACTGACCCGGGTCGGGTCGACCCGGTTTGGGTAACATTTCAAAACTCTTGCATTCTTATATTCCTGTATGTTGGTTATCTGGAATTGGTGAATATTTGATTTCGGGTTGAATTTCTGATTCGGGTCGGGTCACTGACCCGGGTCGGGTCGACCCGGTTTGGGTAACATTTCAAAACTCTTGCATTCTTATATTCCTGTATGTTGGTTATCTGGAATTGGTGAATATTTGATTTCGGGTTGAATTTCTGATTCGGGTCGGGTCACTGACCCGGGTCGGGTCGACTCTGTTTGGGTAACATTTCAAAACTCTTGCATTCTTATATTCATGTATGTTGGTTATCTGGAATTGATGGAATTATTTGATGTCGGGTTGAATCTCCAATTCGGGTCAGGTCGACCCGGTTTGAATTTCTAAATTTCTTGCGTTATTGTTGTTGTTGTTATTGGCTATCTGAATTTGGTGTTGAAATCTGATTCGAGTTTGGATCACTGATCCGGGTCGGGTCGACCCGATTGGGATATTTCCAGAATTCTTGCATTTTCATATTCTTGTTGTTGGTTATCTGAAATTGGTACTGAAATCTGATTTCGGATTTGAATCACTGATTCGGGTCGGGTCGACCCGATTTGGATATTTCCAGAATTTCAGAACTCAGGTCGGGTATTTTAAATTGCTCACTGCTCGTTTCTTTGGCACTGTTTTACTGTTTTATTAATATCGCATTAAGGCCGATGAAATTAAATTCGAGGCCGCTCTTTTTTTTTCGCTTCTCTGTATTCTGTTTACTGTTTTAAACATCCGTGCAACGGATATTTACTGTTTTACTGTCTTACTGTTTTAAACTAAAATATCGTGTCTTTTCGGGAATTGCTTCTCGATTTCGCTTTCTTGTTTTGGTTTAGGTTCTTGTTTTTGAATTAAATCGCATTTAGTAGGTGAAATTGAATTCAGGTCGCGCTTTTTCATTTCGCTTTGATTCTTGTTTGGCATTTAAACATCCGTGCACGGATTGTCTTACTGATTTATATAAATATTGCATTTAGGCCGATGAAATTGAATTCGAGGCCGCGCTTTTTTTCATTTCGTTCCTCTGTTTTTCAGTTTACTGTTTAAGTATCCGGGCAACGGATATCTTACTGTTCTACTGTTTTATTGCCTTATTTATATCGCATTTAGGCCGATGAAATTGAATTCGAGGCCGCGCTTTTTTCGTTTCATTTCACTGCTTTTCAGCACTGTTTTTAACGTCCGGGCAGCAGATATTTACTGTTTTTTTTATTTACTAAACACCGCGTCTTTTCAGAATTTGCCTCTGTTTTTCTGCGTACTGTTTACTGCCTACTGCTGCTGCTTACCGTTTCATTTTAATATTACTGATTTGAACACGATACTACACTGGCCGATGAAAAATATCCGTCGATTTTGAGGCCTCCACAGTTGCAAAGACGGAAATATAACTTCTGGGCAATGATGAAGACTTAAACCTTTATTTCATCCAAGATCAACATGTTTAGTAGGCGAGGTGACTAAAATAACCAACAAGTTATATATTCGCAGCCACGACGTGATTATAGTGATCTTTTCTATTTCACCCGAGAGACCGACACGTTTAGTAGGCGAGGTAATCAAAATAACCACATTAGTCATATGTTTGCAGCCACGACGTGATTGGAATGCTCTTTTCAAAATTTAAGTCTGAGCCCTCCGTGATCAAAACATTCACTGTTTTGAGTGCGGATATGGAGTTATTTGTATTTAACTGTTTCTAACCGTTTGTTTTTGACAGCTTGCAGGAATTAAAGTAAATAACGACGAATTATTCCTCGGAGTTTATTTATTTTATTTCCTTCTTTAATTCAGCTTTTATCCCGCTTTGTATTGTAATATTATTTATCGCACGTATGTAACTATTGAAATGCTTAGAATAGGCAAACTTAGGATTAATTCATAAGGTAGTTTAAGATTTGAAACCCGTCGCTAGCTTATTTATTTGTAGGCTCGGTTGAATTCAAACTTAGAAATCCTTCGCTAGTTTATTTATTTTAGGCTCGTCACGCGTATTCAAGATTTTCAAAAACAACTTTTGTCATCTTTATTTGCTTCATTAATCATTCTGGATAAGTTTATCTTTTTGTCAATTTACAATTCAATGATTCCCAAAATTTTACTTCTTTGATAGTATAAATAATTTATTGTCACAAATGCATATTTTTCAAAACTTTACATGTATCTTTCTTTTTATGTCATCTGAATACGTACTTGTATAAAATGCATCATTTACTAATTATTTGCAAAACATCTTTTAATCTATTATACTTGTAAAACATGCATTTTTCTAGCCATAATTAACCTGAGTTTGACCGGATAACCGCAAGTTAGCGGATCTTAAAGGATGCCTAACCCCTTCCCTTTAGGATAATAAAGAACCCTTACCTAGAATTTCGCTAGTTTCGCAGACCTTAAAATTGGAGTTTACATTGCAGCACTTAGTTTAATATTTAGGTGTCCTAATTCACCGTAAAAATAATTAGGTGGCGACTCCTCAACCCTTTTTACCCAGGAATCACCCCGAACACGTCCGTGCTTCGCTTTGACCCGAGCAGGTCAAAATAGGGCGCGACAGCATGGCGACTCCACTGGGGAGCATCAGGTTCTTAAACCATAGCAAGTTCGGATTAATTATTGCTTTACTTTTTGTTCTTTATTTGATTTAGTGCTTTGATGTGTTTCATTTATGAGATTTTTGCATAAACTGCTTTAATTGCTATATTGTCTTACTGCTTTCCTTAAATTGGCATTCCGCTCATATTTCTTCCACTCTGGAAAATTGACACTATCACACACTACACGCGAGGTGTGTTTCGCGCACCCGCAAATTTCTTTCAATCTACCAAATTTTAGGAGAGTTGGCGTATGCGCGGAGTGACCGGACCATCCGGTGGCCGCGTAGCCTTCTCACTCGAGTAGTCCGCTCGGGAACCTTGTGTCTAGTCAGCCAAATCTTAGAAAATTTAAGATAGAGCTATACCACCCTTTATTTTAAGTCATGCATGCATACATCTTAGGTGGGTTGATCCTTGGCATCAACTTCACAATTAAGAAAACCACCAAATTGTCGACGGGTCTCACAACCCAACGACCAATCAGCATATTATGTGTAGCAGGATATTGATGGACGGATCCAAGCCTAAACAGTATGCCAAAATCGGAAAATGTATATTCATTTTTATTTATTTTATTTATTTTGTTATAGATAGAGTCTGTGCCGCAAGTCAGGATGGTGAGTGGGATTCCGAGCAAACTGAAAATATGGTGGACAAACTTTGACCTTGGCAGCCAAATGGCAATTAGGAGAAGATTAGGTTGCCTCGTTTCGTTGTTCGACATCTTCCCCGATCAACATTTGGTCAGAGCACTAATCCATTTTTGGGATCCGGATCGGGTTGTCTTCAGATTCGGAGATTTTGAGATGACTCCTACTTTGGAAGAAATCAACTATTTCACCAACTTGATCTACCAGGGTAGAGGACAAATTATCCCGCACTGCCAATCCGGAAAGAAATTTCTCCGCTACTTAGGGCTAAAGAACACTAAGAAACTCCTATGCTTTGAAAACAACTGGGTCTCGATGGATTATCTTTATGAGATGTACGGTTGTCGAGACGGTTACAAGACATTCAAAAATGAATTTTCCTGCACCCCCGATCATTGGCGGACCAAACGACCCATTGCATTTACTGTCGCCTTTCTAGGGTCTCTGATATTCCCGCTTGAGTATGGAAAGATCGCATTACTGCATATGTTAAAAGCACGGGCACTTTCGAAGGAGCAAACGGAGCACAACTCACTTTGGCCCCTATGATCTTAGCAGAAATGTTTCGGGCTTTAGGGAAATGTAAAAGAGGAGAAATAGGTTTCTTCGAAGGCTGCAACCTTATTTTGCAGATATGGGCAATGGAACACTTCTATCAGCGCCCGAATATGGTCGACATATGCTTCAGCGAGTCGAACAAAATCGTCAGCTTTACGACGAGAAGCGATTCGTATCGCTGTCGGCGTGAATGATTGGTATGGGTTTTTGGCGCCCCGCACTGCGTGAACAGATCCAATGGAAATACCCTCTACTCCCGAATGCCAAAAGCCTACATAAGATGCAAAAGGCCTTATTATATTGAGCTTATCGGGTTGAAAGGCCTCCAACCTTACGCTCCACTCCGCGTACTCGGCGGTTGGGACAAGAGCGGATAATCCTCCGAGCAAATATGAGGATTTCTGAAATTCCATTCGGGCCGAATTTCATTGTCCCCAGAGCTAGGCAAGTCTTCGATGAATGGAACGATATTGACACAATAGACATTGGAGGTAGTCAAGCAGGAGGTACCCCCGAATATCAAGCGTGGCTACGAGAGGATTGCAGTAGTACAGACCATAGTCCTGATGGCGAGCAAGGTTTTGAAGATATCGGCACGACAATTTGGGTAAGGAATTTCCGGCTCAGAGACACAGTCGTTACCCCCGAAATGTGGCAGCAAATGCAAAATATAGTGCAATATCTAGAGGACGCAGGAGTCGGACCCAGCAATGTTAGGGTTCCATCTTCATCTCGGTGATCAAAAGCAAGATTTAGAACTTGAGCATAAATATCTTATGTTATCAGCTTTATTATTGTATGCATTATTATTTCAGTAAAAGTCAACCTTTATTTCCGACAAAAGGCATCACAATCTTTGGCTTGGATCAATTTATCAGTATCTTGCATATTTTGCGTTTAAGCCCACCTCCGGCATAAAGGAGGCCCCATGCACGTTAGGACGCGCATTTAATTTCCATATAATCTGTCTGCTACTTGTTTACTGTTTTCCACTCTATACATGTTATTCAAAGCAATAATTATTCGTCTCATACTAACTTGGTTTGTTTCATTTTTAGAGAAGGTTTATTTTGCCTGCTTTATTTTCCAAAAGTTGATTCGCGTTGATTGAAACTGGCGGAACACCATTACTTCACGAGATCCAAGGCACAATCATCCGACAAAATGACTGATTCAGGGGCAGCCGAACAAACCGGTTTGGGACTTGTCGCTCTTCCGGGAGGTGAACCAGAGACATCGGAAAGGAGAAATACTTTCGTCCGTGTTGAATACCTCGCCCACCTACTGCGGCAAATGGCAACTATGCAACCGAGATCGAATGGCTCGAATCTTACCAATCTTTCCATCAGCATCAACACTCCACTGCCTGAACAAGAGACGAGCGCAACTGCACCACACACCTTTCCATCTCACAAACCATCATTCCCCCAGAACCTTCCCCGAAATCCCTTACCAAGCAGAACTAATCCTCAACTCGCCAGCCCACAACGTACCAATCCGCATCCTATCAACCCGCAGGCCAGTCCACAACAAAGCCCGCTACAAAATGATCCAGTATCCTTCACAACTCCATATATACATCAAGCTCCACTTACCCAAACTACCCCACTTGTCCAAAATATCCCTCCCACACTAAATTACCAGGCAACCCAACAAATACCAATGGCACACATCACTAACAAGCAGTATGTGCCACCGGTATATGCAACGGAAGCCCAACCTTCCACTTCTACCATACCAAACATACATCATCAGGAGATAGACCAATATGAAGAGATGGAAAGGCAAGCAAGGATTAGAAATGATGAAAGTATGGCAAGGGAAATTCATAGCCTAAAAGAAGCATTTAAAAACATTCAGACCAGCAAGGGGCATGAAGGACTCGAGTATGAAGATCTCTGCATGCATCCCGACGTTCAGTTGCCTATCGGGTATAAGGTGCCAAAATTTGACTTATTCGATGGAAAGGGAAATCCTCGCGCTCATTTGAGATCGTATTGTGACAAGCTGGTTGGAGTGGGTAAGGACCAGGCCATAATAATGAAGTTGTTCATAAGAAGTTTGACAGGGGAAGCGCTCGACTGATACACAAGCCAGGACCCGCGAAAATGGCATAACTGGGGCACAATGGCACAGGATTTTGTGGACAGGTTCAGGTTTAACACCGACACAGTCTTGGATAGATTTTATTTAATGAAATTGGAAAAAAAATCTACAGAGACTTTCAGGGAATATGCCATGAGGTGGAGGGCGGAAGCAGCAAAAGTTCAGCCCCCGATGGCGGAAAGTGAGATGACCACGCTCTTTGTGCAATCTATGAAGGATGCAACTTACTATGAAAAAATGATAAGCGTCATCGGACGAAATTTCTCAGAAGTGGTAAGGATGGGAGATTTCATAGAGGAGGGTATCAAAACGGGGAGAATCACAAACTTGGCGGCGTTGCAGGCAACAAGTAAGGCCATTCAGTCAGACTCATTTGGAGGAGCAATTAAGAAGAGGAGGGACGGAGCATCTCCTGTCATGGCGGTCCAGGAACATAGGTCCAACCAAATGCCAACCTACCAAAGCCCGTCATCCCAGCCTCCCTACTATAATCAAAACACCCAAAATCATCAGCCTTCATACTATCCCTACTCTGTCTATCATACCCAGCCAATATATAGCCCACCACGAGCACCTACCTATCGAAATTCCCCACAGTATCAACCCACACATCCACCTCAGCCACAAGCCCATCCACCAAATACTCCCAGACCCCGGGAAAATTTCGAAAGAAGACCAGTCAAAACATATACACCTTTAGCCGAACCTCTAGCCCAACTATACGAAAGATTGAGGACCGCAGGAATACTCCAACCCATCCCAGGGCATATCCCCAATCCTATTCCCAGGTCGTATGATGAAACTAAGCATTGTGCGTACCACTCGGGGATCACCGGACATGACACTGGAGTTTGTTTTGCCCTCAAAGACAAGATCGAGGCTTTGATCAAAGAGGGAATTATCCAACTGAAAGGACCTCCCCCTAATGTAAATAATAACCCTTTGCCAAATCATGACAATGCCAATATAAACATGATTACCATTGATGAAAAAAACAGTTTGGAAGGGACCATTGTGCCGATCCGAACAGATGAAAGGGTTGAATCATCGGCTTTGATCACCCCTATAATTACAGTTCAAGTGAGGGCACCGTTTGAAGTGGAAGTACTTCCTCCGAAATCGCGGATGGTGACGTCGTCTGTTGATACCAAAACCGCCCCTTGGAGCTATTCGATTGGGGAAATGAGCAAGGGAAAGGAGAAACAAATTGTAGAAGTTGTCGTCGCTGGTATGACAAGATCCGGACGATGTTATGCCCCTGCAGACAATCCAAAAAAGGTTGTAACAGAGACTGAAGTGGAAGAGTTCTGGAGGAAAATGCCAACCAAGGAGTATTCCGTTGTAGAGCAATTGAAGAAAACACCGTCTCAGATTTCTTTGCTATCATTGTTGATGAATTCTCCGGACCACGGACGCGCTTTATTGGAAGTACTCAAAGAAGCTTATGTTCCGAGAGAGACCACGGGCGAGAAACTCTCGGCCTTGGTCGGACAGATTTTAGAGGCCCATAAAGTCTCTTTTCATGACAAAGAATTGCCACCTGAGGATTTGGGCCACAACAAAGCTTTGAACATAACAGTAAAGTGCATGAACAAGTTCATTTCTAAGGTATTGATTGATGGAGGCTCAGCCGTCAATATTTGTCCCGCGGCGACTCTCGGAGCCTTGGGAATTAGCATTGGAAAGATTCGCGAAAGTCATGTGAGAGTTAAAGGTTTTGATGGAGCCCAAAGGAGCGTTATGGGAGAAATGGATTTAACATTACAAGTGGGGCCCGTAGAGTTCGTCGTGGAATTCCAAGTGCTAGACATATCTACCGGCTATAACCTACTAATGGGAAGACCTTGGATCCACGTGGTGGTGCGGTTCCTTCTACCCTACATCAGAGTTTGAAGTTTGTTTGGGATCATCACGAGGTCGTGGTACACGGAGAAGGGAGCAATTCAATATGTCCCGAAGGGCAGATCCCTGCTGTTGAAAGCGTAGATACACTGGATGGGTCTGTCTTCCATGTCAGAGAAATTACATGTGCCTCCAAAGCTGAAATATTGAAGTTACCCCGGGTTCTCACAATGGTGGCCCAGGAAATGTTGAAGAATGGCTTTAAGCCCGGTCGAGGCCTCGGATTGAATTTAGAAGGTATTGTGGAGCCTGTTCACTTGCTCAGTAAGAAGGATACTTTCGGTCTCGGATACAAACCCACTTCTAAAGAAGTCTTATCAGTCAACCTCCGAAAGAAAAGGGACACTCTCTTGCCAAAGCCTGTTCCACCCTTGAATCAGTCATTCGTCAAAGCATATGCCGCTCAGGAGTCGAATGAAGATAATGCAGACGACCTCGCGGAAGGACTCAAAAGCCTTTTCATTGCAGAAGAAGAAATGGAATGCAATGTAATTCTGGATGATTTTGATGAAGGCCCAACTATTTGGGATGCAGAACGTGGAGATATTTTGAAAAATTGGACCTGTGCCCAGGCCCTGTTTCTCCGGGAAGCTTGGTAGAAATTACCTTAGTACTTTTTGAAACAATGCGATTCTAATTGAGGCTTGAATCGCATCTATCCATTTTAATGTGTTTTGCCTTCATCTTTTGAAAGCTTAAATGACAAATCCACATTGCTTTTGCTATTTCAAAATTTGTTTTGTTTACTAATTTTCTTTTCTCTTTCAGCATGCAAACTAATAAATCTGTCGATAATGTAAATGTGACATGTAATGAAACAAACAAACAAACAAAATCCAAACAATGAACAGGACTTCGAAGAGTATGAGGAAGACTCGCAACCAGAAGAATTGACAGAGGAATTGGAACATTTTGAGAATAAACCAAAGCCAAATTTAGAAGAAACTGAGGCAATAAATTTGGGGGATGCAAAAAATGTGAAAGAAACAAGAATCAGCGTCCATCTGAACGCCCCACAAAGGAAAGAACTGACGGATCTTTTGAGACAATATATCGACGTATTTGCTTGGTCTTATGACGAGATGCCAGGGTTGAGCACGGATATTGTTTCGCATAGATTGCCTATCGATCCATCCTACCCTCCGGTGAAACAAAAACCAAGGAAAATCAAGCCTGATTTGAGTTTAAGGGTCAAGGAAGAGGTGTCCAAGCAATTCGATGCAAAGGTCATTCGAGTCACAAGATACCCCACTTGGTTGGCCAACATTGTACCGGTGCCAAAGAAAGATGGAAAGATACGAGTGTGCGTGGATTATCGGGATCTCAACAAGGCCAGTCCGAATGATGACTTCCCTCTTCCAAATATTCACATACTCATTGACAACTGTGCAAACAATGAATTACAATCATTTGTTGATTGCTTTGCTGGTTACCACCAAATCTTGATGGATGAGGAAGATGCAGAGAAAACAGCATTCACTACACCTTGGGGAGTATACTGTTATCGGGTAATGCCGTTCGGACTCAAGAATGCAGATGCCACCTACATGAGGGCCATGACTACCATTTTCCATTATATGATCCACAAAGAAATAGAGGTCTACGTGGATGACGTTATTATCAAGTCGCGAAAGACTTCGGATCACTTGACAGATTTAGAAAAGTTCTTTGATCGGCTGAGGCGGTATAACCTAAAATTAAACCCTGCAAATTGTGCGTTCGGTGTCCCTGCTGGGAAGCTGCTAGGTTTCATCGTGAGTAGAAGAGGTATTGAATTAGACCCCTCGAAGGTAAAAGCTATTCAAGACTTGCCTCCTCCAAAGAGTCGAAAAGACGTGATGAGCTTCCTTGGTCGCCTCAATTACATCAGCAGGTTCATAGCACAATCAACAGTGATATGTGAGCCGATATTCAAGTTACTGAAGAAAGACGCTGCTACTAAATGGACGACGGATTGCCAACAAGCTTTTAATAGAATCAAAGAATATCTGTCTAACCCACCTGTTTTGGTACCTCCAGAGCCCGGAAGGCCTTTGTTATTATATCATGCGTGTTAGAGAACGGCGTTTGGATGCGTCTTTGGGACAACACGATGAAATAGGAAAGAAGGAGCAAGCCATATACTACTTAAGCAAGAAGTTCACGCCATTATGAAGCTCGGTATACTTTCTTTGGAACGCACTTGTCGTGCCTTAACATGGATTGCGCAAAAGTTTAGGCATTATCTGTCTGCATATACCACTTATCTCATCTCAAGGATGGACCCGCTCAAATATATTTTTCAAGCCCATGCCCACCGGAAGCTAAGCGAAGTGGCAAATCTTGTTAAGTGAATTCGACATCATATATGTCACCCAAAAGGCTATCAAAGGACAAGCACTAGCCGACCATCTTGCGGAAAACCCGTGGATGAAGAATACATGCCTCTCAGGACTTATTTTCCGGACGAGGAGTCTTGTTTGTTGGAGAAGACATCTCGTAAGAGTACCGGGTTGGAGAATGTTCTTCGACGGGCCGCAAACTTCAAAGGGGTTGGTATTGGAGCGCTTTGATTTGAGAATCAGTCAACACTACCCAATTTCGGCAAAACTCCGATTTCATGCACCAACAATATGGCGGAATATGAAGCTTGTATACTCGGACTTAGAATGGCCGTTGATATGAACATTCAAGAACTATTGGTTATAGGTGATTCGGACTTATTGATTCATCAGGTGCAAGGCGAATGGGCGACCAAGAACGGGAAGATACTTCCTTACCGCATTGCGTGAAAGAATTATGCAAAAATTCAGCAAGATAGAATTCAAGCATATCCCACGAACTCAAAAGCGAGTTATTGACGCTCTGGCAACACTGTCCTCCATGATTCAACATCCGGATAAGAACTACATTGATCCCATCAAGGTGAGCTTATCGGATCAGCCCGGCATATTGTTTCAATATAGATGGAGAGTTGGATGGAAAGCCTTGGTACCACGACATTAAGAGATATCTCAAGATAGGTGAATATCCGTAAGGCATAATCGGTATACAAAAGAGGACACTTAGGAGGTTAGCAAACCATTTCTTCCTAAACGGAGAAATCCTTTATCGGAGGACTCGGATCTCGGTTTGTTAAGATGTGTTGATGCTCGAGAGGCAAGCAGTTTAGTTGTAGAGATACACGGAGGCACGTGCGGGCCTCATATGAATGGCTTCACTTTGGCAAAGAAGATTCTGAGAGCAGGATACTTTTGGATGACCATGGAAACAGATTGCATCCACTTCGTGCAAAGATGCCATCGATGTCAGATTCATGGCGATCTAATCAGGGTGCCTCCTAACGAACTCAATGTGACGAGCTCTCCTTGGCCATTCGCAGCTTGGGGCATGGATGTCATTGGCCCTATCGAACCTGCCGCATCAAATGGACACAGATTTATTCTAGTGGCAATTGACTATTTCACAAAGTGGGTAGAAGCATCATCCCACAAGTCAGTAACAAAGAAAGTGGTAGTTGATTTTGTCCGCAATAACATCATTTGTCGATTTGGAATCCCTGAGTCGATTATAACAGATAATGGAGCTAATCTCAACAGTAATCTGATGAATGAGATATGCGAAAAGTTTAAGATTACTCACCGCAATTCCACTCCATACCGACCTCAGATGAACGGAGCAGTCGAAGCAGCCAACAAAAACATCAAAAGAATACTACGAAAGATGATTGATAATTACAAGCACTGGCATGAGCATTTGTCCTTGGAACTTTTGGGATATCGCACTACGATCAGGACTTCTACCGGGCAACGCCGTATCTATTGGTCTATGGAGCAGGCGTGTTACCACAGGAAGTGGAAATACCATCTTTGAGAATTATCCATGAAGTCGAGCTGAGCTGAAATGGATACAGAATCGTACGAACAATTGATCTTTGATTGATGAAAAGCGATTGAACGCAGCGATGCCACGGACAACTTTATCAAAAGCAGAATGGCCAAAGCTTTCAACAGGAAAGTAAAACCAAGGACTTTCGAACCGGGTCAATTGGTGCTAAAACGCATATTCCCGCACCAAAATGAAGCTAAAGGAAAATTCGCACCTAACTGGCAAGGGCCTTATATGGTTCACCGGGTGTTGACTGGAGGAGCATTAATTCTAGCTGAAATGGACGGTGAAGTATGGCCAAAAGCTATCAACGCGGATGCAGTGAAAAGATACTACATTTAGGATTTTTCTATGTAATGCATTTCTTATGTTGTAAAAGTTGCGCTCCCTGGCGGGATACGCAAAGAACCCATGTCGGGTTCCGTTTCCTAGATTGCAAATTTCCCAGAAACACATTTCTTTGTAACATGAACTACGTTATGACCTGATTCCCTCGGCGGGATACGTAGGCGGCCACATCGGCTTCGGTCCCATTTTAGAAAATCCTTACAATCCCCTTTTGCTTGTAATGAACTACGTCACGACCTGATTCCCTCATGGGGATACGTAGGCGGCCTAAATCGGCTTCGGTCCCACCATTAGGAAATATTTTCTCCTTTATCTCACAAAAAGACAAAATGCACCCATCTGATCACCCTGATAGGGCAGGCAAGCAATCTACACAAGACTCGGTTGTCCGTTCAAAAGATCGTCATTCTCACATATCAGAAACTGGGGCATTTTTTAAGGGATCACTGCCAAAAGACGCCGATAAACACGAAAAAGCATCGGCAAACTAAGTCTTCAGCCAGAAGAATTTTGGATAGGACGTTTGCTTTGTTTCACCGCATGTCACTGCTCGACAGACATTTATATATATATATATATGCAGTATTTCTTATAAGCAAATTATTTTCAACAAACATTTTCATCAAAATTCGATAGAATTTTTATGTTTCTATTTTTAAGATGCATTTCTACAAATTGTTTTCGAATGTTTTCATTAACGGCTGGCCAAGATTGGAAGCAGAGAGGGGCTACGGGTCCAAGTTAGCAGGACATGCAAATACCAAGGCCGGTTACAAAGTCAACGCTAATCAACTCCCCCTCCCAAAACTCATAAATTTATTTGAGTACGTGTTCTTCAGTCGAAACAATGGGAAGCTGCAACATTTATAAGCAGATTCGCAAGGGCCTCCGCATCGCAACTCACTACGGGAATCACTTTCCTGTTTGGAGATTGTACAAAGACGTCAAGCTAAACTACATGTTCCCAACCGTGTTGTGTCCACGCAAAGAACGGTATTTCGACTTACAGGGTAGCATTCTCATCTACTCAACTTTTGCATCGCTTATGTCCACACATTAACTATCATGGCATGGCAATAGGGCCCCACTTTACATTACGTCAACACGACGACATAAATCAGGCGCCCACCTTCTAATGCGGGTATGTTTTAAATTAGGCGCCCATCTTCTAATGCGGGTATGTTTAAATCAGGCGCCCACCTTCTAATGTGGGTATGTTTTAAATTAGGCGCCCACCTTCTAATGCGGGTATGTTTTAAATCAGGCGCCCACCTTCTAATGCGGGTATGTTTAAATCAGGCGCCCACCTTCTAATGTGGGTATGTTTTAAATCAGGCGCCCACCTTCTAATGCGGGTATGTTTTAAATCAGGCGCCCACCTTCTAATGCGGGTATGTTTTAAATCAGGCGCCCACCTTCTAATGCGGGTATGTTTTAAATCAGGCGCCCACCTTCTAATCCGGTATGGTTTAAATCAGCGCCCACCTTCTAATCTTGGTATGTTTAAATCAGGCGCCCACCTTCTAATGCGGGTATGTTTTAAATCAGGCGCCCACCTTCTAATGCGGGTATGTTTTAAATCAGGCGCCCACCTTCTAATGCGGGTATGTTTTAAATCAGGCGCCCACCTCCTAATGCGGGTATTTAAATTTCAGTCAGGCGCCCACCTCCTAATGCGGGTATTTAAATTTCAGTCAGGCGCCCACCTCCTAATGCGGGTATTTAAATTTCAGTCAGGCGCCCACCTCCTAATGCGGGTATTTAAATTTCAGTCAGGCGCCCACCTCCTAATGCGGGTATTTTATTTTAAATCAGGCGCCCACCTTCTAATGCGGGTATTTTATTTTAAATCAGGCGCCCACCTTCTAATGCGGGTACTTTACTTTAAAGTGCAAACAGGCGCCCGCCAACGACATCATCTGCACAACATTAAGCAACGACATCATTTCAACTTACAAAGTCATATTCTCACATACATATCTTATGCAACTGTTATACACTAACTTTTATCTTAGCTCTGGTCCATAGGAATTTGAATCGGCGGGAGCTTTCAGCATAATGTGGAACTATATCTCACGGCGAACCAAGGCAATTTGGTCAACGACCTACTTCGAACTTCGATCCGCTCTTTCCCAATAGTTTTGTTACATCTGCGACCAGTGTCATCATAACTCGACACTGGGGCAATATTTCTTGAATCCGCACCAACTTTTTCAATAATTTCTCTCCCCCTGGGATCTTATTTCTCCCCATGATCTTCCTTCAAGTCCCGTTGATCAGGAAAAAATTGGCTACTCAGTCAACTTTCTTTGGCCGAAAACTCTTTCATCGTCTCCGTCCAAAGAGGGGCATCTGTTGACACCCAATTTTGTCCCATCTTTTATGATTTTATTCGTAATTTTTAATATTTTGACACTTTTAAAATAATTTTAAAATATAGGCATATACGTGCATATATCTTATTATTATTATTATCCGCGTTTTACTGTCATTTGCATTCTTTATCACAATCATAAGTTTTATCCGAAATTCTATGTTATTTTATTCTCGCAAAATTGCATCGCATTTTCCTTTTATTAAGCATTAAATATTTCGCAAAATATTATATTTTATTATTATCACGTCGTTACGTTATTTTAAATAATTCACATCTTTTACAAAAAATATATAAATGTTTTAATATTAAGCCCCTTTTCATATTTTTAAATCCATAACCCATTTTTTTTATTTTCCTAACCCAAAACAATTTCCAACCCATTTTCATTTTCCAAACCCAATACAAATTCCTACCCAAACTAATTCCCTAACCAAACCAACCCCAAGCCCAATACCCCTTACTTCCCCAAGCCCAATCGGCCACCCCCATCTCCCAATCGAACCAACCCGTCGGCCCACCCGAAAACCCCTAAACCGGCCCAACCGGCCGACCCAAGCCCAATCCCCAAATTAAAACCCCCATTTGCCCCAAAACCTAACAAAATCAAAAACCCCAAACTCTTTCTCCTTCAACCAAACCCGCTACCCCACACCCCCATACCCTTCGCCAGTCACCTCACCGCCACCACCAACCCCATCTGTTCTGGCGACACCACCACACCCCTCCCGCTACTTGACCCACGCCCCTACCCCCCTAAAATCCGCTTCCAAAATTCAGAAATCTCTACCTTTAATTCGAATTTCAAACTCGTTCTTGGGGGGAAATCCACCTATAAATACCCCATGTTGTTCTTCATTTTGAAAAAAAAAAGATTTTTCGGAGGATTAAAACAAATTTTTGGAAGATTTTTCGGAAGACTATTCCATATATACATAAAATATTTGTGGTGTTCTAGATTTTACATCATTCGTTATCTTTGATTGTTCAAGCTACAAGTCCGAAATAGGCCCAAGATTCGAAAGAAAGGAGGTGAGTTTCGTTCTTGAACTTGGGTTTTAAAATGGCTCTATTCGGTTTCTGAAAAAAACCGAATCCGAAAATCTGTTTTGCATTTTCTTGTTGTTCTTCACTGTTTTCGGGTCGGGTCGACCCGGTTTGGGTATTATTTTCAGAATTCTTGCATTTCATTTTCTTGTTATTGGTTATCTGAATTTGGTGTAAAAATCTGATTCAGTCTGGACCATCGATTCGGTCAGTCAGCGACCGGTCAGATCGACCCGATTTGGGTAACATTTCAAAACTCTTGCATTCTTATATTCATGTATGTTGGTTATCTGGAATTGGTGAATATTTGATTTCGGGTTGAATTTCTGATTCGGTCATCATCGACGGTCAGATCGACGGTTTGGGTAACATTTCAAAACTCTTGCATTCTTATATTCCTGTATGTTGGTTATCTGGAATTGGTGAATATTTGATTTCGGGTTGAATTTCTGATTCGGGTCGGGTCACTGACCCGGGTCGGGTCGACCCGGTTTGGGTAACATTTCAAAACTCTTGCATTCTTATATTCCTGTATGTTGGTTATCTGGAATTGGTGAATATTTGATTTCGGGTTGAATTTCTGATTCGGGTCGGGTCACTGACCCGGGTCGGGTCGACCCGGTTTGGGTAACATTTCAAAACTCTTGCATTCTTATATTCCTGTATGTTGGTTATCTGGAATTGATGGAATTATTTGATGTCGGGTTGAATCTCCAATTCGGGTCGGGTTACTGACCCGGGTCGGGTTGACCCGGTTTGAATTTCTAAATTTCTTGCGTTATTGCTGTTGTTGTTATTGGCTATCTGAATTTGGTGTTGAAATCTGATTCGAGTTTGGATCACTGATCCGGGTCGGGTCGACCCGATTTGGATATTTCCAGAATTCTTGCATTTTCATATTCTTGTTGTTGGTTATCTGGCATCTAAATCGATTTCGGATTTGAATCATCGATTCGGTCGGGTCGACCGATTTGGATATTTCGCAATTTGAACTCGGTCGGGTATTTTAAATTGCTCACTACTCGTTTCTTTGGCACTGTTTTACTGTTTTATTAATATCGCATTAAGGCCGATGAAATTAAATTCGAGGCCGCTCTTTTTTTTCCGCTTCTCTGTATTCTGTTTACTGTTTTAAACATCCGTGGAACGGATATTTACTGTCTTACTGTTTTAAACTAAAATATCGTGTTTTTTCGGAATTGCTTCTCGATTTCAGTTTTACTGTTTTGGTTTAGGTTACTGTTTTTGAATTAAATCGCATTTAGTAGGTGAAATTGAATTGAGGCCGCGCTTTTTCGTTCTGTTTCGGTTCTTGTTTTGGCATTTAAACATCCGTGCACGGATTGTCTTACTGATTTATATAAATATTGCATTTAGGCCGATGAAATTGAATTCGAGGCCGCGCTTTTTTTTTTTTCATTTCGTTCCTCTGTTTTTTCAGTTTACTGTTTAAGTATCCGGGCAACGGATATCTTACTGTTCTACTATTTTATTGCCTTATTTATATCGCATTTAGGCCGATGAAATTGAATTCGAGGCCGCGCTTTTTTCGTTTCATTTCACTGCTTTTATTGTGTTTTTAACGTCCGGCAAGGCAGATATTTTTTGGTTTTTTTATTTACTAATCACCGCGTCTTTTCAGAATTTGCCTCTGTTTTTCTGCGTACTGTTTACTGCCTACTGCTGCTGCTTACCGTTTCATTTTAATATTACTGATTTGAACACGATACTACACTGGCCGATGAAAAATATCCGTCGATTTTGAGGCCTCCACGATTCAAAGACGGAAATATAACCACGGGCAATGATGAAGACTTAAACCTTTATTTCATCCAAGATCAACATGTTTAGTAGGCGAGGTGACTAAAATAACCAACAAGTTATATATTCGCAGCCACGACGTGATTATAGTGATCTTTTCTATTTCACCCGAGAGACCGACACGTTTAGTAGGCGAGGTAATCAAAATAACCACATTAGTCATATGTTTGCAGCCACGACGTGATTGGAATGCTCTTTTCAAAATTTAAGTCCTGAGTTTCTCCGTGATCAAAACATTCAACTGTTTTGAGTGCGGATATGGAGTTATTTGTATTTAACTGCTTTCTAACCGTTTGTTTTTGACAGCTTGCGAGGATTAAAGTAAATAACGACGAATTATTCCTCGGAGTTTATTTATTTTATTTCTTTCTTTAATTCAGCTTTTATCCCGCTTTGTATTGTAATATTATTTATCGCACGTATGTAACTATTGAAATGCTTAGAATAGGCAAACTTAGGATTAATTCATAAGGTAGTTTAAGATTTGAAACCCGTCGCTAGCTTATTTATTTGTAGGCTCGGTTGAATTCAAACTTAGAAATCCTTCGCTAGTTTATTTATTTTAGGCTCGTCACGCGAATTCAAGATTTTCAAAAACAACTTTTGTCATCTTTATTTGCTTTATTAATCATTCCGGATAAGTTTATCTTTTTGTCAATTTACAATTCAATGATTCCCAAAATTTTACTTCTTTGATAGTATAAATAATTTATTGTCACAAATGCATATTTTTCAAAACTTTACATGTATAAAATGCATCATTTACTAATTATTTGCAAAACATCTTTTAATCTATTATACTTGTAAAACATGCATTTTTCTAGCCATAATTAACCTGAGTTTGACCGGATAACCGCAAGTTAGCGGATCTTAAAGGATGCCTAACCCCTTTCCTTTAGGATAATAAAGAACCCTTACCTAGAATTTCGCTAGTTTCGCAGACCTTAAAATTGGAGTTTACATTGCAGCACTTAGTTTAATATTTAGGTGTCCTAATTCACCGTAAAAATAATTAGGTGGCGACTCCTCAACCCTTTTTACCCAGGAATCACCCCGAACATGTCCGTGCTCCGCTTTGACCCGAGCAGGTCAAAATAGGGCGCGACAAAGATCACAGTGGTCGTGATGGCAGCAGCAACAATGGCGGAAGGGGAAAGCAATAACAGTCTGACGACCACTCACAACGACAGCCAAAGTGGCAGCAGCCACCATAGTGGACTGCGTACCCACCGTGGGCAGCTTGGGGAAAGTAGGCTTGGGCTGCTCCACCATACCCCTATTCGACTTCCTCTGGGCCTGACAGCCCAACCCAGAATTCTCGGGGTGTGCCCACAGTAAGCATACAGTGCATAAGATTCTCCTCCTTCAACCTACGCACCAATGGATATTGAGAAGGCAACGCACACGATGTCTCTCAATGTTCCTGATGAAAATTAGTACATGAATACCGGTGCAACGTCTCATATGACAGCATCTCAAAGTACTCTCTCATCTTATTTCAATATGAGCAATTTAAACCATAATATTATTATTGATAGTGGATAAGGAATTCCCATTCTAGGTTATGGACAATCATCTCTCTCCCCACCATATCCCACATTAACTATAAACAATGACCTACATGCCCCGAAACTTATAAAATATTTGATATTTGTGCATCGTTTCACAACCGACAATAATATTTTCCTTGAATTTGATCCTTTTGGGGTTTCTGTGAAGGACCTTCAGACAGGGATACAAATAATGAGATGTGATAGCACCGGGGATTTTTATCTTATCACCACCACCATCAGATATCATGTCTCCTCTCCATCAACCTTTGCAACTACTTTGTCTATTCTATGGCATAATAGATTGGGACATCCGGAAAAAATCTGGTTTACGCTCCCTTAGCAAAAATAAGTTTATTGATTGTAAATATTTTTCTTGCCCTACTGTTTGTTAATCTTGTATTTTTGGGAAACATGTCAAATTATCATTTTATTCTTCATCCTCTAGCACTTTGATGCCATTTGATATCATACATTATGACTTATGGACTTCTTCTATTTTAAGCACGGCAAGGCATCGATATTATATTTTATTTTTAGATGATTATTCTAATTTCCTGTGGACTTTTTCTATTGACAATAAATCCAAAGTCTATTTTATTTTCTCATCCTTTAGTGCTTTAATTAAGACACAATTTGAGAAAAATATCAAATGTTTTCAATGTGACAATGTGAGGGAATTCGATAATGAACAATTCAAACTCTTTTGCACAAAAAATGGTCTTGTTTTCAGTTTTACATACCCCACACCCCTCCAAAAAATGGGAAATCCGAACGAAAAATAGGAACCATAAATAACTTAGTTCGTACCTTCCTTGCTCACGCTTCCATGCCTCCTTCTTTTTGGCATCACACTCTATCAATGGAATATATCTTGTCGCGCCCGTTTTTTACCAATGGTCAAAGAAGAGAACAACATATTGGTGATTCCTGGGTTAGATTAAGGAGTCGCCACCTAATTATTCTACGGTGAATTAGGGCACCTAAATGTTGACTAAATGCTGCAATGTAACTCCAATTTTAAGGTCTGCGAAACTAATGAGATTCTAGGTAAGGGTTCTTTATTATCTTAAAGGGAAGGGGTTAGACATCCTTTAAGATCCGCTAACTTGCGGTTATCCGGTCAAACTCAAGTTAATTATTTCTAAGAAAAATGCATGTTTAAAAGTATATAAAGTTAAAAAGATATTTGTAAATATTTAGTAAATGATGCATTTTGTACAAGTATGCATTTGTATGATATTAAAGAAAAATACATGTAAAGTTGAAAAATATTCATTTGTAACAAATAATAGTAAGGAGAAAAACGAATTATTTATAATGACAAAGAAGTAAATTTTTTGGAAGTCATTGAGTTGCAAATTTAAAAAAAGATAACACTTATTTGTATGATAAAAAAAGGTGAATAGAAGATGATCAAAGTTGTTTTTTGAAAATTTTGAATATGCATGAAGATCCTAAAAATAAATAAACTAGCGGAGGATTTTTAAGTTTGAGTTAACCGAACCTACAAGCAAATAAGCTAGCGACGGGTTTCCAATCTTAGACTACCCTATGAATTAATTCTAAGTCTACATATTCTAAGCATTTAAATAATTACATAAGTGCAATAAATAATATTACCATACAGAGCGAAATACAGTTGAATTAAAAAAAGTGAAAACAACAAAATAAATAATCTCCGTGGAGTATCTGCATTCGTTGACTTTGTTCATTGCAAGCTGTCAAGAACAAACGGTTAGAAACAATTAAATATAAATAACTTCGGATCCGTATCCAAAACAGTGAATGTTTTGATCACGGAGGGCTCAAACTTAAATTTTGAAAAGACCATTCCAATCACGTCGTGGCTGCAAACATATGACTCGGTGGTCATTTTAATTGTCTCGCCTACTAAACATGTTGATCTCTTGGATGAAAAAAAAAGAAAGATCATTCCAATCACGTCGTGGCTGCGAACATATAACACGTCGGTCATTTTAGTTGCCTCGCCTACTAAACATGTTGATCTCTCGGATGAAATAAAAAGATTTAAGTTTCATCCTTGCCCAGAAGTTATATTTCCGTCTTTACAATTGTGGAGGCCTAAAAAATCGACGGATATTTTTTCATCGGCCAGTGTAGTATCATGATCAAATCAGTAAATTATACCAAATCAGCAAGCCGAAATCGAGAGGCATTTTCCGAAGGGATGCGGCCTCAAATTCAATTTCATCGGCATAAGTGTAGTATTTGTTCAAATCAGTAAATTATACCAAAATAGCAAACTGATACAGAAGAGCAATTTCCGATGGGGCACGACCTCAAATTCAATTTCATTGGCCTAAATGTAGTATTTATTCAAATCAGTAAAACAGTAAGATATCCGTGTACGGATATTTAAATGCCAAAATAGCAAACTGAAACAGAGAAATGATTTCCGAAGGGACGCGACCTCGAATTCAATTTCATTGGCCTAAATGCAGTATTACTTCAAACCAGTAAAATAAACAACATAGCAATAAACTGAAATAGAGAAACGATTTTCAAAGGGACGTGGCCTCGAATTCAATTTCATTGGCCTAAATGCGATATTAGTTCAAATCAGTGGAATAGACAACACAACAATAAACTGAAACAGAGAAGCGACTTCCGAAGAGACGCGGCCTCGAATTCAATTTCATTGGCTAAAATGCAGTATTTTTTTAAATCAGTAAAACAGTAAGATATTCGTGTACGGATGTTTCAATGCCAAAAAAAGCAAACTGAAACAAAGAAACGATTTCCGAAGGGACGCGACCTCGAATTCAATTTCATTGGCATAAATGCAGTATTACTTCAAGCCAGTAAAATAAATAAAAAAGCAGCAAACTGAAACCGAGAAGCAATTCCTGAGGGGACGCGGCCTCGAATTCAATTTCATTGGCCTAAATGCAGCATTTATTTAAATCAGTAAATCAGCAAGATACACGTGTACGGATGTTTAAATGCCAAAATAGACCAACAGTTTGCAAGTAATACGTACAACCTGAATTCTGAAATTTTTGGACCAAAGCAGGATTCGAAATGTCTCCGAAAAATCCGACCCGGATTCTGAACAGTGACACGACCAGATTTTGGGTCGACCCGACCCGAAAAGATGATGAAACAGTGAAGAAACATTAGGTAATCGACCAAATTCTGAAAAATAGACCCGGATAGATGACCCAAAAACCCGAGAAATGCAATCCGGAACAGTGGTGACCAGGAATCCAGAATCCATTTTTTTAATGTTTTTAGATATACAACAAATAAGATGTAAAACACAAAATCTGGAAATATACCCAACCCGAATTGATGACCCGACCCGGATCGATGACTCAACCCGGATTAGAGGTTCTAACCCGAATCGATTTCTTCTCATATTTTCAGATAACCAACAACAAGATATAAAATATATCTGGAAATTTACCCGAATCGGGTCAACCCGAATCAGAGGTTCCAACCCGAATCGATTTCTCCTCAGATTTTCAGATAACCACCAACAACAAGATATAAAACATATAAATCTGAAAATTTACTTTACTTGAACATGGTTGACCCGACCCGACCGGAACAGTGACCCAACCGGAACCCGAAAACAGTGAAGAAAAACAAACAAAAATAGATTTTTGGAGTAGAGGGTGGTAGGTCGGCGAAGTGATGGGTCGCGGCTTTGGTGGCTGAAAGAGAGAGGGGTGTTAGGGTTTGTTGGTTTATGGGTAAGGGAAATAAAGGGGAATGGGTTTGGGTATTGCGGCGATTGGGGTTGGGCTTTGGTGGGTTTGGGTTGTCCGATTGGGCTGCGGAAATGGGGGGTTCGTTTGGGCTGTGATTTTGTGGTGGGTTGATATTGTTTTGGGTTGAGTAGAAATTGTTTTTGGGTTGGGGAAATAAATGGGTTATGGGTTTAAAAATATAAAAGGGGTTTAATATTAAAATGCATTGAAGAAAAAAAAATGTAAACTATTTAAAATAAGATATAACGATGTGATAAAAATAAAACATAATATTTGCGAAATGTTTAAAATGCTTAAAATGAAAAATGTGATGCCATTTTGCGGAACAATTAGAATAACATAGAACTTTCAGATAAAACTATGATTATGATAAAAAAATGCGAATGACAGTAAAAAATGCGAATAATAATAATAATATTGAGAATAATAATATATATACACGCCTGTATGTATATAGATTAAAATTGTTTTGAGGTGTTAAAAATATTTAAAATTGCAAATAAATTGGAAAAGACGGGACAAAATTGGGTGTCAACAGATGCCCCTCTTTGACCGGAGACGATGAAAGAGTTTTCGGCCAAAGAAGTTGACTGAGTAGCCAATTTTTTCCTGATCATCGAAAAAAATTACCTCGGTTCGCCGTAAGAAGTTTGGCTGAAGTTCCTGCGAATTAAAGGTCACAAACGTAATGCGATGACGTTGTTGTAAGAATGTAATGCCGATGTTGTTGTTGTAAGAATGTAACGCTGATGTCGTTGTTGTAAGAATGTAACGATGATGTCGTCGTTGTAATGACGTGTTGTGTTGAATATGTCATTGTGTAGACGTGTTGTGCAGATGTAATGTTGATGACATTGTTGCAAGAATGTAATGCTGATGTCGTTGTTGTAAGAATGTAACGTTGATGTCATCATTGTATCGACGTGTTTTGTTGAAGACCTCATTGTGTAGACGTGTTGTGCAGATGTAATGTTGATGACGTTGTTGCAATAATGTAATGCTGATGATGACGTCATTGTATGGATGTGTTGTGTTGAAAATGTCATCGTGTAGACGTGTTATGTAGACATAATATTGATGATGTCGTTGTAATGCGGCCTGCTGTAAAATATAGTTGTTGTGCTGCCGTAACATCGATGACGTTGTTGTAATGTTGTTTTGCTGTAAAAGATAGATGTTGAGCTGAAGACGTCATTGTAATGTTGTTGACGTCGTTGTAATGCTGTTGACGTCATTGTAATGCTGTAAAAATAGCTGTTGTACTGAAGACGTCGTTGTAATGTTGTTGACGTCGTTGTAATGCTGTAAAAGATAACTGTTGTGCTAAAAATATCGTTGTAATATTGTTGACATCATTGTAATGCTGTAAAAGACAGTTGTTGTGCTGTTGTAACATCGAGGACATTGTTATAATGTTTTTTTGCTGTAAATGATAGTTGTTGAGCTGAAGACGTCATTGTAATGTTGTTGACATTGTTGTAATGCTGTAAAAGATAGATGTTGTGTTGTTGACGTCGTTGTAATGCTGTAAATAATAGATGTGTTGCCATAACGTCGTGGACATTGTTGTAATGTTGTTTTGCTGTAAAAGATAGTTATTGAGCTGAAGTAACGTCGAGGATGTTGTTATAATGTCGTTTTGCTGTAAAAGATAGTTGTTGCGCTGAAGACGTCGTTGTAATGTTGTTGACGTTGTTGTAATGCTGTAAAGATAAATGTCGTGCTATCGTAACGTCGAGGACGTTGTTGTAATGTTGTTTTTTGCTGTAAAAGATAGTTGTCGAGCTAAAGACGTCATTGTAATGTTGTTGACGTCATTGTAATGCTGTAAAAGACAGTTGTTATACTGCCTTAACGTCGAGAACGTTGTTGTAATATTGTTTGTTGTAAGAGATAGTTATTGTTCTAAAGACGTCGTTGTAATGTTGTTGACGTCCTTGTAGTGCTGCAAAAGATAATTGTCGTGCTGCCATAACGTCGATGACGTTATTGTAATGTTATTCTGCTGTAAAAGATGTAAATGACGTCCTTGCCATCAGTTTGCTGTAATATGGTTCCACATTGTGCTGAATCTTCTACCGATTCAAACTCCTATGGACTGTGAATTGAAATGTCGTCCTTGCACGGACGAAAATGTGATGCGACGTCTTTGTCGTTGGTTTGTCGTATTGCCGTCAGTTTGTTGTAATAGATGGTTCCACGTCGGTTTGCTGTGTTAAAGTTCCTTGTGATTCGAAATAATATCCTTGTGCAGACATAATGGTTGGGGCCATGTATGTCAAGATGATGTCTTTGTATAGATGCAAAACAGGAACGTGATCCTTGTGGTGAGCCGTGATGCGGAAATTCTTTGTGAACTTGATCATAAGTGATGTGGCTTCCCTGCTTCTTTCAACCTGAAGAACTTGTACTCAAAGAAAATTTGTGAGTTCGGGGGAGGGGCGGTTGATTCGCGTTGACTTTGTAGCTTTGGCTCTTGATACTTGCATGTCCTGATGATTCGGACTTGTAGCCCCTATGTTGTTCCCAGTCTTGGCTAGCCGTTAATGAAAACATTTGTTGAAAACAATTTGTTTATAAGAAAGTATGCATATCGATAAAAACTTCTGTCGAACTCTAATGAAAATATTTGTTGAAAATAATTTACTTATAAGAAAGTATGCATATATATAAATGTCTGTCGAGCAGTGATATGCGGTGAAACAAAGAAAACGTCTTATCCAAAATCCTTCTTCTGGCTGAAGACTTAGCATGCCGATGCTTTTCCATGTTTATCGGCGTCTTCTTGCAGTAAACCTTTAAAATTTTGCCCCAGTGTCCGATATGCGAGGATGCTGAACCTTTAGCTGGACGAGACCGAGTCTTGCGTGGGTTGCTTGCTTGTCCTATCAGGGCGATCAGATGGGTACAATTTGTCATATGTAAGATAAAGGAGAAAAGATTTTCTAATGATGGGACCGAAGCCGATTTAGGCCGCCTACGTATCCCTATGAGGGAATCAAGTCATAACGTAGTTCTTTACAAGCAAAGGGGATTGTAAGGGTTTTTCTAAAAATGGGATCGAAGCCGATGTGGCCGCCTACGTATCCCGCCGAGGGAATCAGGTCATGACGTAGTTCATGTGGCAAAAGAGATTTATAAGGTTTTTTTCTAAAAAATGAGACCAAAGCTGATGTGGCCGCCTACGTATCCCGCCGAGGGAATCAGGTCATAACATAGTTCATGCGACGAAAGAGATTTATAAGGATTTGTTTCTAAAAAATGAGACAGAAGCTGATGTGGCCGCCTACGTATCCCGCCGAGAGAATCGGGTCGTAACATAGTTCTTTGCGTATCCCACTAAGGGAGCGCAACTTTTACATCATAGAAAAAGTGTTACATAGAGAACAACCGATTCTAGATATAGTATCTCTTCACTGCATCTGCATTAATAGCGTTTGGCCATACCTCGCCGTTCATTTCAGCTAGGATTAGTGCCCTTCCAGTCAGCACTTGGTGAACCATGTAAGGCCCTTGCCAGTTAGGTGCGAATTTTCCTTTAGGTTCATGTTGGTGTGGGAATATGCGTTTTGACATCAATTGCCCCGGTTTGAAAATCCTTGATCTCACTTTCTTGTTGAAAGTTCTGCCTATTCTGTTCCGATAAAGTTGCTCCGGACAAACTACGTTGATCTGCTTTTCATCAATCAGTCTTTTCGTACATGATTATGTATCCACTTGGCTTCGAAAGATATAGTGTCGCCTCAGTTGAAGTCCTGATTGTAGTGCTATAGCCCAAGAGTACAAAGGACAAACGCTCGTGCCAATGCTTATAATTATCAACCATCTCGATGTTTCATCCAAATCTGGCTTTGGCTTGTTCTAAAACATATTTCAATTCTTCTGTCAATTCTTATGGCTGTGAATCTTCCTCATATTTTTCGAAGTATTGTTCGTTGTTTGGGACCTTGTTTGCTTGTTTAATTATATGTCACATATTATCGACAAATTTATTAGTTTGCATGATGAAAGAAAAAAGAAAATTATTTAAACAAAACGGATTTTAAAATAGCAAAAACAATGCGGGTTTGTCATTTTGAGCTTTCAAAAGGTGGAGACAAAACACATTAAATGCATAGATGTGATTCAGGCCTCAATCTGAATCGCATTGTTTCATTAAATATTAATGCAATTAACTAGTTTTCGGGAGAAACAAGATCGGGGCACATGTCCAATTTTCCCAAAATATCTCCTTGCTCTGCATCCCAAATGGTTGAGTCTTTAGCGTAATCATCGAGAATCACATTGCATTTTGCTTCTTCTTCAGCAATGAAAAATCTTTTGAATTCCCTCACGAGGTTGGCTGCATTGTCCTCATTTGATTCCTGAGTGGCGCATGCTTTGACGAATGACTGACTCATAGGCGGAACAAGCTTTGGTAAAGGAGTATCTCTCTTTCTTCGAAGATTGGTTGATAAGACTTTTTCAGGAAAAGATGGTGCTATGATCCGCGGAATTGGAGGAAGCAATTCTACTCCAAACGGTGCCCTCAATTGGACTGTAATCATAGAGGTGATAAAGGCCGATGATTCAACATTTTCCTCTCTCTGGACTGGCACAATAGCCCCTTCCAAATTGTGTTCTTCATCAACAGTAATAATGTTCACATTGACATTGTCATTATTTGGCAAAGGGTTATTGTTTACATTAGGGGAAGCCCATTTCAGTTGGATAATTCCTTCTTTGATCAATCCCTCGATTTTGTCTCTGAGGGTATAACAATTTCTAGTGTCGTGTCCAGGGATTCCCGAGTGGTATGTACAATGTTTAGTCTCATCGTGCCATTTGGGAATAGGATTTGGGATATTTCCTAGGATGGGCTGGAGTATTCCTGCGATTCTCAGCCTTTCATACAACTGGGCTCGAGGTTCGGCTAAAGGTGTATAGGTTTTGGCTGGCTTTCTTTAGCGTTTTGCGCGGGGTCTGGGTGCATTTGGTGGATAGACTCGTGGCTGAGGTAAGTATATGGACTAATATTGTGGGGAATTTGGATAGGCAGGCGCTCGAGGCAGGCTATGTATTGGATGGGTATGGTAGACAGGGTAGGGAGCAGGTGAGTATTGATAGTAAGGTTGAGTGCTTTGGGCGTATAGGCTATAATAGGAAAGCTGAGGATTTTGGGTGTTTTGATTGTAGTAGGGAGGCTGGGGTAATGGCCTTTGGTAGGTTGACATTTGATTTGACCTATGTTTCTGGACCGTCATGATAGGGGACACTCCGTCTATCTTCCTCTTTATTGCTCCCCCAAATGAGTCCGACTGAATTGCCTCATTCGTTGCTTGCAACGCTACCAAGTTTGTAATTCTTCCAGTTTTGATACCCTCTTCTATGAAATCTCCAATCCTTACAACTTCAGAGAAATTTTGTCCTATGACGCTTATCATTCTTTCATAGTATGTTGCATCTTTCAAAGATTGTACAAAGAGAACGGTCATCTCACTTTCCACTATCGGTGGTTGAACTTTTGTTGCTCCCGCCCTCCACTTCATGGCGTATTCTCTGAAGGTCTCTGTGGATTTCTTTTCCAACTTCATCAGATAAAATCTATCCAAGACTGTGTCAGTGTTAAACTTAAATCTGTCCACAAAATCTTGTGCCATCATGCCCCAATTATGCCATTTCCGCGGGTTTTGGCTCGTGTACCATTCGAGTGTTTCTCTTGTCAAACTCTTTACGAACAACTTCATTATGATAGCCTGGTCTTTACCTACCCCAATCAGTTTGTCACAGTACGATCTTAAATGAGCGTAAGGATTTCCCTTTCCATCAAACAAGTCAAATTTTGGCACCTTATATCCGACATGCAATTCAATGTCGGGATGCATACATAGATCTTCGTACTCGAGTCCTTCATGCCCCTTACTGGTTTGGATATTCTTGAATTCTTCTTTTAGGCTATGAATTTCTCTCGCCACACTTTCATCGGTTCTGATCCTTACATGCCTCTCCATCTCTTCATACTGGCCAGTTTCCTGAAGAGCCATGTTTTGTGTTGCGGTAGTAAAAGGTTGGGCTTCCATTACATATACTGGTGGCACACACTGTTTATTGTGGTTAGCTATGTGTGCCACCGATATTTGTTGGGTTTCCAGGTGATTTTGCGTGGGAGGGGTATTTTGGATGAGTGGGGTAGTTTGGGTAAGTGGAGCTTGAGGTGTATGTAGAGTTATGAAGGATGCCAAATCATTTTATAGCGGGCTTTGTTGTGGACTAGCTTGTGGGTTGATAGGTTGTGGGTTAGTGTGCTGCAGATTGGTTTTGCTTAGTGGGGAATTTTCGGGAAGGTTTTGGGGAAATGACGGTTCAAGAGATGACAAGGTTTGCGGTGTAGTTGCATTCGTCTTTTGTTCAAGGAGTGGAGTATTGAGGCTAATGGACCGGTTGGTGAGATTTTGGAGCCGCTCAATCTCAGTCTGCATGGTTGCCATTTGTTGCAACAGTCGAGCGATGTATTCTTCCTGGACGGTAGTATTTCTATTTTCTGAAGCTTCTGGTTCATCTCCCGAAAGAACGATAAGTCCCAGGTTATTCTGTTCGGATGCATCTGAATCAGTCATTTTGCTGAATGATCGTGCCTTTGATCTCGTGAAGTAGGGGTGTTCCGCCAGTTTTAATCAACGCGAATCAACCTTTGGGAAAAATAATTTAGGTGAAATAAACCTTCTGACAAATGAAGAAAACCAAGTTAGTATAAGGCGAGTAATTATTGCTTCAAATAATATGCACAGAATGGGAAGCAGCAGAAAATAACAAGCAGATTGTATGAAAATTAAATGCGCGTCCTAATATGCATGGGGCCTCTCTTATGGCAGAGGTGGACCTAAACGCCAACTATGCGAGATTATGATAGATTGATCCAAACCACTAAATTGAAATGCCTTTGTTGGAAATGAAGACAAAATGAACGTGCATTTTCCAATTTTGGCATGTCATGATTAGGCTTGGATTCGTCTATCATTATCACACTACACATAAAATGTTGATTGGTCGTGAGACCCGTCGACAATTTGGTGGATTTCTTAATTGTGGAGACGATGCCAAAGATCGACCCACCTAGGGTGTATGCATGCATGACTTAAAATAAAAGGGTGGCATAGCTCTATCCTAAATTTTCTAAGATTTGGCTTACTAGACTCAAGATTCCCGAGCGGACTGCTTGAGTGAGAAGGAGACGCGGCCACCAGATGGTCTGGACGCTCTGCGCATATGTCAACTCTCCTAAAATTGGGTAATTTGAAAGAAATTTTGCGGGTGCACAAAACACACCTCGCGTGTATGTGTGATAGTGTCAATTTTCCATAATGGAAGAAATATAAGTGTAATGCAAATTTAAGGAAAGCATTAAAAGAATATAACAATTAAAGCAGTTATGCATGCAAAATTTCACAAAGGAAACAAATCAAAGCATTAAATCAAATAAAGAGCAAAAGTAAAGGGCAATAATAATTAACTTAAATTTGCTATGGTAAAGAACCTGAAATCCCCAGCGGAGTCTCCATGATGTCGCACCCATTTTTTACCAATGGTCAAAGCGGAGCACAACATATTGGTGATTCCTGGGTTAGATTAAGGAGTCGCCACCTAATTATTCTACGGAGAATTAGGGCACCTAAATGTTGACAAAATGCTGCAATGTAACTCCAATTTTAAGGTCTGCGAAACTAATGAGATTCTAGGTAAGGGTTCTTTATTATCCTAAAGGGAAGGGGTTAGACATCCTTTAAGATCCGCTAACTTGCGGTTATCCGGTCAAACTCAGGTTAATTATTGCTAAGAAAAATGCATGTTTAAAAGTATATAAAGTTAAAAAGATATTTGTAAATATTTAGTAAATGATGCATTTTGTACAAGTATGCATTTGTATGATATTAAAGAAAAATACATGTAAAGTTGAAAAATATTCATTTGTAACAATTAATAATAAGGAGAAAAACGAATTATTTATAATGCCAAAGAACTAATTTTTTTGGAAGTCATTGAGTTGCAAATTTAAAAAAAGATAAAACTTATTTGTATGATAAAAAAAAGTGAATAGAAGATGATCAAAGTTGTTTTTTGAAAATTTTGAATATGCATGACGATCCTAAAAATAAATAAACTAGCGGAGGATTTCTAAGTTTGAGTTAACCGAACCTACAAGCAAATAAGCTAGCGACGGGTTTCCAATCTTAGACTACCCTATGAATTAATTCTAAGTCTACCTATTCTAAGCATTTCAATAAATACATAAGTGCAATAAATAATATTACAATACAGAGCGAAATAAAGTTGAATTAAAGAAAGTAAAAACAACAAAATAAATAATCTCCGAGGAGTATCTGCCTTCGTTGACTTTGTTCCTTGGAAGCTGTCAAGAACAAACGGTTAGAAACAGTTAAATATAAATAACTTCGGATCCGTATCCAAAACATTGAATGTTTTGATCATGGAGGGCTCAGACTTAAATTTTGAAAAGACCATTCCAATCACGTCGTGGCTGCAAACATATGACTCGATGGACATTTTAATTGTCTCGCCTACTAAACATGTTGGTCTCTTGGATGAAAAAAAAAAATCATTACAATTACGTCGTGGCTGCGAACATATAACTCGTCGGTCATTTTAGTTGCCTCGCCTACTAAACATGCTGATCTCTCGGATGAAATAAAAAGATTTAAGTTTCATCCTTGCCCAGAAGTTATATTTCCGTCTTTACAACTGTGGAGGCCTAAAAAATCGACGGATATTTTTTCATCGGCCAGTGTAGTATCATGTTCAAATCAGTAAATTATACCAAAGCAGCAAGCCAAAACCGAGAGGCATTTTCCGAAGGGATGCGGCCTCAAATTCAATTTAATCGGCCTAAGTGTAGTATTTGTTCAAATCAGGAAATTATACCAAAACAGCAAACTGAAACAGAAGAACAATTTTCGAAGGGGCGTGACCTCAAATTCAATTTCATTGGCCTAAATGTAGTATTTATTCAAATCAGTAAAACAGTAAGATATCCGTGTACCAATATTAAAATGCCAAAAATAGCAAACTGAAACAGAGAAACGATTTCCGAATGGACGCGTCCTCGAATTCAATTTCATTGGCATAAATGCAGTATTACTTCAAACCAGTAAAATAAACAACATACCAATAAACTAAAATAGAGAAACGATTTTCAAAGGGACGTGGCCTCGAATTCAATTTCATTGGCCTAAATGCGGTATTAGTTCAAATCAGTGGAATAGACAACACAACAATAAACTGAAACAGAGAAGCGACTTCCGAAGAGACGCGACATCGAATTCAATTTCATTGGCCAAAATGCAGTATTTATTTAAATCAGTAAAACAGTAAGATATCCGTGTACGGATGTTTAAATGCCAAAAATAGCAAACTGAAACAGATAAATGATTTCCGAAGGGACGCGGCCTCGAATTCAATTTCATTGGCCTAAATGCAGTATTACTTCAAACCAGTAAAATAAAATAAAATATCAAACTGATACCGAGAAGCAATTCCCCAGGGGAGGCGGCCTCGAATTCAATTTCATTGGCCTAAATGCAACATTTATTTAAATCAGTAAATCAGCAAGATACACGTGCACGGATGTTTAAATGCCAAAATAGACCAACAGTTTGCAATTAATACGTACAACCCAAATTCTGAAATTTTCGGATCGAAGCAGGATTCGGAATGTCTCTGAAAAATTCGACCCGAATTCTGAACAGTGACATGACCAGATTTTAGGTCGACCTGACCCGGAAAGACTACGAAAGAGTGAAGAAACATTAGGTTATCGACCCAGTTCTGAAAAACAGACCCGGATAAATGACCCGAAAACCCGAGAAATGCAACCCGGAACAGTGATGACCAGGAATCCAGAATTTTTTTTTTGATTTTTTCAGATAACCAACAAATAAGATGTAAAACACAAAATCTGAAAATATACCCAATCCGGATCGATGACCCGACCCGGATCACAGGTTCCAACCCGAATCGATTTCTTCTCATATTTTCAGATAACCCGAGATTATATACTGCAGCAGAAATTGAACAACAAGATATAAAACATATAAATCTGGAAATTTACACGAACCGGGTCGCCCCGACCCGAATAAGAGGTTCCAACCTGAATCGATTTCTCCTCGGAATTTTCAGATAACCACCAACAACAAGATATAAAACATATAAATCTGGAAATTAACTTTACTTGAACATGGTTGACTCGACCCGACTGGAACAGTGACCCAACCGGAACCCGAAAACAGTGAAGAACAACAAACAAAAGCAGCTTTTCGGAGTAGGGTTCACGAAGCAAATAGAGGTATTTTAACCCCTAACTTTAAGAACAAAACTCACTATTTCTTTCGGATTTTTGGACTTATTTCTTGAATAACAAGGAAGGCGAATGCTTAAAATCAAGAACACAACAGATATTTTTATAGATGGAATCGGACCTCCAAAAAATCCTCATTCTAACAGTGAACAAAAGGGGGTATTTATAGAAGGTTTTCCCCCCAATGTTCATCCCATACCCTTCCAAAATCGAGTTTGAATTTCAAAATAAAGTGACGATTTTGGGACGGAATTAAGGGGTTATGGGTCGCGGATTTTGTGGGGATAAGGGTATAGGTCGAAGGGTTGGTGGTGTCGCTGTAACAGAGGGGGGTTGGTAGTGTCAGGGGTTAGTGACCGGCAGGTTTCGGAGGTGTGGGGTAGGTCGGCGAAGTGATGGGTCGCGGCTTTGGTGGCTGAAAGAGATAGGGGTGTTAGGGTTTATTGGTTTAGGGGTAAAGGAAATAAAGGGGAATGGGTTTGGGTATTGGGCCGATTGGGGTTGGGCTTTGGTGGGTTTGGGTTGTCCGATTGGGCTGCGGAAATGGGCGGTTCGTTTGGGCTGTGATTTTGTGGTGCGTTGATATTGTTTTGGGTTGAGTAGAAATTGTTTTTGGGTTGGGGAAAAAATGGGTTATGAGTTTAAAAATATAAAAGGGGTTTAATATTAAAATGCATTGAAGAAAAAAAATGGAAACTATTTAAAATAAGATATAACGATGTGATAATAATAAAACATAATATTTGCGAAATGTTTAAAATGCTTAAAATGAAAAATGTGATGTCGTTTTGCTGAAAAATTAGAATATCATAGAACTTTCAAATAAAACTATGATTATGATAAAAAATGCGAATGACAGTAAAAAATGTGAATAATAATAATAATATTGAGAATAATAATATATATACACGCCTGTATGTATATAGATTAAAATTGTTTTGAGGTGTTAAAAATATTTAAAATTGAAAATAAATTGAAAAAGACGGGACAAAATTGGGTGTCAACATATCTCTTGAATATTCTCTTATACAAGTCTCTCAAGCACAAGTCCCCGACTCAAGTTCTCTATCTTCGGGATCCTTCCTATAAGCACTTACGAATTTTTGGATGTTTATGCTACCCCTTTCATCCTTCCACCAAAATCAGTAAACTCCAACCTCATTCTAACCCATGTGTGTTTCTGGGTTACCCGTCTAATCATCAAGGTTATAACTGTTACGATTTGTCAAGTAAAAAAATAATCATTTCTCGGCATGTCATATTCGATGAATCCCAATTTTCTTTTGCCAAGATACATTCTCCATCTCTGGATTCTTATAAGTTCTTAAATGGCAGCTTAAACCCTCTTTTGATTCATCATTTTCGGAATTCGTCAATGTCATTACCACCACACCAAACAGAACACATCACACCTCCAAGCCCATAGCAAAACCAACCCACACCAGTCCATCCCATTACAACACCTACATGGACCATGGCAACTCGTGCTATGCACGGTATTTTTCAACCGAAATGACAATTCAATTTGTCAACTTCAATCGCCCCTTCACCTCTTCCTCACAACCCAAAAAATGCCTTATCCGATCCAAATTGGAAATCTGTCATGTTAGACGAATATAATGCTCTTATTGAAAATAAGACGTGGGATCTAGTGCTCTGTCCTCCTGATGCTAATATTATTCATTCTATGTGGATTTTTTGACCTAAAAAAAATCTGATGGTTCTTTTGAGAGACATATGGCCCATCTTGTAGGTGACAACATGTCTCAATAAGTTGGTATGGATTGTAATGACACTTTTAGCCCGGTGGTGAAATTAATAACTATTCGGACTGTTCTCATTATTGCTTTGTCCAAATCATGGCCTATTCATCAGTTTGATGTTAAAAATTCCTTCTTGCATAGTAAACTTCATGAAATCGTTTATATGCATCATCCTATGGGATTCAGGAATCCAGTTCATCCCGAGTGTGTGTGTCATTTGAAGAAATCACTCCATGGACTGAAATAGGCTCCTCGTGAATGGTATTAACGGCTTGCTGATTTTGTATCCTCTATTGACTTTTCACATAGCAAATCTGATCATTCACTTTTTGTCTATTGTAAGGGAAATTACATGTCATACATTCTATTATATGTTGATGACATCATACTCACTGCCTCTTCTGATGCACTTCACCAATCTATTATGTCACTTCTTACTTCTGAATTCTCTATGAAGGATTTGAGCCTTTTGAGCTATTTTTTGGATATTGTCGTTACGAGATATGCATGTGGCTTATTTCTTTGTCAAATAAAGTATGTCGAGGAGATTCTTGAATGAGCCGGCATGACTTCTTGTAAACCTGCTCCAACATCGATTGACACTAAATCTAAGCTTAGTGTTTCTTTTGGTTTTCCATATGAAGACACACTCAGTATCGCAGTTTAGCAGGAGCATTGTAGTATCTTACTTTCACGAGATCAGATATATCCTATGCCGTGCAACAAATATGCCTACATATGCATGACCCAAAGGATGCACATATGAATGCTCTCAAACAAATTTTGCGATATATACAAGGAACTCTCAATTTCTGCTTGCACGTATACAAGTTCTCAGTCTCTGGTCTCTTCTCATACACTGATGTTGTTTGAGGTGGATGTCCCGACACTAGACGATCCACTTCGGGTTACTCTATTTTCCTCAAAGATAACTGGATTTCTTGATCTTCTAAATGACAACCTACTTTATCTCGGTCCAGTGCTGAAGCCTAGTACATAGGGGTAGCAGATGTTGTTTTTGAGTCTTGTTGGATACGTAACCTTCTGTTGGAACTTCATTGCCCAATCCGCAAGACTACATGTCATTTGTAGACTCCAATTCTCATACTTTAATGTCATTTGATATTATTCATAGTGACTTATGGATGTCTCATGTTCTTAGTTCTGTAGGTCATCGGTATTATGTTCTTTTTTTGGATGATTATTCTAAGTTTTTATGGACGTTTCCGATAGCGAAAAAATCTCAAGTTTTTTCCGTCTTCTTAAAATTTAGAGCATTCATTAGAACCCAATTCGATCGAAAAATAAAAAATATTCAATGTGATAATGGCAAAGAATATGACAATGAGGTGTTTCGGGAATTCTGTGCTAATAATGGGATCAATTTTCATTTTTCTTGTCCTCATACGTCTTCACAAAATGGGAAAGCCTAATGCAAAATTCATTCCATAAATAACATTGTCCGAACTTTATTAACTCATGCTTCCGTACCCACTTCTTTTTGGCATCATGCATGCTCCAAATGGCTACCTATCTCCTTAACATAATTCTTTCCAAAGGTCTGACATATTCTTCCCCCCTTCAAATTTTATATAATAAAATTCCGTCATATTCACATCTTCGGATTTTTGGGTGTTTATATTATCTGTTATTCCCGTCCACCACAATTAACAAACTTCATGCCCAGTCTACTCCGTGTGTGTTTTTGGGTTTTCCATCTAATCATCGTGGCTACAAATACTTTGATTTATCCTCTAATAAAATCATCATTAATCGCCATGTCATTTTTGATGAATCCCAATTTCCATTTTCTAAACGTAATACTCCCGTGCCTAGTTCGTATAATTTTTTGGATGATAGTATATCCCCTTATGTTATTCAGCATTTTTTGGACGTATACCGCACCCAAAATTCTCCAGTTGGCCCACTGCCTGCTGGGCCCACTGGTTTGTCACCCCCTGTCTATCCCAGTACCACCACTGGACCAGTTCCAGCGATTGGGCCAGTCCATCCCAATTCTGGAACGGGTCCAGTTATTGCCCCAGTTTACCGAGTTGGGCCAGCATGCAGAGCCAGTCCGTCCCGAACCCAGTAAATTCCCAAAATCCGTCCAATTCTTCCTCGAGTCATAGACCGGTCACTCGTAGTCAACGGGGTGTTTTTTAAACCAAAAAGACATTTTAATTTACATTATCTCTAAATCCCCCTTACCCCGTAATCATGTGTCTGCCTTAAATGACCCGAATTGAAAAATTACTGTGATCGATGAATATAATGCTCTTATTGATAATAAGACATGGGAGTTGGTGCCCCATCCATCTGGTATTAATATTATCAGGTTTATGTGGATTTTTGCTCATAAGGGGAATTCAGATGGTTCATTTGCTCAACATAAGACGCGACTTGTGGGTGATGGTAAGACTCAGCAGGTTGGTGTAGATTGTGGTAAGACATTTAGTTCGGTGGTCAAGACGGCTACCATTCACATGGTTCTAAGCTTGGCTCTTTCGAATGCATGGCCTATTCATCAGTTAGATGTAAATAATGCTTTCCTACATTGGGATCTCAAGGAAACAGTCTATATGCATCAGCCTTTGGGATTCAGGGATCCCAAACATCCTCATCATGTCTGTTTATTGAAGAAGTCCTTATATGGGCTTAAGCAGTCTCCCCGGGCCTGGTATACAAGGTTTGCTGACTATGTTTCAACTATTGGGTTCACTCACAGCAGGTCGGATAATTCCTTGTTCATCTAACATCGTGGTTCGTCCTTGGCCTACATTCTGTTATATGTGGACGATATTATCTTGACTGCCTCTTCCGATGCCTTACACCAATCTATCATGACCATGCTCAGCTCTGAGTTTGCTATGAAAGACTTGGAGCCCTTGAGTTACTTTTTGGGGATTGTTGTTACTCATCATTCCGATAGGTTGTTCTTGTCTCAACGGAAGTATGCAGCTGAGATCATTGAGAGGGCTGGGATGTCATCTTCTAAGTCCACTTCCACTCCAGTTGATACTAAGCCCAAGCTTAGTGCCGCGGTCGGCGTACCCTACGAGGATCCGACCCGCTATCGCCGTCTTGTAGGGGCTCTTCAGTATCTTACCTTTACGAGATCGGATATTACATATGTTGTCCAACAGGTGTGTTTGTTCATGCATGATCCCAGAATTGAGCACATGAATGCACTCAAATGCATCATTCGGTATATTCAAGGTACACTTGACTATGGTTTAAATTTATATCCTTCCTCGACGGCCACACTTGTCTCGTATACGGATGTTGATTAGGGTGGATGTCCCGACACCAGACAGTCTACGTCGGGCTATTGTATGTTTCTTGGCAACAACTTGGTCTCCTGGTCGGCAAAGCGTCAGTCGACTCTATCCCGTTCAAGTGCCGAGGCTGAATATCGAGGGGTAGCTAATGTGGTCTCGGAATCATGCTGGTTAAGTAATTTGCTTTTGGAGCTTCATTTTCCCATTCAGAAGGCAACCTTGGTTTATTGTGATAATATTAGTGCCATATACCTTTCTGGTAATCCGGTTCAGCACCAACGCACTAAGCATATCGAGATGGACATTCACTTTGTCCGTGAAAAGATTGCTAGTGGTCAAGTTCGCGTCTGCCATGTCCCGTCAAGATATCAAATTGCCGACATCTTTACAAAGGGTCTTCCCTCGGTCCTTTTTGAAGATTTTAGAGACAGTCTCAGCGTTCGAAGATCGTTCGCTATGACTGCGGGGGTATGTTAAATATACATAAAATATACATGTGTATATTGTGTATATTGCTCTCGGTTTCTCCCTCTCGGTTTTACCAACTGATTACCGTATATATAGTATATAATTTAGGTAATATTTAGTATTCTAGTTTAGGTAATGTTGTAATGTAATTAGTATTGTACACTTACCATAATAATTGTATTGTCATAAATGTATAGTTAGTATCCAAGTAGAATAAGGTTTTAGGAATAGGATTCTCCTATTATGGAAATATGTAACTTGTATATGTAGTCCTTCAATTAATGAAAATAATCAAGGGATTATTTCTTTCAAACTTTCAGGTGCAATTACTGGCCCATTCAAAAAAATTTGAGTCTTTCAAAAGTTTTGATCAGAATATTAAGAAAATTATATTATTCTTAAAGTATTATATTGCTCGTCCAATATGAAATAATTTTTTCAAAGAAACTAAGCACTTTTCTTCTTTCTCATTCGGAGCTAAATGTTTTTATTCAATGAAACTAAGCACTTTTCTTCTTTCTCACTCGAAGCTTGGTGCTTTTACTTAACTTATGAAGGTTCAAAAGTGCCAGAAATTTCCTCATCAGTTTTTATAATTTCATTCCTATGTTGTGTAATAGATGCAGTTTGGTCCTCATTTGTGCATATCTAGTCCTGCATATTTGTTTTAATTTTATGCAATCATAAAATATTATTTTGATTTAAGTTAAGATCAACATTTTGAAGAGCTAACCAAACAAACTAGAGGACAATTTAGTGTCATAAAATTTTTCCAGATCTAATGAGGTTTCAGGAGTAGCCAAAGCACTCTAAGACCATAAAGTATTAAGTTTGAAAGATTTCATATGTCATATGACATTAAACATATGTGTATGTTTACACAATTTTCTGCATTATCCTGCAGAACTTTATATTTTGTTGTGCTTTTCGAATCTTTTGAAGCAATTTTGGATAAAGCGAACATCTACGTTTTCCCAGTCGCATTTTGGAGATGTCTTTTTTGTTATTTTTTCTTTGTTATTTCGTTGCGCATAAAAGATTAAAGTTTTGTATTGGGAATGGAATTATACCATATGTGCTTCTTATTTCAAATTGAATAGATTAATCTAATATGTTGCCAAAGTAACCGCTATTAGATAAAATTTATTTTCTCTGAACATGTGAGCATGTTTTATCTATGCAGAACAATTATCCCAAAGGAAGATTATTTTAGTCAGAGAATGGATAGTCATGAATATGTGATATTTAATAATGTCATGATAGTAATTTGGCGGTCAAAAGAAAAGCATATTGCTAGGCCGATTGAGGAGTCAATGTTCATGAACTATGGACAAGAATACTGTTAAACAAGGTTTATACCCGTGATATACACTTGATATACAACAGTGTATATCACGGGCAATGCAGTGAATTCGGCAGTGGACAGTCTCCAGCAGCCCAGCAAAGCAATAGGCAGCCCAGAAGCCCATCACGGGCAGGGATGTATATTTGGTATATATTGCTAATATATTATAGTGTAAAGGTTACCTTAATTAGTCTTATACACTCACCATAATTGTATAGTTAGAATTATGGTAGAATAAGGTTTTAGGAATAGAATAGGAATAGGATTCTCCTATTATGGAAATATGTAACTTGTATATATACCTTTCAATTAATGAAAATAATGAAGGGGGTTATTTCTTTCATGGTATCAAGAGACTAGGTCTAAACAAAAAATTTTATCTCCCAAATTTTGTGCCCTTTCTCGGCCGAAACTCCCCCCCTCGGGTTTCTTGTCCAAATTTCGTCTTCCGCTCTCAAAAATCTCTCTTACTATTCCCAAATTTCCCCTCCTTCTTTGTTCTTTCAATATGTCTAAGAACAATTTTCATCCTGCCCTCATGGTTTCTAACGTCAAGAACAGTATCCCTATTGTGCTTGAGATGGAAAACGTCCAATATGCGATATGGGCATAAATGTTTAAAATTCACGCTATCTCCCATCAAGTTATCCATCACATAATTCCTCCCACTATACCTCTTCCCGCGGAGGATCCTCAGTTATGGATTACACTTGATGCTACCGTTCTCTAGTGAATTTATTTCACTATTTCGGTTGACCTCTTATAGACGATTATTGAGCCGGATACCACGACTATGGCTACCTGGAATAGATTGCGTGACATATTTCAAGATAACCAACATTCACGTGTTGTCACACTCGAGCAGGAATTCTCTCTAGTTCGCATGGAAGAATTTCCAAACATCTCTACATATTGCAAGAAACTCAAGGAGTTGGCGGACCAACTCTGTAACGTTGGCGCACCTATGACAAATAATCGTCTGGTTCTACAACTGGTTGCCGGTCTTTCTGAGGCCTATAATGGCGTTGGGACTCTCCTTCGTCAAAGTAACCCACTTCCCTCTTTTTATCAAGCCCGCTCCATGCTTACTTTGGAAGAAGCCGGTTTGGCTAAAAAGGCTACTACCGGAGCAAGCCCCGTCGCCCTAATGACGTCCTCCACAAATTCTTCGGGTTTTGTTGATAATTCAGGACAAAACCATACTCATGGTGGCAGCAAAAATAATCATAAGAATAATAACAAAAACTACGGGGGCAAACGCGGCGGTTCCGGTAGGCAGCAAGCAAACAGTGGGCCCTGTCCAGTGAACAGTGGCCCTCCACCCTACTGGTCCTAGCAGTGGGGCCCATAGTAGTGGGGCCGGGGCAATGGGTCGTGGGCGGCGGCCTACTTTCAGCTGACTCGGCGGCCGGTGGTGGCGACCTTTCAGTCCAACAATTAGCGATCGCGACCGGCAGCCAGAACGATGCGCCCGATTCAGCAGCTATGGCCCAGTTCGGCCCAGTCCTGAATTACTTAGGCCCGGACCTCCTCAAGCACACCACGCAGCAGGCCCCACTCAAACCAATAACGAGGCCATAATGCACACATTGGGTTTGACTCAACCGGACCCAAATTGGTATATGGACACCGGTGCCACTACCCACATGACTTCCGATTCAGGTACTCTCTCATCTTATTCCAATTTGAGCAACCCTCGGGGTATAATTGTTGATAATGGCAACTCTATTCTAATTCAGGGTTATGGTCAGAAAACGTTGTCTCCCCCCAATCCACCCCTTATCTTGAAAAATACTTTACATGCCCCCAAATTGATTAAAAACTTAGTGTATGTCCGAAAGTTCACCACTGACAATTCCATTTCTGTTGAATTTAATCCTTTTGGTTTCTCTGTGAATGATTTCAAGATGGGGAGTCATCTCATGAGGTGTGATAGTAGGGGTAATCTTTATCCTATCACGCTCGATTTCAGTCCATCGAGTCAAGCTTTGCCATTAGCCTTTGTAGCCATTTCTCCTTCCTTGTGGCATGCTCGCCTTGGTCATCCGAGATCCTCTATTTTATCAGTTTTAGATAAAAATAGTTTTATTTCTTGTAAGGGTACGAGTCGTACTCAAATTTGTCACTCTTGTTCGTTAGGAAAAATTGTTAAGTTGCCATTTGTGGACTCAAATTCTCATACTTCAATGACATTTGATATTATTCATAGCGACCTATGGACATCTCATGTTCTAAGTTCGTTGGGTCATCGATATTATGTTCTTTTTTTGGATGATTATTCTAAATTTTTGTGGACGTTTCCAATTGTCAATAAATCACAAGTGTTTTCCGTCTTCATAAAATTTAGAGCATTCATTAGAACACAATTCGAAAGAGAAATAAAAAATATTCAGTGTGATAATGGGAAAGAGTATGACAATAGGGTATTTCGGGAGTTCTGTGATAATAATGGGATCAATTTTCATTTTTCATTCCCTCATACATCTTCACAAAATGGGAAAGCCGAACGCAAAATTCGTTCCATAAATAACATTGTCCGCACTCTCTTACTTCATGCTTCTGTACCCCCATATTTTTGGCATCATGCTCTGCAAATGGCGACATATCTCCTTAACATAATTCCTTCCAAAGGTCTGACATATTCCTCCCCCCCAAAGTTTATATAATAAGAATCTTTCTTATTCTCATCTTCGGGTTTTTGGGTGCTTGTGTTATCCGTTATTCCCATCCACCACAATTAACAAACTTCATGACCGGTATACTCCGTGTGTGTTTTTGGGTTATCCATCTAATCATCGTAGTTACAAATGTTTTGATTTATCCTCCAAGAAAATCATCATTAATTGCCATGTAATTTTTTATGAAACTAAATTTCCATTTACTAAAGTCCGTACTCCCGAGCCTAGTTCATATAATTTTTTGGATGATGGTATATCTCCGTATATTACTCATCATTTTTCGGACATGTCCCACACCAAAAATCCTCTAGCGGCCCCACTGCCCGCTGGACCCACTGTTCCGTTGCAGTTTCCAGTAGCTGGAACAGTTCAAGCGATTGGGCCAGTCCAGCCCAATTCTGGAACTGTTCCAGTTTCAGCCCCATATTGCCGATTTGGGCCAGCAGGCCCACTGCCTGCTGGCCAGTCCGTCTTGAGCCAAGCAAATTCTCAAAATTCACTCAATTCTTCCTCGAGTCATATACCAGTCACTCGTAGTCAACGGGGTATTTTTACACCTAAAAGACATTTTAATTTACATTCTGATGTCTCTAAATCCCCCTTGCCCCGTAATCTTGTGTCTACCTTAAACGACCCGGATTGGAAAATTGCTATGTCAAGTCGGCTAGTATTCGCACTGTGCTTAGCTTGGCTCTTTCAAAGACATGACATATTCATCAGTTGGATGTCAAGAATGTTTTCCTACATGGTGATCTCAAGGAAACAGTCTATATGCATCAGCCGTTGGGTTTCCGAGATCCCCACCATTCTCATCATGCATGTTTGTTGAAGAAGTCCTTATATGGGCTTAAGCAGTCTCCACGGCCCTGGTATAAAAGGTTTCCTGACTATGTTTCGACTATTGGGTTCACTCACAACAAGTCAGACAATTATTTATTCATCTACCGACGTGGTTCATCCTTGGCCTACATCCTGTTGTATGTGGATGATATAATTTTGACTGCCTCTTCCGATGTCTTACGCCAGTCTATCATGACCATGCTCAGCTCTGAGTTTTCTATGAAAGACTTAGGGCCCTTCAATTACTTTTTGGGGATTGATGTCAAGCGTCATTCAGATGGATTGTTCTTGTCTCAAAGAAAGTATGAAGCTGAGATCATCGAGAGGGATGGGATGTCATCTTGTAAGTCCACTTCCACTCCAGTTGATACAAAGCCCAAGCTTAGTGCCGCGGCCGGCGCACCATATGAGGACCCGACCCGCTATCGCAGTCTTGCAGGGGCCCTTCAGTATCTTACTTTTACAAGACCGGATATTATGTATGTCGTCCAGTAGGTGTGTTTATTCATGCATGATCCCCGAATTGAGCACATGAATGCAATCAAACACATCATTAGGTATATTCAGGGTACACTAGACTATGGTTTGCATTTATATCCTTCCTCGCTATCCACACTTGTCTCATACACAGATGTTGATTGGGTGGTTGTCCAGACACCAGACGGTCTACGTCTGGCTATTGTATGTTCCTTGGCAACAACTTAGTCTCATGGTCTGCGAAGCGTCAGGTGACTCTATCCCGCTCAAGTGCCGAGGCAGAATATCGAGGGGTAGCCAATATGGTCTCAGAATCATGTTGGTTACGTAATTTGCTTCTAGAGCTTCATTGTCCGATTCAAAAGGCAACCTTGGTGTATTGCGATAATATTAGTGCCATTTACCTTTCTGGTAATCCGATTCAGCACCAAGACACTAAGCATATCGAGATAGACATTCACTTTGTCCGTGAAAAGGTTGCTCGGGGTCAGGTACGCGTCTGTCATGTCCCGTTAATATATTAGGTTGCAGACATCTTTATAAAGGGTCTTTCCTCGGTCCTTTTTAAAGATTTTAGGGACAGTCTCAGCGTTCGAAAACTGCCCGCTATGACTGCGGGGGTGTGTTAAACAAGGTTTATACCCGTGATATACACTTGATATACAGCAGTGTATATCACGGGCAATGCAGTGAATTCGGCAGTGGATAGTCTCCAGCAGCCCAGCAAAGCAGTAGGCAGCCCAGAAGCCCATCACGGGCAGTGATGTATATTTGGTATATATTGCTAATATATTGTAGTGTAAAAGTTACCTTAATTAGTCTTATACACTTACCATAATTGTATAGTTAGAATTATGGTATAATAAGGTTTTAGGAATAGGATTCTCCTATTATGGAAATATCTAACTTGTATATATACCTTTCAATTAATGAAAATAATGAATGGGGAAAATTTATTTTCTCTGAACATGTGAGCATGTTTTATCTATGCAGAATAATTATCCCAAAGGAAGATTATTTTGGTCAGAGAATGAATAGTCATGAATATGTGACATTTAATAATGTCATGATAGTAATTTGGCGGTCCAAAGAAAAGCATATTGCTAGGCCGATTGAGGAGTCAATGTTCATGAACTATGGACAAGAATACCACTTACAAATTATTATTTATGTCCAAAGACTAAACAATAATGATGTGTTAGGTATCTTGAGATGAGCCTTTTTGGCTATATATGTGTTTGAAATATGCATATTCAAAGTTCATCGAAACTGAAACATATACACATTAAATTTCTGGTTGTGTTAAGAAAAGAGTTCAGCGTCTTGTTATGTCAATATAACATATTAGTACAAACTCAATTATTGCGGCACATGAAAGGTTATAACCTAAAGTTTTTTTATGAGCCAGTAGCTTATATGGATGTCGTTGGACTCTATGATGAGCCACTTCAGTGGGAGTTTATTGTTTTATTTATGCTTTTGACATGTTTAAGTATATTTTCTATACAAATTAAAGTTTTATGATATTTATGAATTTTGAGTGATTATTGAAAACTTTGAAATTAAAGTTATTGATTTTGCTACTACGGTTTTTGCATAAAGTGTAAGAAAGTGATTTTGAACTATTTAAAGTCATAAAGTAGGACCGGTTGAAAATAGGCATGATTGAGATTAATTTTACATGTAATTTTCATGCTATGCATCCATACTTGATCTATGTCATTAGTTTTGCTAATGTTGTGAATATTGATGGATTTAATTATGGATATATGTTACGAAAAGCTCTTTGATCCTATATTAATATAATTAATGGACCAGATCGTTTTGAGACATTTCGATTTTGATTGAAAATTCAAATGCACTATAAAATTTTAGCTATGAACAGTTATTCGGAAACATATGTGATCCAAGCGGGAGATTATTAGTAGAACTTCTATTTAATGGAACCACATGTTTATTATAAATTGTACATAGGTCTGCTATAAATTAAAGACCCCTCCTATGATCTAATAAAATATTAAATTTTATGGGCTATAGAAATATTTATTTATATGGTATGGAATTAGTATATGTGTAGAAACCTATTCTTTTAGCTCTTCCAGTTACTATTATTGATGAGTTTTTTTTAACTGAAGAGACACCTTTTCTAAGAGTTGTCTCTGAAGAGTTGTGTACATTCTATTTAAATTGGTTGTGGTCCTTGTTCCACATACATTACAGAGAGGATATAATTATAATTATAAATTAAAAAAATATGAATTAAAATAAATAAATAAATAAATACTTTCATTATTATTCAATGTTAATAAACAAGACTTTTTCTTAACTTCTTTTTTACCCCATAGAGATATTGAATAGAAGCTTTCTTCTCTCCCACACCAAAGAAAAAAAACTAGAAAACATTAACTTGTGAATGCTCAGAAGATCATCAACTTACATCTCAAGACTTGACTTACAAAAAGTTGTCTCCAATGGATCAAGGTTAGTGTTCCGACAATTGTTTTTCATCGTCTATCAATTTACTTGTGATTCATGGACTATATTTTTATATCATTAAAGTGTTATTATAATACTTAAATAGTATCAAGTCTTTTTATTTATTTTAGTTTATTTATTTATGAATCTTTTAGACAAATATACGCCTTTTAAGTATCATTACTTGTCCTAAAACTCTTTTGATCATGTGTTAAATGGATGGGGACTCTCATACGATGTATTAAAGTGCTATTATAATGTTTAAATAGTATCAAGTCTTTTTAGTTATTTCAGTTTATTTATTTATAGTTTTTAAGACAAATATTGCTCTTTTAATTATCATTACTTATTCTAAAACTCTTTTGATCATGTGTTCTATTTATGAGGATTATCATATGATGTATTAAAGTGTTATTATAATTTTTTAAATAGTATCAAGTCTTTTTATTTATTTTATTTTATTTATTTATGATATTTTAGATAAACATTGACCTTTTAAGTACCATTATTTGTCCTTAAACTCTTCTGGTCATATTTTTAATGGATGAGGACTCTCGTATGATGTATTAAAGTGTTATTATAATGTTTAAATAGTATCATGTCTTTTTATTTATTTTATTTATTTATGGTCTTTTCAGACAATTATTGGCCTTTTGAATATCATTATTTGTCCTAAAATTCTTTTGATTATGTGTTCAATGGATTTGGACTCTCATATGATGTATTAAAGTGTTATTATAATGTTTAAATATTATCAGTTCTTTTTATTTATTTTATTTAATTTATTTACGACTTTTTAGACTAATATTGACCTTTTAAGTACCATTACTTGTCCTAAAACTCTCTTGATCATGTGTTCAATGGATGATGACTCTTATATGATGTATTAAAGTATTATTATAATATTTAAATAGTGGCATTTCCTATTATTTATTTTATTTTATTTATTTATGATGTTTTAGACAAATATTGTCCTTCGTCTATCTATAACATGTGAAAAATTATTGATCATGTGTGAAGTCGAGCCTAAATGATAATTGTTAGCTATTGACAACAGTTATTTATGGTATACCTATCTACGGTCCCTTAGATTTGTGCAATTTGAGGTTTGGGGTTGTGGTTTGTGATAGGATCATCATGTCACCTTGCTCATAGAAATCGAATTCCAACATTTTGAGTTCTCCTCCCATTCACCCATGTAATCACCACTTACTATAATATATTTCGTAATCGATGCCATAATAAATTTATAATGGACTATGGCTATGGTCTATGACTGCAATCGACGTCATAATAAGTCGTTCAGGATTGATTTTCCAATGAAAAGACAAATTTTTTTGCCATAAACGGTATCTGAAAAGTGAAAAATTGGGAGATTTTAGAGAAAAATATTTAATTTTTTATTTCTTTTTTGGGGTAATTAAAATGAAGGAAAATATGTTGGATATGTAAAGCAGTACGGGAAGTAAATAAATATTACAAATGTTCGAAAGGATAAACAAATAGCCAATAATCAGAACTGCTGCAAGCTTGTTGAATGTTGAATGTTGAATGTTGAATCTTGATAACCCGAAATCAAGAAACACTAAATCTGGATTGTTACAATTGTGGCTGAGTCGTTGGACAGAATTCGTTTCTCTCTTCTGTTTGTCTCTATGTGTATATAGTGTAGTCTCGTTTTCCTGTCACAACAATTGAGCCAAAAAGCTTCAATATATAACATAAGGGGAGGGACTCCTCAACTGCCAAGTAATGGCAGTTTATGGCCATTAGTGAGGGAGTTAATCAGCCAAGTAATGACTGATTTAATGAGCAACATAAAGGAGCTGTTAGGGAGGAGTCAACTCAAACGGCAGGCAGAAACTTTTTGCCTCCGTCGTTCCCAATTCCAGAAACTCCAGGGACCAAACTGTAAATATTATAAAATTTAGGGGTCTATCAGAAGAAGCCCAAAGCCCAAGACCCAAGACCGGACCGGACGGGCGGGCGGCGGCGCGCGTGTTGGCTTAGCCTCGAACCCAAGCACACCTAGGTCATCCCTCCTTCAAACACATGGGTTACCCCTTGGGGTCCCAAACCCTTAGCCAATTTTGAGACTTATAAAGAGAGCAATTCTTCATTTTTCCACCGATGTGGTAGATTTGTCACACACCATATTTTTATGCCTCAAACATCTTACTTCGTGGACCAATATCTCTTTCATTTCTCAACGAAATTTGACGATTTTTGGCCCTACGGTCATCTACTCACTTAGTAGATTATGCACGTGTGAAGAGACAAAGCCTCCAACATGCGAAACCCTAGTGTTTAATTCATTAAATATAGGTGGACGCACCTCCCCACCAAATGCAAATTTCCAACAAAATATTAAGTTATTTTTTCTCTTTGGAGTAATTAAACTGTTGGGGGTTGATGGCCAAAATATATTTTTTTAAACTTTGGAGCTAGGATTGACAATAAAATTCGGACATGCTGACGTAACAAAAGATGATCTTTCCTCAAAAATTTTGACACTTGTAACCTTTTACTCTTTCACCAATAAAAATGTTGAGATTGGCCTTCTACTTACTACATTTGTGGATTGTCTATTTGCTCTCTGCGGGTGCTATACTTTAATTATGCTTGGTTATAGCGGATTGTCTTCATTTTGGGCGGATTTCCTTCAAACGCACTTGTCTTTAATTTTTGTCCTTTATATTTGTGGTTTTTATTTTTTTCATGATATTTATTTTATGAAAATATTTAGGTCTACTTCGTAAGACATAGTTTCTATAATATTATTATCTTCGAAAACTAAAATTTTGCTTCGCTGGGCATAAATTATGTAGCAATTAAGTTATGCGACATAATTTTATAGTAAAATTTTAAATTATGTTGAGTGTTGAAAATTATTCCTTATCCGGCATAGTTTATGTGGATGTTATGATACATATGTTGAAGTTAAAAACTAATTATGCTCGCCGAAATAAGAAATTATGACTTTTTTCAGATTATGTTGAGTGTTGAAAGTTATACCTTATCCGACATAATTTGTGGGTTGCTATGATACATATGCCGAAGTTAAACACTAAGTATGCCTTGCGAAATTCTAATTATGTCACGCCAAAAAATAATGAAGGACAAAAGTTAAAGAACACAAATTTAAGGAGAAAAAATGAGAGACCACCCCCCAAAAAAGGGGCATGTGCGAATGACCCGATTGTTTTTGCACTGCTGTTTCAAGGTGCATTGCGCTAGTAATGGATGGATTCCTTTGGTGTTATAGTGGATGGATTCCTTTGGTGTTATGGTGGGTTCATGCCGAGAAAATTCATTGCTAATTAGAATAAAAGAGAGAAAAAATAAATATTCTCCAAAAGAAAGCAAAAGAAAAACTTAAATTACATAGGCATATTCTTGGGGATTTTTCTGCCAAAAGAAATCCGTTGGAAAAAAATTCGTGGGTAATTATTATCTGTTTATTTTCAAAATTTCCAAGTAAATTATCTGGAGATTATGAATTCGGATGTAAAATTATCTGGAAATTTTTAATTCACAAGAAAATTAGTTGCGAATATTTCCGCAAGAAATACGAAAAATTAGCATGAAAATTTCATCAAAAGAGGAATTTTAAATCCGCAAGTGATTCTGATGGAATATTTGAAATTATTTTAAAAAAATTCCAGACTTTAATTTTTGATCAATTTTATTATTATTCCATCTATTGATCAACACGCAGGAATTTTAAATTATCTGTTTGTTCCATCTATTTGTTTTCCAGTGTTTGCGGTAGCCATCATCTCCGGTTGCTTTGCTAAATATCCAATCTCCTCTCAGTTACCGCCTTTTTGGTGTAACCTCTCACACTCCGACGGATTTTGTTCCTAAACCCCAGATCTGCTCCACCTCCGCACCGAAGCTTTGAGATTTGGTGAAACCCACCATCATCACATTAGCGTCGGAGCTACGATCTCCGATGAACTTTTTTTTTCTTTCTTTTTCTGTTTTTGTAGGTACCACAAGATCTTCCACGACGTACATTCGGGTTCTATCGCTCCGTTCTCCCGCCTAGCATCCGGGTACAAAAGTTTCGGCAGGAAACAATGATTTTAGGCAGTGAACAGTGTGTTCCGGCGTGTGAACAGTGATTCTCGAGCGTGTGAGCAGTGATTCTCGAGCGTGTGAACATGTTCTATTAGCCTGGAGTTGGTACCTCCAGTTGCATGTACCCAATATTTGTCCTTATCCTTGTAGTTAAATTCTTGCGTGTTGCGTTTTATTAAATCTTGACTTTACATTCTTGCCTTTATTCTTCTTGGCCTTTGCTTTATCAGTTTGGTTTGTAATAGCCTGACTTACCTCTAGATTCTTGCTAACTTGTGCTTTAGTATTGATTCCCGTGTGTGTTAACGTTAATCGTTGACTAGTATTTTTTTCTCTAGTGGCTTTGGTGAATGATGGTAGACTAGGGTCATGTTCTCGGTCGGGGACGGAGGCAAGGGTAAGGTATAGGAATGGGGTAGGCATTTTGGTAGACAACGAGCTATAGAATGCTAGGCTGAGAATAGGGTCTTGGAATATTGAAACTTTAACGGGAAAGTCCATAGAGCTAGGTAAGATTCTTAAGAAGCGGATGATTAATATAGCATGTGTCCAGGAGACAAAATGGGTAGGACCTAAGGCTAAGGATGTAGACGGGTATAAGTTATGGTTCTCGGGTAAGGTCGAAGTATAGGAATGGGGTAGGCATTTTGGTAGACAACGAGCTAAGGGATTAGGTGGTAGAGATTAGGAGGGTCAATGACATGATGATGGCGATTAAGTCGGTAGTTAGAGGGTGCACTATGAACATTATTAATGCGTATGCGCCACAGGCGGGCTTGAACGAGGAGGAGAAATGCGTTTTTGGGAAGATTTGGACGAAGTAGTAGGAGGTATACCACCCACTGAGAAGTTATTTGTAGGAGGGGATTTCAATATAGACGTGCATAGAAATTTTGGCCTCAGGGACATGAACGGGGAAGGCGTCTCACTTTTGGAGTTTGCTAGAGCATATGGGATGGTGATAGCCAATTCGAGGTTCCTGGAGAAGGAGACGCATTTGGTGACTTTCCGTAGTTCGGTGGCTAAGACTCAGATAGACTTTTTGCTCCTTAGGAAGGTTGACAAAGGTCTTTGTAAAGACTGCAAGGTTATTCCGGAGTAGGATCTTACAATCTGACATAAGCTATTGGTGATGGATTTGGAGATCAAGATGGAGAAGAAGAATAGGGTTGTGAATGACAGGTTAAGAATCAAATGGGAGAGTTTAACCATGGCTAGTGCAAAGGAGATGGGGGAGAGGTTGATGGCCAAGGGGGCTTGGGGGAGTAGTGGAAATGCGATCGGTATGTGGGACAAGACGGCCAGTTGCATTCGGGAGGTTGCTAGAGAAGTGTTAGGGGTCTCGCGGGGTGGTCGTGGTGGGCATCGAGGGGACTCGTGGTGGAATGGTAAAGTTCATGAGAAGGTGGAAGCATAAAAAACGGCGTATGCGAAATTGGTAGAAAGAAATGATGAGGTGGAGAAGTGGACGAATAGGGAATTATATAAGATGGCGCGAAAAGAGGCAAAACTAGCGGTTATGGCGGCGAAAATGGTGGCTTTTGAACGTCTATATGTGGAATTAGAGGAAAAAGGCGAGGATAAGAAGTTGTAAAGACTAGCAAAGGCGATGGAGAGGAGAGCCCGGGACTTGGATCATGTGAAGTGCATCAAGGACGAGAACGACAAAGTACTGATTGAGGACGCGCATATTAGGCGGATGTGGCAGTTTTACTTCCATAAACTCTTGAACGAAAACATTAAGGTTGAGGAGGTTCAGAGTGTTGTTCACATGATGTTCAGGGGACAAGGTTTAGTGATGATGGGGCTGCACCAATGATTAGCTCTTAGCCCATTCTTATTTTCCTTGGTTATGGATGGACTGACGCGACAAATCCAAGGAGAGGTGTCATGGTGTATGTTATTTGCAGATGGCATAGTCCTGATTGATGAGACTCGCAGCGGAGTGAACGCTAAGCTGGAGGTTTGGAGACAGACTCTGGAGTCTAAAGGGTTCAGGCTGAGTAGGACCAAGACAGAATACTTGGAGTGTAAGTTCAGTAACGACAGCGACCTTAAGACAGGCGTGGAGGTGAGCCTTGGTACTCAGGTCATTCCAAATAAAGAGAGTTTCAAGTACCTCAGGTCTATTATCCAAGAGAATGGGGATATTGATGACGATGCCACACATCATATTGGGGCAGGGTGGATGAAATGGAGGCTCGCATCTGGAGTCTTGTGTGATAAAAAAGTGCCACCAAAACTTAAAGGCAAGTTCTATAGGGTGGTGGTTAGACCGACTATGTTGTATGGGGCGGAGTGTTGGCCGGTCAAGACTTCGTATTCCCAAAATATGAAAGTTGCGGAGATGAGGATGCTAATATGGATGTGTGGGCATACAAGGAGGGATAGAATTAGAAATGATGATATCCACGACAGAGTGGGAGTGGCCTCGGTGGAGGATAAGATGCAGGAAGAAGTTTGAAATGGTTCAGGCACGTGCAGAGGAGAGACACAAATGCACCAGTGCAAATGTGTGAGAGGTTTGCTATGGATGGGTACATGAGGGGTAGAGGTAGGCTGAGGAAGTATTGGGGAGAGGTAATTAGACGCGATTTGGCGCAGGTGCAACTCACTGAGGACATGACCTTAGATAGGGGTTATGGAGGACATGTATTAGGGTAGAAGGGTTGTAGGTAGTCCAGCGTAGTCTTACCTAAGCTTACAAACTGATAGTTGTAGTATTATTATTCTAGGCTCGCTTAGCCTATCATACTAGTAGGAACAATGTTGTCCTATAGTCCCTTGTCGTTTGGTTTATGCTTCTATGTGTATTTTGTTTGTCATATTTACTTGCATTAGTTATTGCTTCTTTTTGCTTCCTTTTCTGGAGAATTCGATATCATGACTTACTCACTTTGTTTGTCGTATTTTGCTTGGACTTGTGCTTTGTCTTGAGCTGGGGGTCTCTCGAAAACAGTCGCGCTACCTACCAAGGTAGAGGTAAGGTCTTTGTACACTCTACCCTCCCCAGACCCCACATTGTGGAATTTCACTGAATATATTGTTGTTATTATTATGTTTATTATTATTTGGAAACCCTATGGCTCTCACTTACACATATATGATCCAACCTCCCTAATCCCTCTATTGACATGTGTTACGCATATTTTACTATTAACTATTTATTATTATTACACTACTATATTATTATTATTATTATTATTATTATTATTATTATTATTATTATTATTATTATTATTATAATAGACTTACAGAATATATTATAGACAATTAACTAACTATATTCTATTTGGCTCAACTTACACATATATGATCCAATCTCCCTAATCCCTCTATTGACATGTGTTACACATATTTTACTATTAACTATTTATTACTATTACACTACTATATATTTATTATTATTATAGACTTACAATATTTATTATAGACAATTAACTAACTATATTGTACTATAAAACAAATTCATTTTATGGATGATTTTATGACCACATCAACATATATGATTTATTTAGCCTGAAGTTTCAAAAGTCTTCTGACTTTTCTTAAATTTTATACCTAATCATATAGATTCACATAAATTGAAATGGATAGAGTATTAATTATTTTTCAACAAATTTTATTTATATACTTTGAATGATACATTAAATTCTTTTATTTTATATAAAAGAGTACCTCAATTGAACAAGAATTAAGCATATTGTACATGGTTAACTATCTGCAGTTCTAGGAAAGAATACATGATTAAGTTATTTCAATAAGATTATAAATTAATAAAGATAATGATTGAAAATATTTAAAGATCACTTGATACTTTAAGTTTTAATACACTAACAGTTTCAAATTAATATTGCTTAAGTAAAATACTATAATTATATTATATTCATGACAATTATTTTTAATTAAATTAGTACCGGACGTATCATGTTTAATTACTTGTAATATTCAATCCTGAGGTAATTCCCTAGGTAATATCATTCCCGGTGACTTTCCAAGAAATTATCCTCCGGTAAAATTGCATCACCAAAATTCTCAAGTAATTATCTAAGTAATATAATCTCCAAGTAAATATCCATGAAATAATACATAAGTAAAATCACAGCAACTGAATTTCCAGGTAATTCACTAGGTAATATAATTCACATGTAACTCCCCAAGAAATTATCCCCAAGTAAAATCTCAACAACAATATCCCGAGGTAATTCCCTAAGTAATATAGTTTCCAGGTAAATTCTCATGAAATAATACCCAGGTAAAATCGCAGTAACTAAATCCCCAGATTTAATCCCCAAGAAACAATTCCTAGGTAAATCTGCAGGTATATATATTTCAGAAATTTCCTACGAATTCACAATTTTTTTGGTTACCTGCGGAACTACCTACGAAAGTGATACTTGGGGATTATTTTTCTTAAATAAATCCCTAAGTAAATTTCTGGCGCTAAATGGTGTCAAAATTACCTGCGAATTTAGCAGGAAAAATCATATCCATAGGTAAATACTTTACAATTCACGAATTTTTAGAATTTCATATGAAAATTCGCAGGAATTATTGGCAAAAAAAATCTCAGAGAAAATTCTCATGTAATTCGAGCTTTTCTAGTAGTGAAAGGAAAAAAGTGATACGTGGTTATTTTAGTTGTAGTTTCAATCCTGTTTTTTGAAGTTGATCCTACTTCTTTATCTGATATGTGTTTACAGTTTTATTTTTACCAATATTATAATATTAATAAGTTATATGACAAAAAACTTTTTACTTTGATTTTACACTAATTTCAATTTCACATATATGTTTAATATAATATCCACTAGCTTCTGTCGGATCCTAGTTTAACCTTTTATAAATATAATATATGCAATCATCTGTTACATGTTTAATATCAAAGGTGATCATATTAGTTTAGAAGAAAAATAATAATAATTTACTTTCATGCAACCATGATTATATATGCTAGGATGTTTATCTAGTGTTAACACCTTAGAATGATTTATAATTGTTTAATTTTCTAAACGATCATAAAAGGTAATATTAGACTAAGTAATTGACATAAATAATGCTTTATTAATTAAACTTATTAAGGTTATCTAATTACACAGTTGCATTTAGTATACATGGTGTAATTGAATATTAAGCATTAAATTATTATGATACATGATAAAGTAACAGTAGATGTAAACTTTTCTTTTCATGAGTTAATATACTGCCATATTATTTTGAAAGTTTCTCACTGATAAAAGTTCTTATCATTTCTAATTTATTTATTTTACAATAGTTTTTACTATGTTAAATTTATCAAAGCTTGAATTTATGGCACTTAACATCTTTGAAAAGAACTATTTGTCATGGGTACTTGATGCTGAAATACACCTTGCCGCTAAGGGGCTTGGTGTTACTATAGTCGAACGAAATAAAATATCAAATCAGGATAAATCAAAAGCTTTGATTTTCCTTCGCCATCATCTTGATGAAGGGATAAAATGTGAATATTTAACGGTTGAAGGGACGGTATGATCATCTAAAGGCCACGGTATTGCCAAGAGCTCGTTATGAGTGGATGCACTTACGGTTTCAAGATTTTAAAATCGTAATTGAGTATGATTCTATTGTACACAGGATCACTTCCTGATTAATATTATGTGGGAAAATTATAAATGATGAGGATATGATGGTAAAGAAACTTACTACTTTCCATGCCTCAAACATTGTGTTACAGTAGCAATACCATGAGAAAAGTTTTTAGAAGTATTCTGATTTGATCTCATTCCTTCTGGTAGCTTAGGAACATAATGCCCTTTTGATGAAAAATTATGAATCTCGTCCCGCTAGATTTGCTCCATTTCCTGAAGAGAATATCGTAGCGAGATATCATAATCAAGGCCATAATAATGTACATGAGGGTGGCAAGGGTAAGAGAAAAGACAAGGGATGATATAATAATCCTTGTGGTGATGGTCATAATAAAAGAGAGAACATTATGAATTCTCAAAAAAATCCTTCAAATAGCAACTGTCATCGTTGTGATATGAAAGGTCACTGGAAAAGTGAATGTCGGGCGCCTAAACATTTTGCTAGGCTTTATCAAAATTCTTTCAAAAGAAAGGGAAATAGAGATGGCACGTCTTCTACTAATGGCCAGGTGGAGTCACGTTTAACTCTTAAAAATGATGTTGAGGCAGGACCCTCACAAAAATATGATGGGAATGTTGAAGCAAATTTGACTTTGAAAGATGATGTTTTTGATGGCCTTGATGATATTACTCATTTGAAAGTTGAAGACTTCTTTGGAGATCAAAATTAAAATTAGATAATTTAGTAATTTACTGGGGAAGATCAATTATGTTGTTGTTCTTATTTATTTGTTTTTAATTGTCATGTTCTTCTTCAAGAAGTACTTAAGTTTTCTGCTGTTAGTTTCAATATCTCTTATATATTTTTATTTTTGTGAAGATAAATAAAATTCCTCAATCTTCAATTGGATCCAAGATGAGTAGTGAAAAGATGTGCCTTCTGGATAGTGCTACAACACACATTATACTAAGAGAAAATAAATATGTCTCTCATTTGATTATGAAAAAGGCCTATATTAATACAATATCCGATAGTAAAAAATTAATTGAGTGATCTAGCAGAGCGGCCTTGTTACTATCCGGAGGAACTATATTGGTCGTTAATAATGCAATGTATTGTAGCAAGTCTCAAAGAAACTTATTAAGTTTCAAGGTTATTTGCCAAAATGGCTATCATGTTGAGACTGTGAATGAAGGAAAGGTTAAATACCTTTATATTACTACAATAAGAGCAGGAGAAAAGTTACCCGCACTTTCTTCTGGGTTGTACCATACAAGCATTAGTGTCTGTCACGACCCAAATTCCCTTTGTGCCGTGAGGGCACCTACACTAACCGTAGCAGAACCACCAACTTCAAACCCAAAAACACTACCGGGGAGAACTCTGGTCAACAGCTAGGGTCACGCTCATGTGGCTCGCCTTTCGCCGGGGAGACTCCGCAGGCACGGGCAAAGATGCACTGGGGTGAAGGGCCTGAACCAACACAGAAACCTTAGACTTGGGCAGAAATTAGATTTCTCTAGATAACCCTCGGACATGATTCTCATGCACAATCCACTCTTTTTAGAGTGTGGGGATTAGATACCAATTGGAATTGACTAGATACCAATTTGACTGGACCGGATACCAAACTGAGCGAGGTGGAATGATAAGAGTGAAAGAATGAAGAAGTTCCTAAAATGTCTTATATACTCTCAAGGATGGGTACGAACGTCTACGTACCTATCCGCGAGACTCTACTAAACACTATCCTTGTACTTTGTGAAACTGGTGAACCTAGAGCTCTGATACTAATTTGTTACGACTCAAATTTCCTTTATGCCGTGAGGGAACCTACACTAACCATAGGAGAATTACCAACTTCAAACCCGGAAATAAAGATATTAAATCAAGAGTGCGGAAATAAAGAACAGAACACTTTATACAACGAATTTATAAAATTTTACAAAACCTTATCGAATACAACCATTTCTACCCCAAGACTTGGTGTCACTAGTACAAGGACTCTAAGATACAATAATGATAGAATCTAATAACACCACCCAAGATGATAGGGGCGGCCTGACCAGATGGAGACCAATGCTATCGGGAAGGATGGTTTCCTCACTCTCTCGTGCTCCAAGATGCAACATGAATAGATCGAATATTTGCATCTACGTAAAAGATGCAGCAAGTATAGCATGAGTACACAACATACCTCCATAAGCATAATAAGTCGACAATGGCAGAAGTCACATAACATATATAAGCATCAAGCTTACTCTATAGTAGATGCTAGTCCAATTAACATGCTAGTTATCTAATTCGCTATCCACGAATGTCATGACTTATAGGTATAGAGTCTACTCAACACTCAAGTATCAGTTACAATCAAACACAATCAAGGCATTTAACACGTAAATACTCTTACCTTGACACTTAGAAATCTAACCCTCCACCCCGGATATAATGATGTCTAATACATTACCCGACCTAGTGGAAGATTCCAGTATCTAACCCATTTCTTTCTACCGATTCCAAGGGTTGTCAGAATCTTTGGTTCGATCAGGACCAGGAGTACCATTCATTAGTTTATGGGAGAGACTTTCTGCTCACATTCTCCACCGGGTCATCAACTGTTTGCAAGCTCAATCTATTTTTCCATCCTATAATCTTCAGCCTATAACTGACTTTGTTCGACCTGCCTTGATTGCCTAGCTAATGCTACCGTCACAAGCAACCTCTCAATGAACACGGAGTGAACGTCCTTTCTATCTAGATCGGTGATTCTGTTCGGCCGAGCCAGCTATCGAAAGTCTTGCAAACAATCTACACTAAGCTAAGAGAGCTAGAAGCTAAAGTGAATCTTTTTTGGCATTTTTTTATTTGCTTTGACTGCGACTTTGTTTGGACAGGTTATTATACCACACCCTTGTTAACAAGTTATTAGTCTTAACTTTCTAATTTCATTACGATACTTTGTGTTTATGGTCATGCTAGTTGATAACCACTCTAAAGGTCTTTCTCCCTACACAAGTCAATAATACACATCCCAAACCCCCAAAATAATAACATCTAGGCATTTATGCACTTAGCACTTAGATCAATACATCATAGAGATCATGCCGCAAGTCTACTAACACTAACCCTTGGTACCAACAACTTACAAGAAAGGCACACATACACACATATCAACACTCCCCATTTTACCTTTACGCAATGCACAATTAGCCATGGTAATCACCCAATTCCCTACTAGTTATTATCAAACACTTCACCTACTCGACAACCGACTATATCAAGCTTACACAACACGGTGGCATTTCTATTTAGAGGATAGTTTCACACCCAATACTTATTCCATCAATAACCAGGATTTCATCAGGTCTACTATACATTAATAACGAGTACACACAACACAGGGTCACCAATCAAGAGTAGGAATGAAATGCAATGCAAATGATGTATATATGAATGCAAGTATTGCATGTATCCCGTACACACACGCTGCTGTAGTAGCTATCGTGTGACCCATGAGGAACTCATGAGGTCCATATCCCATTAGATAACAACACGATGGCTGAAGTGTTATATCATTCATCTATTCTCAACGATTTATCAATAAGTCAATGCCAAGTATAGATAATGTATGAACAAGATAGTTATGAGTACACCATGAAATCAACATATTCGGTTTATCAGTATTTATCAGTTTATGTTTAAGCGTTCAGATGAGATATGAAGTGATGAATGCATGACAAGTCAAATCAGAATATCATAACAACATGGCCTTAAGCCCACACCGCACATGTTTTAATATCATAAGAACACGACAATAAGTCTACACACATAAAATCTGAATATACATGGAGTCTCCCGAAAGGGGAAACTGTGTGATGAATAAGCACAATAACTCAAATAATGGTGACAAGCCCAAGTAGTGGAGACAATCCCAAGTCGTGGGGACAAGCCCAATTAAGGCAGTAGTCGAAATCGACTTAAGGTCTATTTCTCAAATAACCCCTATTCACAGTTATACACTGGTACCCACTCAAGCGTTCATCACAATCGATAAAGTGGTACCCCCAACATGGCCAATATCCCTTAATACTTATAACTACTACGTGCTTCTATCAGAGTCTACAACAAAGGAAACCGTAGCCTACCTCATTGCCGAGCGGGCGCCACGAACTCCTAGTCCATGACTTATTTCTAGGTGGGTATCGGATGACCATAATGCAACCAACCATGTAGAATCCCTAGGTTTACATATATCGAGTCATAAAAAGGCTATTTCTATGAAATACACACTACCTAGTCCCAAAAGAACCCATTAACAACCCATTTTAACCATTAGCTAATCCATCTACTTTGGTTCCATTATTTAGTCGAAACCTCCATTTTATAAGAAAACATTCCTTTTGATTTTATTTAAACAAAATAGTAGTTTCCAATTCAAGAATTCATAAAGTAGTGATTACTTTCACCAAGATATGCTTAATGTAAGAAATATATCCTAAGACTCAAGTGTTAGGTTATCAAATCAATTGAGAAAATTCTAAGGTGTTTAAAATAAAAGGGCTTCTTCCCTATCCAAGACCCACCATTGAAACATGGTAAATAAGTTTTAGGAATCTTAAATGGGTCAAAGGACCTTACCTCAAGCATTAGATGTTGAACCTTCGAAATTGCACCTCCACCTAGCCTCCAAGAAGTTGGAAATATTTTGGGGAAAATAAGGCTAGGAGTTGGGAACATTCGGTACATAAAGATTAGGCCTGCCTAGTGATGTCTGTCAGCGCTGACGCAGTCCAGCTCTTATGAGAGGATTCTCTACCGAAGCAGACTCATTAAAGTCCTGGGCTTCCACTGAGGCGGATGGACTTTGCGTGGGGGCGTGATCACTAGGGCGGAGTGGTCTTTGCTAAGGCTTTGATGGGGCTTCTAAAAATTCTCAAGCCCAACTAATCCACTCCCTACCGTGGCCAAGGGTCATTCTAGTTCATAAATTTTGCGCATAAACATATCGGTGAGTACTGAGCGAGGAATTTCTAGGATTGAGGGCGGAAGCTCATAACGATCAAATGGGTCATTACAGTATCATTGAAACACATGTTATGGTAAACACAAGGTTTAATGGTTGCAATAATTTTATCATCTGGCATGACCGGGGTCATCCCGGTTCTAATATGATACACAAAATAATTGAGAATTCACGTGAGAATACTTTGAATAACCAAAATATTCTTCAATCAAAGATTTTCTCTTATGTTGCTTGTTCTCGAGAAAAAATTGGTTATTAAACCATCAGCAACTAAGGTTGGGATTGAATCCCCTGGATTTTTGGACTGTATATAGGGTGATATATGTGGGCCAATTCACCCTCGATATAGACCGCTCAAATATTATATGTTCTTGATAGATGCATCTATAAGATGGTCACATGTTTGCTTATTATCAACTCGCAATATGGATTTTGCGAGATTGTTGGACCAAATAATAAGGTTAAGAACACAATTTCCAAATTATGCAATAAAAAAATCGTCTTGATAATGCTGGTGAGTTAACATCTCAGTAATTTAATGATTATTGTATGTCCACTGGAATAACGGTTGAACATCTGGTTGCTCATGTTCATACTCAAAATGGTCTTGCAGAATCATTGATTAAACGGCTCCAGTTGATAACTAGATCATTACTTATGAGGACAAAACTTTTTATTTTGGTATGGGGGCATGCTATTTTGCATGTAGTATCACTTATGCACATAAGACCAACCAGTTATCATGAATTCTCTCCACTAAATTGGGTTTTTGCCAAGAGACAAATATTTCTCATCTTAGGATATTTGGGTGTGCAGTATATATTCCAATTGCTCCACCACAATGCACAAAGGTCGGTCCTCAAAGAAGCTTGGAGATATATGTTGGGTATGAATGTCCTTTTATTATTAAATATTTGGAACCTAATACTGGAGATTTATTTATGACAAGGTTTGTTGATTGTCATTTTGATGAATCAGTATACCCAACATTAGAGGGAGAAAATAAGCAATTGGAAAAAGATATAGATTGAAATGCATTATCACTATCTCATTTAGATCCTCGAACAAATCAATATGAGAAAGAGGTTCAAAAGATAATTTATTTACAAAATGTTGCAAATCAACTGCCATATGTGTTTACTAATCTTTCAAGGGTTACTAAATATCATATTTGAGTTGATATCCCAGCAAGACAAACAATTAATGCAAATGTGTGTAGGGCACATCTGAAACATGGTAGACCAATTGGTTCCAAGGATAAAAATCCTCAAAAAAGAAGAAGAAATAAATGATCATAATATGGAGGTAACTTCTCAAGAAGAGCCCCGAGACATAACATAACAAATGATAATATCACAGAGGAGGTCCAGATACCTGAAAACATTGAAAGTAAAGAGATCTCAATAAGCTATGTCTAGACAGAAAAATGGTGGAACCAAAATGATACTGTGGTTGATTACATTTTTGCTTATAATGTTGTTGTTGAAATAATGCAACAAGACAAGGATCTTGATCCAAAATCTATTGAGTAATGTAGACAGAGATGATATTGTCCAAAATGGAAGGACGCAATTCAAACGGAATTGACTTTACTTGAAAAACCTGAGGTTTTCATATTAATAGTCCGAACATCAGAAGATGTCAAGCCAGTAGGATACAGATGGTGTTTGTGCAAAAATGAAATGAAAAAAGTGAAGTCATCAGATATAAAGCACTACTTATGGCACAAGGATTTTCGCAAAGATCTGATATTGATGATGTGGAGACATACTCTCCTGTTGTGGATGAAATCACTCTCAGATATCTGATAAGTCTGGCAGTGCAAGAAAAACTTGATATGTGTCTAATGGATGTTGTCACAACCTATTTATATTGCTCACTGGACAACGAAATTATTATGAAGACTCCTGAAGGATTCAAATTGCCTGAAGCATACAAAGGCTCCAGAGAAACTTGTTTAATAAAACTTCAGAAACCCTTATACGGATTGAAACAATCAAGATGAATGTGGTACAATTGTCTTTAGCAAGTATTTTCTTAAATAAGGATATAAAAATGATCCTATTTGTCCTTGTATTTTTGTGAGTAGGTCTGAATATGAATTCATTATAATAATCGTCTATGTTGATGATTTGAGTATCATTGGAACTCCTGGAGAACTTTTAAAGGCAGTAGAATACTTGAAGAAAGAGTTTTAAATGAAAGATATTGGGAAGACGAAATTGTGTCTTGGCCTGTAGGTTGAGTATTTAAAGAATGGTATGTTTGTTCATCAATCTACATACACTAAAAAGATACTAAAGCGATTTTACATGCATATAGCGCATCCATTGAGCACCCCTATGGTTGTAAGGTCACTTGATATAAATAAAGATCCATTCCAGCCTCAAGAAGATAATGAAGAGATCCTTAGAGATGAAACTATGTATCTTAGTGCGATTGGGGCACTAATGTATCTTTCTAATAATACTCGACTAGATATAACTTTTGCAGTAAGCTTATTAGCAAGATTCAGTTCCTCACCATAAAAAAGACAATGGAATGGTGTTAAGCATATTTTCATAAACCTCTGAGGAACCATTGATATGAGGTTATTTTATTCTAATGAATGCAAATCAGATATGATTGGTTATGCATATGTAGGTTATTTGTCTGATCCACATAAAGCTCGATCTCAAATAGGCTACCTATTTACTTGCAGAGATACAACTATATCATGGCGTTCAACGAAACAATCCCTATCAACTATATCTTCAAATCATGCTGAGATAATAGTCATTCATGAAGCCAGTCGAGAGTGTATATGGTTGAGATCAATGACTCAACAAATTTTGCAATTATGTGGCTTTTCAATACAAACAAAGATTCCAACTATATTGTATAAAGATAATGTTGCATGCATAACTCAATTGAAGAGAGGATACATCAAATGAGACAGAACAAAACACATTTCACCAAAATTCTTTTTCACACCTGATCTTCAACAAAATGGTGAGATAAATGTTCAGCAGAACCGTTCAAGTGATAATCTTGCAGATTTGTTCACTAAGGCATTACCAACATCAACCTTTGAGAAGCTAAGATATAAATTGGAATGTGTCGTCTACGAGATATCAAGTGCAGTTTCCATCAGGGAGAGCAAAATACGCGATGTACTCTTTTTTCCTTAACCAAAGTTTTTTCCCAATTGGGTTTTATGGTAAGGCTTTTAATGAGGCAACATTCAATGCGTATTATAAGATGTGTTTACTCTTTTTCCTTAACTAATGATTTTTTTTCACTGGATTTTTCTAGTAAGGTTTTAACGAGGCATACTACGAATACATTACGTGATGGTGATGAACACATTACATTATGTGGCTATCCATTTAATTTTCCAAGTTCATATATGTTATGAATCTATTTAATTGTATGGATGCCCTTCTCATTCTATGAACCAACTTAATTCATGTATCTATTAAAGTGTGTACTTAAGTCTTGTAACTCTTAAGATGATGACAACATCCTATAAATAGAAGTGTTCCCACATTATGTAAGACATATTTGAAAACACTTGTATACACTTGAAGAGACTTAAACATACTTAAAATAAGAAGAAAGTCTTCTCCTCTTATTTCTTATTTTATATTATCTTATTTGCTCTTAATTTACAATAACTATATTAAATTAAAATTATTCATCTATTTATTCGATTCGCTTACTTGATTTATAAAATTATTCAATATTTAGGATGAAAATCAATTAATATAGTCCAAAATGATTCGATCTTCTTAAAGGTGTGTTTGATCAACAATAGGAGAATATCTAAAAATTGAAAAATGATTTCCTTGTAGTTACAGAGTTCAATGTCAGATAGTCTTTATATTACTAGAATATATGGTAGTCCAGTGATAGATGATAGATCAACAGACTCTAGACTACTTGCCTTGACTAAATATGAACATTGCTTTGGGATTAGCAAATTCCAACCACCATATTGTTTTGATTTTTGACTTTAGAACTTTGACCACACTGGTGTTAACTCTTTCTTTTCATCACGTTGTTTCTATTTTTCCATTTTTTAAAAAAACTATAGACTAGTAATTACTAATTAGTGACGGATCGGAGTTAGAAATTTTATTAAGAATGTTGGAATTTTGAAAAAATATATATATTTTGAGCGTATTTAATATGTAATATATGTCTGTAATACATAATAATTAATGTATCTACACAGTATAAGTTTTCAATGAAAGGTGTTCAGATGAATACCTTTGTTGGGTTGTGTGAAGCCATTGGTAGTGATAAATTTGTAATTATAAAAATTTACCCACGTACGTTATTTATATAAATCATATTAACTTGTCATGGTTAAATATATTTAATAAATGCCTAATTAACTATGGTTAGGTGAGAGAAGTTTATGTGTAAATAAATGTCATTTATCTATTTATTTAGTGTAAATATTATGGGAAAATTTAGATATTAAATATAATATGTGAAAAGAAATTTCAAATTTTGATATCTTTCAATATGTAATTATGAACCATTATTAATTAAAGGAATTAAATGATACCCTAGCCAGTAGAGAATGTAAATGAAGAATGACTAATATTAAATCTTAGCTTTATAAATTGAACGAAAAAGAATATAGTTTTTACCATCTCCTTTCACTTTTACTTGTCCATTATTGACTTTGCACATTTTTAAGAAATAACAAATGAATGACATAATTTATCATGATACCCATATTAATTGGTGCATAGTTTTAATGAATTTAAAAAATGATTCAAAATGAGTAATAAATACTATGGATAAAATAAGAAAAAAGATATTGTTTCTTCTTGATATGTTAAAAATGACAAGTAAAAATGAAAATTTATTTTTATATAGCGGACAAGTAAAAGTGAATGGAGAATATAATTTAAAGCATTGTTGACCAGTAACCTTGGACTCCAAAATATATAAAGTACTAGTATAGGAAAATGACAAGGAAATCTTCAGATGACATATATATATCTTCTTACCATTATATCTAGAATTAGAACAGACTTGACTCATCAGCAGAAGAAGCTAGCAGGAAATTTCCATTTGGTCATTATTAGCATCATAGAGTATAGACTTAGAGTCTTTCTCAGCATGGCAAAAAGACCAAAAACAGACCAACTGATTTGTTATTTTATTTATTTAATTGTTTAGTAAATAATAATAACTCCACTTACTAAATTAGTAATAGGTATTTTATGTCTAATTATTAATTGATCTTCGTATGCTCTTCACAGTACGTTTCTCTGAAATTCAAGATGTTTTTACTATTATCTAAGTTCAAAGCATGGAAAAACAAAATCAAAGGGAAGATGAAGCACAATTATAAGCATTTCTAGTTGGAGTTAGTAATCTCACGCGAAGCTAAAAGTATCGCTAACGGCCCCTTTGAACATGATTTCATATCATGAAGTGAAATTACGTTGATTTGAAGTTAAATATTATTTGGATATGTAATTTAGAATTCTTAAATTGTATTTTTTTTTCATAAACGTAAAAATCTTATAATTTGTGAAAAACTATCAAAATTTCTCCAATTCTTATACAATCTTACTGAGCATATCATAGTTCATAAATAAGGTATCAGAATATCCTAAGGTGCTACATTCATAAATTACATTTCTTCATATTCCTTCTATAAATAAATGCTCACGATTACATGCTATTATAAACTTTCAAATACACATAATTTTACAAAGATCCACTTTTAAAAAAAATAACAATAGTAGTAGCTAGCTATTCCTTAATATAATCATTTCACATGGTATGGACAATCTCTTCACGTCGGGCATGAGTCTTTTTTTATAAAATATAAAATAATGAATCTTTTTTTACAAAATATAAATTTGGGTCAAGTTCTATATCTAAAAAAAATTGAAATTGTAAATCCCACATTTTGAAGAATTTGGGATTTGAAATCATGATTTATAGTTGAAGTTGAAATTTTGTGTAGATGTCATAAACAAACGTTAATTTAAAATTAAAATATGAAATCAAGCTCCCAAATCCTATGCCCAAACGCCTGGTAAGAAGTATAAGGATGTTCAATGTTTTATATATAAAGTAATGATCTATATACTATTTAATTTCCCTACCATTTTATTTCTCATTTTTACTAAAATAATTATTTCAAGTTACTTGTATTTTAGAAAAATAAGAAACAATTTTCTTTTCTATTTTTACCTTTACTCTTGATAAATGTAGAAAGAGATTAATATGATAAAAGAAACAAATAGTGGAGTATAAAATGAAATAAAAAAATAAATACAAGTACTAATTTAATTACCCTTTTAAATAATAGTTTCTTTAAGGGCATGCAACACGAAAATAGTGATAAGTAAAAAAGGAATATAATAGATGGAATATTGAGGATGGAAACTACAGGGATTTTCTTTCTTTGTTTTGGACTTGTGGGGGTTCATTTGAAGCTTTTAGGATACATAATGGCTCATTGTAAGAAAATAAGGGATATGAGATGTCTTTGGTCATATAGATTAGTCTAACTTGCACCCTCTTACTCCCTATCAACAAGCAATTTCTGTAGGAGAAAATGACTTCTAGCATGCTTGGCTAATTTTTAAAATTCGTTTATGTTGAAAAATATTTTTTGATATAAGTGTTTTTCGAAAAATTACTTTTAAAGAGTAATAATATGTGAAAAAAAAATTGAAAAATACTTTTGCATGTATTAAACCAGTACTTTGTGCTTGATTAATGTTCCAAATTTATTTTTGAGGAAAAGCTACTTCTACTGTACTACTTAAAAACACTTATTTTTTCTCTAAAAGCTTGACCAAATACCTAACTTTTTTAAAATAAGCACTTTTTACTTTCCAAAAGCTTGATCAAAGAGGTCCTGTTTTTTCATCCCTTCTATTTTGTGTTAAAATTAAAAGAAGAAAAAGGAACCTACTATTTTATGTGTCTTAGTTTGATTGAACATAAAATTTTAAGAAAATAAGAAAGACTTTAGAATTTTGTATTTTTAAATTAAATATATGTATAATTTATCAAATTGTTCTTTAAATCTTGTGTGTGAAGTATCATGTGGAGAAAAAAAAGTAAGACACATAAATAGAAACAAAAGGAGTATCATTTTTTGTAGATATATCTTTTAAGTACAATTTTTAACAAAATAAATGTATTTCAAAATTGTGGTTCTTTATAAGCAAAGAGATCAAATATTACGAAAACATCTAAGTAGGATGGGTGATTACGTTTGGCGTTGGAGAAGAATTTCAACATCCAAACAAATTATTAAGTCAAGAGGTGGAGCAATACGAACTATTTAGTATACCGATGTACAACAATATTCTTTTAACACCCTTGCCCGCATGTGCAATTTGGTCCTATTGTTTGGAACGGTGGACATGAAGAATAGATAAAGTAGTTGACTAACAAGATAGAGAGTAGTTGTCTCCAATAGGCAGGAGCTAGGTAGTTACTACGAATTCGATAAAACTCAGTAATTTTTATTCAAATTTTATGTTTGTGTTAAATAAAAAATAAAATAAATAAGTGGAAGAAATCATAAGCTTGAAACAGGAGAGAAGAGTTGCTAAAAGTAATATGGACCGAACCTTCTTTACACCATGAAAGTGAAGGATGTTGGAATAGTAGTGTTTGAAAGAAATAATTCTCTTGATTATTTTCATTAATTGAAAGGCTATATATACAAGTTATATATTTTCATAATAGGAGAATCTTATTCCTATTCTATTTCTAAAACCTTATTCTACCATAATTCTAACTATACAATTATGGTAAATGTACAAGACTAATTAAGGTAACATTTACACTACAATATATCAACAATATACATTCCATAAATACACCACTGCCTTCAAGAACCACTGCCCGTGATGGGCTTCCGAATTGGGCCTACTGGCCACTGCTGTTGGGACATTGCCCACTGCTTTGTTGGTCCACTGCTTTTGTATACCTGTGATATATACTTCTGTATATTTAGTGTATATCACAGGTCATAGCGGGCAGTCTTCGAACGCTGAGACTATCCCTAAAATCTTCAAAAAGTACCGCGGGTAGACCCTTTGTAAAAATGTCTGCAATTTGATAACGAGAGGGGACATGGCATACGCGAACTTGACCTTTAGCAACCTTTTCACGGACAAAGTGAATGTCCATTTCGATATGCTTGGTGCGTTGGTGTTGAACCGGGTTACCTGAAAGGTAGATGTCACTAATGTTATCACAATATACCAAGGTTGCCTTCTGAATGGGACAATGAAGCTCCAAAAGCAAATTACGTAGCCAATATGATTCGGAGACCACATTCGCTACCCCTCGATATTCTGCCTCTGCACTTGAGCGTGATAGAGTTGCCTGACGCTTTGCCGACCAGGAGACCAAGTTGTTGCCAAGGAACATACAGTAGCCAGAAGTCGACCGTATGGTGTCAGGACAACCACCCCAATCAGCATCCGTGTAGGAGACAAGTGTGGATGTAGATGAGGGATACAAGTGCAAACCATAATCCAGTGTCCCCTGAATATACCGAATGATGCGTTTGATTGCATTCATGTGCTCAACTCTGGGATCATGCATGAATAAACACATCTGCTGAACCGCATACGTAATATCCGGTCTGGTAAAGGTAAGATACTGGAGGGCCCCTGCAAGACTGCAATAGCGGGTCGGGTCCTCGTATGGTGCACCTGCTGCGGCACTCAGCTTGGAGTTTGCATCAACTGGCGTGGAAGTGGACTTACAGGATGACATCCCAGCCCTCTTTATGATCTCAGCAGCATACTTTCGTTGAGACAAAAATAAGCCACCTGATTGACGCTTGACTGCAATCCCCAAAAAATAACTCAAAGGCCCTAAGTCTTTCATAGCAAACTCAGAACTGAGCATGGTCATGATAGACTGGCGCAAGGCATCTGAAGAGGCAGTCAAGATGATATCATCCACATACAACAAAATGTAGGCCAAGGACGAACCACGACGGTAGATGAACAAGGAATTATCTGACCTGCTGTGAGTCAACCCAATAGTTGAAACAAAGTCAGCAAACCTCGTGTACCAGGCCCTTGGAGACTGCTTAAGCCCATATAAGGACTTCTTCAACAAACATATATGATGTGGACGGTTTGGATCCCTGAAACCCAACGGCTGATACATATAGACTGTTTCCTTGAGATCACCATGTAGGAAAGCATTCTTGACATCCAACTGATGAATTGGCCAAGTCTTTGAAAGAGCCAAGCTAAGCACAGTGCGAATGGTAGCCGGTTTGACCACCGGACTAAACGTCTCACCACAATCTATCCCAACCTGCTGAGTCTTACCATCACCAACAAGTCGCGCCTTATGTCGAGAAAATGACTCATCGGAATTCTCCTTATGAGCAAAAATCCACATAGACCTGATAACATTAATACCATATGGACGGGGCACCAACTCCCACGTCTTATTATCAATAAGAGCATTATATTCATCAGTCATAGCAATTTTCCAATTAGGGTCATTTAGTACGGACACAGGATTGCGGGGCAATGGGGATTTAGAGACATTAGAATGTAAATTAAAATGTATTTTAGGTGTAAAAATACCCCGCTGACTACGAGTGACCGGTCTATGACTCATGGAAGAATTGAGTGAATTTTGGGAATTTGCTGGGCTTAGGATGGACGGGCCAGCAGGCAGTGGGCCTGCTGGCCCAAATCGGTAAACTGGGACGTCTTCTGGACCAGTTCCAGAATTGGGCTGGACTGGCCCAATTGCTGGGACTGATCCAGAAACTGGAATTGGGGATGACACAGTGGGTCCAGCGGGCAGTGGGCCCGCTGGAGGATTTTGGGTGCGTGAGATGTCCGAAAAATGCCGAATAATATACGGGGATATTTGTTCATCCAAAAAATTATATGACCGAGGCTCGGGAGTGTGAACTTTTGCAAAAGGAAATTGGGATTCATCAAAAATGACGTGGCGATTAATTATGATTTTATTGGAGGATAAATCAAAGCATTTATAACCACGATGATTAGACGGACAACCCAAAAATACACACGGGGTAGACCGAGCCTGAAGTTTGTTAATTGTGGTGGATGGGAATAACGAAAAACACAAGCACCCAAAAACCCAAAGATGAGAATAATGAGGGTTCTTATTATACAGTATTTGGAGGGGGGAAGAATATGTCAGACCTTTAGAAGGAATTATGTTAAGAATATATGTGGCCATTTGTAGAGCATGATGCCAAAAGTATGGAGGTATGGAGGCATGAATTAAGAGAGTTCGGACAATGTTATTTATGGAACGAATTTTGCGTTCGGCCTTTCCATTTTGTGAAGATGTATGAGGACACGAAAACCGAAAATTGATCTCATTATTAGCACAGAATTTCCTAAACTCCCTATTGTCATACTCTTTCCCATTATCACATTGAATATTTTTTATTTCTCTTTCGAATTGAGTACGAATGAACGCTCTAAATTTGATGAAGACGGAAAACACTTGTGATTTGTTCGCAATTGGAAACGTCCACAAAAATCTAGAATAATCATCTAAAAAGAGAACATAATATCGATGACCCATTGACCTAAGAACAGGAGATGTTCATAGGTCGATATGAATAATATCAAATGGCATTGAAGTATGAGAATTGGAGTCTATAAATGGCAACTTAACAATTTTTCCTAATGAACAAGACTGACAAATTGGAGTACGACTCGTACCCTTACAAGAAATAAAGCTAGTTTTATCTAAAACTGATAAAATAGAAGATCCCGGATGACCCAGGCGAGCATGCCACACGGAAGGAGAGATGGCTGCAAAAACTGACTGCAAGGCTTGACTCGATGGACTGAAACCGAGCATGATAAGATACAAATCCCCCCTACTATCACACCTCATGAGATGGCTCCCCGTCTTGAAATCCTTCACAGAGAAACCAAAAGGATCAAATTCAACGGAAACCGAATTGTCAGTTGTGAACTTTCGGACAGACACTAAATTTTTGATCAATTTAGGAGCATGTAAAGTATTTTTCAAGAGAAGGGGTGGATTGGGGGGAGACAACGTTTTCTGACCATACCCTATAATTGGAATAGAACTGTCATTACCAACAATTACCCCCCTAAGGGTGCTAAAATTGGAATAAGATGAGAGAGTACCTGATTCGGAAGTCATGTGAGTCGTGGCACCGCTGTCCATATACCAATTTAGGTCCGGTTGAGTCAACCCTAACATGTGCATCGCGGCCTCGATATCGGTTTGAGTGGGGCCTGCTGCATGATGGGCTTGTGGAGGTCGGGGCCCAAGAATTCCTGTCTGTGAAGGAGCTGGTAGGCTGCTGGGCTTCTTTGTTGGGCCATCGCCGATGGGCCGCCATCGCTAGGTGTTGGGCACGCGTTGCGACCAGCGGCCGGAAGCTTTGCCTGAGTAGAAGGGTTGCTGGCCCATGGCCTAATGCCCCAGCCCCACTGCCATGGGCCCCACTGCTAGGACCAGGGGGGTGGTGGGCCACTGTTCCCTGGATGGGGCCCACCGCCTATTTGCTGACCACCGGAACCGCCACCGAAACCGCCGCGTTTCCCCCCGCGGTTTTTGTTATTATTCTTGCGATTATTCTTGCCGCCACTATGATTATGGTTTTGGCCCGAATTATTAACAAAACCTGAAGAACTAGGAGAGGACGCCACCATGACGACGGGGCTTGCTCCGATAGCTGCCTTTTTAGCCAAACCGGCTTCTTCCAAAGTAAGCATGGAGCGGGCTTGATAGAAGTCGGGAAGAGGGTTACTTTGGCGAAGGAGAGTTCCAACACCATTATAGGCCTCCGAAAGACCGGCAACCAACTGTAGAACGAGACGATTATTAGTTATCGGTGCGCCAACATTTCGGAGTTGATCCACCAACTCCTTTAGTTTCTTGCAATATGCAGAAACATTCGAAAATTCGTCCATTCGAACTAGAGAGAATTCGTGCTCGAGTGTGACGACACATGAATGTTGGTTGTCTTGGAATATGTCACGCAATCTATTCCATGCAGCCATAGCCGTGGTATCCGGCTCAATAATCGTCTGTAGAAGGTCCACTGAAATAGTGGCGTAGATCCACCGGAGAACGGTATCATCAAGAGTAATCCATAACTCAGGATCCTCCGCAGGAAGAGGTCTAGCGGGAGGAATGATGTGATGAATAACTTGATAGGAGATAGCGTGAATTTTAAACAACTCCGCCCACGTCGCATATTGGACGTTTTCCATCTCAAGGACAATAGGGATACAATTCTTGATGTTGGAAACTATGAGGGCAGGATGATAATTGTTCTTAGACATATTGAAAGAACAAAGAAGGAAGGGACATTTAAGAGAGGTGTTTTTTAGAGCGGAAGACGAATTTTGGAAGAGAAACCCGAGGGGGGGGGTGTCTCGGCCGAAAAATCAAGAGAGGACAAAAGTTGAGAGAAAAACTTTTGTTTAGACCTAGTCTCTTGATACCATGAAAGAAATAATCCCATTGATTATTTTCATTAATTGAAAGGCTATATATACAAGTTACATATTTCCATAATAGGAGAATCCTATTCCTATTCTATTTCTAAAACTTTATTCTACCACAATTCTAACTATACAATTATGGTAAGTGTACAAGACTAATTAAGGTAACCTTTACACTACAATATATCAACAATATACATTCCATATATACACCACTGCCTTCAAGAACCACTGCCCGTGATGGGCTTCCGAATTGGGCCTACTGGCCACTGGCCACTGCTTTGTTGGTCCACTGCTTTTGTATACCTGTGATATATACTTCTGTATATTTAGTGTATATCACAGGTATATTGCTCTTGTTTAACAGTATTGATGAGAGTATACGAGAGAATAAATTTTGGAGAGAGAAGAAAGTTATTCTTTTGTTGATGAGAGTATACGAGAGAATAAATTTTGGAGAGTAAAGAAAGTTATTCTTTTCAGCGAGAAGAAAATTATTTTTTTTGGAGACTAAAATTTCGAAATTAATTAAAAGATTTTTATTTGATTTTAATTTCAGAAATGACTGTTATCAAGTGTCTATTTCTAAAGGATGTGTTTGCTACGAAAAAGATGTCTTTGAACAGACACCTAAGGTATTATCAATACCTGGTGTTGCTTCAAAGCACTAGACAGAATACAGAGATTGAATTCTTCTCTTCTTCTCGAAGTACACAATACAAAATACAATTGTGTTCTTATGAGAAATTCAAGTTAAGTGTAGAAACTTGAATTTTATAGGCTTTGTAAAATCATGGAGGAATTCTGTCACCATCCCTGAAGCAACGAAATGAGAGATTTAAATTTCTTAAGAAGATAAATTACTCTATTAAAATTGAATTATTTCTTCACCATTTATGAAGCCTATTTTTCTAACAAAGGAAATGGTGATGTATGATATGTTATGATCATTTTCAAGAACAAAAAAAGTAAGGTTAAAACTTTGAAGCGATCAAACATACTACTTTTGCATGTTCAAATTTGGAGTTATTCATTTAGTCTTCGGTCTTTGCTAGTTAACATTAATGGTAAAAACGGTAACTTGCCTCCAATCAGAGAAGCTAATAAACACGTGCTACTGACTTTTATTAACTTCACTTGGACAAAATTGTTTTGCTACTTATTACATTTAAGAATTTATTGGTTTGAGAAGTGGCATGGAGCTATATATGAATCCTAACAATGGATTAAAAAAAAATCAAATGTATCATATCATGTCTAGTTTGATGTCTAGTTTGAACTTTGAACTTGTATTTCTAGTATGCTAAGAAGATTCAAAATTTTATATATGTAAAAAACTTTTGACTTGACCCAAAATTTTGATAGATACTCCTAGCAACCATACATAAAAAATACTACTCATCTGAAATGATAAATTATACAAAAGCTAAAGAAATAATCAATAAATAGTCACAGGAAAAGGAATTTGTGAGACCTTTCAAAGTGTACCAAGGTCAATTTGCCTGCTAAGCTAGGTGGTTATAAAAACCGTAGAATAGTGTAAATCTTCTTGGGTGGAGTCTTTGTTGGTATTCTATTATACATTATAAAGCAGTACGGAAAGTAAATAACTATTACAAGTGTTCGAAAGAATAAATAAATGGTCAATCTTCAAAATTGTCGCAAGCTTGTTGTGTCTTGAATTTTGATAACCTTGCAAGGCCAATGTTGAGAACTGTCGCAAGCTTGTTGTGTCTTGAATCTTGATATCCTGAAATCAAGAAACAACTAAATCTGGATGGTTACAACGTTGTGTGTTGAGTCGAGGGGTTGCCCTCTGTCGTTAAGACAAGATTGCCCCGTATATATGCTTTTACATTAGCGGACAATAGTCTCCCAAGATAAAACAACACTTTAATCTCAACGCTACAAAGCCAATAGGTTGAGTCTGCCGAATAAAACAAATATAAATCGACTTGCTGAAGATATGGAAAAGGAAGGAAGAGTTTCTATCTTCTCTTCTGTTTTGTCTCTGTGTATATAGTGTGTCTCTGTAGTGTATATCTTGTGTATATGAGGGTCTTAACTCACTATTTTTGCAGCGTTTTTCACTGACTGTTTGCTCACTGTTTTGAGCTGTGTTTTGTGCTATTTTCTGTCTGTTTTGCTCACTGTTTTGTGCAGAATTTCAGTCACGTATGTCTCTCCACAATTGAGTCAAAACAGCTCAATATATAGCATCACAAGAGGGCTGTTCAATTGCCCAAAACACAGTTGTAAATAGCCATTAGGAGGGATGTTAATGGCTGGTTTAAGGCCATTAGTGCGGCATGTTAAAGGCTATAAGTGAGGTTGTTCATGGCCATTGAAGGAGGGTGTTTATGGAGGAGTTAATCAGTCAAGTAATGGCTGGTTAATGCTCCAAAAAATAGTCCAACTATAGGCAGCAAGTTTGCTGCCTTCCGTCACCCCAAAATCAATTTTCCAGAAACTCTAGGGACCAAACTGTAAATATTAAGCAATTTGGGGTTCAAAAAGATAATATCAGAAAGTCCCCACGACCCGAGCCCGAGATCGGACCGGACGGGCGGGCGGCGGCGGCGCGCGTGTGGGCTTAGCCTTGAACCCAAACACATCTAGGTCCTCCCTCCTTTAAACACATGGGATACCCCGGACGAGCGGGCGACGGCGGCGCGCGTGTGGGCTTAGCCTTGAACCCAAGCACATCTAGGTCTTCCCTCCTTTAAACACGTGGGATACCCCTTGGGGTCCCAAACCCTTTACCACATTAGAGACTTATATAGAGAGCAATTCTTTCTATTCCCACCGATGTGGTAGATTTGTCCCACACCATATTTCCATGCCTCAAACACCTTACTTCGTGGACCAATATCTCTTTCATTTCTCAACGAAATTTGACGATTATTGGCCCTACGGTCATCTACTCACTTCGTAGATCATGTATGTGAGAAGAGACAAAGCCTCCAACATGCGGAACACTAGTGTTTAATTCATTAAATATGGGTGGACGCACCTCCCCGCCAAAGGCAAATTTCCAACAATCCCCTCTATGAAAGAGAGATTGTGGCGCACGCACAAGGTGCCTACTTTCAGCAATTTTTCAGATAAAAGATATTGCATCAGGAGAGGTAGCTTCCGCTTTGAACCTTCCTTAGTTGAATACCATCGGACTTACTTACTGCGCGGTGAACGTGATGTCTTGAACCGTCAGTGTTTAGTGTAAGCCAAGACAATGATAACAACACAATAACTCTCCTTATTCGTTTTCATTCTTACGTTTTTGTCCGTTGTGGCCGTGGACACACTTGGATTCTTAAGTGTGTTCATTTGAGGCGGCCTTCCTCGCACTTAAATAGGTGATCTCCTACAAGGTATCCTGCTATACCCCACTTCACAAGTGTTAGGAATCATTAAAAGTTTCTCCAACCTTAACCTTAACCGTTTGAGGATCGTTTAAAGGTTTGGAATCTTAACCTTTACCCACCATGCAGGTAGTACTTTAATGTCTATCGCGGGAACAACTTTGGATTCATGTTTCCGTACAGAAATCATCATCCGAAGTGCTTCTTGCTTCCACCGAAGCGCTCAACTGAACTTTTTGCCGCTTAGTTTTCCCATTTAACCAAATTCTTGGGATCTCCAATCAGTATGGTTGGGTTTCCACCACAAAGGTTCGTATTGTTTGGGTTTTAAGCCCATTCCCCTAGACAGGCAGAACACTTGATCTCCGGATAGTCCCTTAGTTAGTAAATAAGGAAGTGACACCCGTGATGATCAACTGCCATACGGTCTTATGTCTCCGATAAATCCCGACAGATATGTCCAGACGCCGTCATCCGTGTCCTTTCTGAAGCCGACCAGCTAGCCACAGTGTATAACTGTTGAAGGCACGGGTTTCTCCCAATAAGGGACGTCCTCTAAGGAGTCATGAAGTTACTCAACTTCTTTCATGTTTTGTATAAAGCGATAAACTCTGATTCTATCATGAATCGGCCGATGCAAGTTTGCTTAGAGGATTTTCCAAGACCCACCATACACATTTACTTGTGGCATTGGTGTTCTTCATATCTGATGTCCAGTTTGCATCCTTTTATTCTCCCAGAACCGCTGGACATCCAGAATATCATAATCCGTAGATAAGCGAATAATTCATATATCGTCATATCCGACTTAACGCCTTCTATTGATCATGTATTAAGATCATCAGTGAGTCTGAGTTCACCCGATCTGTTTGTAGGCCAATACCATGTCGGTTGTAGTGTGTACAATATATTGAACTACACGTGACATGTGCATATCGCTCCTTGTCCATGTATGCACCATGATTCCAATCAGTTATATGATTCATATCCATTGGTGGTTTCAACGAGACTGTCAATTATCTCATAACTGAGTTTGGAGTTAGAACAATCCGTTAGATGTCTTAGAAATCCAATTCCTAAGATGTCATCTGTGATACCCATATCTTTTGTTTCAATATAATTTCCACTCTCAGACTGTTGGTTTTCCAACTGTTGGCTTTCTAACTTCAGAGTCAATGTTTCTGTGGTCAGATTCATTATTTTTGTTTTATCTGAAACCTCCAGGACCAAAATGTAAACATTTCAGGGACCAAAATAAAAGTTCAGGAAGAAGCCCAACAGTCCAGCAAACCAACTCTGATCCTCTTCTTCCAACTCTCCGGTTGGGAAGGCTGTTTCAATATCCATGCCACGCAAGACTACAATGGCCCACGATGTTAAGCTACTCCCAGGGGAGCACATGTATAAGTAGCCAAGGCTTTGAACTCGTCAGTAGATCCATCTACTTTGTACTCACTTTTGAGTATCAATTTTCATAACCCAAAGGTTCTTTTTTCGGAGGAAGATCAACCATTACGCAAGTATGGTTCTATATGATGGAATTTATTTCTCTCTTTGTAGCTTCTTTCAAAGAAGCGCTTTTGGAGATGACAACTATATGTTAATTGTCCATGGTTCATTCTCAACCATATACGCTAGAAGGACTGGAACAAGTCTTTGTCCCCTTCTTTGCTCCGTCTAGGTTCAACATCTAGAATCCTTGAGTTCTGCAGATCTGGAATATTAAGTTCCGGATAGCCAGCAACTTTCGAGTCCTGTAGATATGGAACGTCTAGTTCCAGACAGTCAGGCCCTCGCAGGTTCTTGTTAACCTTGAGCAATTACTCCTCTTTCCTTTTCAAGGAAAGTTATCTTCTAAGAATTCAGCATTCTTTGACGCCAAGAGGCGATAAGCACTACTGTTATTTGTAGATCCAATGGATATGCAATCTACAGTCTTAGGTACAACTTGACCTGTTTCAGTATTCCAACTTTTACCAAGCCACCCCACATAATTTGGGCATATGACTTTGCGCTTGGCTAACACCGTTGGACTGAGGTGAGAAATGAACAGTCGTTTAATGAACGATGCTTTACCTTCTCCCCCTCTATCACTACGAATTCCTCAATCCGTAGGTTTAGTTGATTTTCAACTTCTGCTTTGTAGCGCTTATCGGCTTCAACAACTTCATCTTTGTTTTTCATCAAACAAAAGATTACATACGTTGTACCATCATCAATGAAGGTCACAAAGTACTTGGCTCCCCCCTCTATTTTGTATAACATTTAAATCACCCATAAAGGTGTGACTAAGTTCTAGAGGAGCGATGCTTCTTTCGCTATTCCCTTGACGGAATTTAGAAAGGTGATTTTGCCTCTTCGTCTACCTCACATTCATTTTGAGGGTTTATGTCGACAGTAGGCAACAATCTTAACATCGTTAGCTTTTGAATGACTTTCTATTTAACGTGTCTTAATTCTATGATGGATAGATGCACGGATTACAAATATATCATTCATTTGGCTACAGACATACTGTACCATTCTTAGTTATTATAGACCTGTTGGAGTAGTCTCAAACCAGCTTGACCAACAACGTCCCTTAAACCAAGTTAGGAATATGTATCACCTCATTTTAGAGTGATCCCATTCCTTGAAGTCCTTTTGAGGATAACCTCTCCAGCCCATTTGATTTTAGAGGTGGCGTTGCTTCACATGAACAACCTCTTGCCCGTGGTTAGGGCGTACTCGAATCATATGTGATTTGGATACTCTGGCCCACTCCAGTTGCTTTGGTAGACTGAGTGTCCAATTTCTTTTCTGCCTTTCTTTAGGCCTTCAGATCATTTAAGACCTGGAAACTCTGGCCCACCTTACTAGGTGTCCATTACTTTTCCTATGAAATGAATTCTGGCCCCACTCCAGTCGCCCGTAGGCTTTGTATGACTGAGTGTCCAATATCATCATATCAAAGAAATTTTGGCCCACTCCAGTCGCCCGGAGAATTTGTATGAATGAGTGTCCAATATCATTCTATGAAGGATCTTCTGCCAAATAGTGTGACATGCTCAACATCTTTAGCTTTTAGTCTTCTTCCGTTATGATTGGTGCCCAGATAATTCTTGGCGCTTACTTAAGAGTGGTAACTTGATTTTCGCCGATCGGTGGATCTTTCTCCCTCGTATGTGCGAACATACTTTACACACTTTTAATAATTACACTTAAAAGAACGGATCTTTTCAAGTCGTTTACAAAATCCAATCTTTAAACGGAAAGGAAAAAGAGATTAAACTTCTGATTTTAAAGCATAAGGAATATAAATTATTTTGTGAAAATATTTTCATATTCCTCCTTACTTTAAGCCATTTTTAATTAGACATCGTTTAATCTTTATTCTTGACAAGTAAGAAAAACTACTTATCCAAATTTCGGATTCTGGCCCACTTCAGTCACTTCATCAGACTGAGTGTCCATTTCCGCCTTACCATTATTCGGATCCTTTGTTTGGGATAGATATAGGCCTTCTGCTGCAAGATAGAAGCACATCTTCAGCCTTCTCCTCTTGTCCCAGTTGACATCTTCAGCCCCTCGTGAGCGCTTGGGAGCGGTGACACCATGAACACGTTCATCATCATCACTCTCTTCTACCAGAAAACCATTGCTATATCCAGATTTGGTCACACAACTTTTGACCGACATCTGTCGAACACTAATAGTAATACAATACAACCTTGTCTTAAATTGTTGGTACTCTATTGTACTTTATAAAGCAGTACGGGAAGTAAATAACTATTACAAGTGTTCGAAAGGATAAATAAATGGTCAATCTTCAAAACTGCCGCAAGCTTGTTATGTCTTAAATTTTGATAACCTTGCAAGACCAATGTTGAGAACTGTCGCAAGCTTGTTGTGTCTTGAATCTTGATATCCTGAAATCAAGAAACAACTAAATCTGGATGGTTACAACGTTGTGTATTGAGTCGAGGGATTGCCCTCTGTCCTTAAGACAAGATTGCCCCGTATATATGCTTTTACATTAGCGGACAATAGTCTCCCAAGATAAAAAACACTTTAATCTCAACGCTACAAAGCCAATAGGTTGAGCCTGCCGAATAAAACAAATATAAATCGACTTGCTGAATATATGGAAAAGGAAGGAAGAGTTTCTATCTTCTCTTCTGTTTTGTCTCTGTGTATATAGTGTGTCTCTGTAGTGTATATCTTGTGTATATGCGGGTCTTAACTCACTATTTTTGCAGTGTTTTTCACTGACTGTTTGCTCACTGTTTTGAGCTGTGTTTTGTGCTATTTTCTGTCTGTTTTGCTCACTGTTTTGTGCAGAATTTCAGTCACGTATGTCTCTCCACAATTGAGTCAAAACAGCTCAATATATAGCATCACAAGAGGGTTTTTCAATTGCCCAAAACACAGCTGTAAATAGCCATTAGGAGGGATGTTAATGGCTGGTTTAAGGCCATTAGTATGGCATGTTAAAGGCTATAAGTGAGGTTGTTCATGGCCATTGAAGGAGGGTGTTTATGGAGGAGTTAATCAGCCAAGTAATGGCTGGTTAATGCTCCAAAAAACAGTCCAACTGTAGGCAGCAAGTTTTCTGCCTTCCGTCACCCCAAAATCAATTTTCCAGAAACTCTAGGGACCAAACTGTAAATATTAAGCAATTTGGGGTTCAAAAAGATAATATCAGAAAGTTCCCACAGCCCACGACCCGAGCCCGAGATCGGACCGGATGGGCGGGCGGCGGCGGCGCGCGTGTGGGCTTAGCCTTGAACCCAAACACATCTAGGTCCTCCCTCCTTTAAACACATGGGATACCCCGGATGAGCGGGCGGCGGCGGCGCGCGTGTGGGCTTAGCCTTGAACCCAAGCACATCTAGGTCTTCCCTCCTTTAAACACGTGGGATACCCCTTGGGGTCCCAAACCCTTTACCACATTAGAGACTTATATAGAGAGCAATTCTTTCTATTCCCACCGATGTGGTAGATTTGTCCCACACCATATTTCCATGCCTCAAACACCTTACTTCGTGGACCAATATCTCTTTCATTTCTCAATGAAATTTGACGATCATTGGCCCTACGGTCATCTACTCAGTTCGTAGATCATGTATGTGAGAAGAGACAAAGCCTCCAACATGCGGAACACTAGTGTTTAATTCATTAAATATGGGTGAACGCACCTCCCCGCCAAAGGCAAATTTCCAACAGTCTTTTCATTAATATAATATATATAATGTATATAATTGTAGTCCTAATAGAATAAGTATCTCTACTTTACATAATTACAATAACATATTAATTACAGAATATACGATAAATATATATAAATATATTCACTATCACATCCCCTCAGTCGGAGCGGGAGGAGGCCGGACGCTGAGACTGTATCTGAAGTCAAGGAACAGCTGCAGAGGAAGCCCCTTAGCGAAGATATTTGTGTACTGATATGAAGAAGGAACATGCAATACCCTAACGTGACCCATTGCAACCTTTTCACCAACAAAGTGAATATCCATCTTAATATGATTGGTTCGCTGATGCTGAACCGGGTTATGAGACAAATATACAATAGATATGTTATCATAGTAAACCAAAGTTGCCTTACGTAAGGGACAATGAAGCTCAAGAAGGAGATTTCGGAGCCAACATAGCTCTGTAACAATGTTCGAAACACCTCGATATTCTGCTTCTGTAATCGAACAGGAAAGCGTGGCTTGCCACTTGGTAGACCACGAAATAATATTATCCCCCAAAAATACACAATAGCCGGACGTAGAGCGACATGTGTTCGGATAACCTGCCCAATCTGCGTCTGTGTAAGAAAGCAACCTAGTCGATGCGGAGGGATATAGATATAGTCCATAGTCAAGAGTGTCCTTAACGTAACGAATGACACACTTAAGAGCTGTAAAGTGAGGCTCCCTAGGAGCGTGCATGAACAAGCACACATGATGAACAACATATGCAATATCGGGCCGAGTGAATGTGATATACTGAAGATCACCTGCAAGACTCCTATAAAGAGAGGGATCGTTGACCAGATCCCCGTCATCTGCACTGAGTTTTGACTTTGAGTCGACACGAATGGACATGATCTTCCAGTTCACCATTTTAGCCCTGTAGACAATCTCCTTTGCATACTTGCGTTGACATAAGAACATGGCATATGCGGATATGGTTACTGATATCCCCAAAAAGTAACTCAACTTACCCAAGTCTGTCATAGCAAATTCGAACTTGATCATGGCAATGATCTCGTGTTTCAGTGTATTAGAAGAAGCTGTCAGAACAATATTATCCATATATAAAAGAAGATAAGTTGTGTTAGTACCTCGATAAAAAATAAAAAAAGAATGATCACTCTTGCTGCACACAAACTCGATCTGTATGATGTATGTAGCAAACCTCTCATACTAATCCGTAGGGGCTTGTTTCAAACCATATAGTGACTTACGAAGATGGCAGACATGATGAGGAATCTCCGGATGCACAAAGCCAAATGGTTGATGCATATAAACGGTTTTTTTCAAATCCCCATGTAAGAAAGCATTTTTTACATAAAGCTGGTAAATAGGCCAATTTTCGCCATAGTTATGCTCAACACTGTGCGAATGGTAGCTGGTTTGACCACCAAACTAAAAGTCTTACTACAATCAACTCCCTCCATCTGACCAGTACCAATAGCCACAAGTCTTGTCTTATGTCGTTCAAGCTCTCTACTATCTCAGAATTTGTGGCAATATAGTCACATACAGGATGACGAGCAGTGTGATGGGGCAGTGGGGTGACGTGTAGTGTTGCGGGGCAATGAAGTGAGAGAGTGGCTAGCAGGGTGACGGGCAGTGTGATGGGACAGTAGGGTGGGGCAATATGGTGGTAGGCTCGTCGGGTAGGAGGGGTAGTGAAGTGGGTGTATTGTAGGGCAGGGAGGTCGACGGGATGGGTGAGGTCGATGGGTAGCGGTATGGACTGAGATTTTGTAGTGCATTTTGGACTAGAAGTGAGGTGTCAGAGTCATCAAGGATTTTGTAATCAGTGGGTCGAAATTGGTGGATGTTGGCAAATGGGAAGACGTTCTCCTTAAACGTGACATATCATAGGTAGGGATTTGATGAAATATGAACTCGATAGAGGTCCTATTGTGGAGCGTATGGGTAGGTAGTATATTAAGAAGGTATTCTGCCATTTTTAATGCATATACCCAAAAGCTGGGGGGAAGAGATGCGTCAAAAAGTAAGGTACGAATCATATTGTTAATGGTGTGGAGAATTCATTCGGCTTTACCATTTTGAGGGAAAGTATGGGGGTAGGAGAAATGAAAGACCATTCCATTAGCCGCACATAATTTATAAAAGAGAGAATTGTTAAACTCACGACCATTGTCACATTGAAACTTTTTTATTTCTTTTTCAAATTGTGTTTTAACATACGTACGAAATTCAAAAAACTTGGAGTGGACCTGAGATTTAAAGTGGAGCGGATAGACTCATAGGAAGTGAGAAAAATCATCCAAGAATATTAAATAATATTTATGACCCAATTTGCTAGTAATTGGAGAGGTCCATAAATCTACATGAATAATATCAAAGGGAGAAAAAGTAATACTTAAAGATAACGTAAACGGAAGTCTAACATGCTTTCCAAGATAACAAGAATAGCCATTTTGGGCAAGTTTCCCTTTATAACATTTACTAAAATTACAGTTTCTAAGAAAATAAAAAATATGAGCTCCGGGATGTCCAAGTCTACTATGCCACGTTGAGGAGGAGATTGCAGCTAGAGATATGGGAGGATTGCTAGTGGCAGCGGACGTGGATAGGAAAGGATAGAGGTTCTCCACACTATTTCATCTCGTAAGAATTCTCCCCGTACGTAGGTCCTTCACAGAAAAACCAAACGGGTCAAAATCAATAGATATAAAATTATCAGTGGCAAATTTTCTAACAGAGATTAGGTCTTTTAATAGGACGTGTTTAAGCGAGTAGTGGGGGTGCAGTGGTGTAGTTAGTGTATGGCCAAACCCTTGAATTGGAATGCGATGACTATTTTCAATCATAATAAATTGAGGAGTATTTAAATTGCACAGTTGAGGAAGATTACCAGAATTGTAGGTGAGGTAAGACGTGGCGCCCGTATACATATACCTCGGGCGGCTGAATATTCATCGTACCGAAAGCTTGGCCCAAATACGTCGCGCGTGAGGCGGGACGTCAGCTGCTGGGCCGCTGTGTAGTGGGCCTGATGATTGGGGCCTGTCTAGTGAGCCGCTGGATGGGCTCCCATAATGCTGGGCCTCGGTTGAGCCCACTGTTGCAATTGGGCTACAGTTGCTGGAAATTTGCTAGCCTAGTTTCTATAGAGTTGCTAGGGTAGTGAGTCGGCCCACTATGTTGGGTGTTGGGCCTGCTGTTGCTGGTTGTAATTATTGGCCCTTCCTCCTCGGTTTTTACCTTTGCCTCCCCGGCCACCTTCACAGCCTCTGCCTTTGCCGCTACTGCGGTTGTGCTGTGGCGGGTGGTTGTCGAAGTTTGGTGGTTAGCCGGTGGTTGGCACGGGCGCGTTAACCACCAACACCTTGGGGTTGTGTTCATCTTGTTTTGCTCGTCTCATCTCCTCTAATAGCAATTGGGACCGCACTTTATTAAAACTCGGCCTGTTGAATCATCGTTGCAAGTGTGTCATATTCGCCCTTCGATAAACCATTAATCAATTACCGAACCATTTTCGTGTAAAAAATTGGAGTACCCACGTTGGATAATTGGTCGGCAATCAATTTTAATTATTTGCAGTAGTCAGCCATATTTGCAAAATTTTCAAGAAGGTTAGTGTTGAATTGCTCCTCGAGATACACGGCACATGTATGTTTGTTGTCTTGAAAAATTTCCTCCAATTGTGTCCATAACTCTTGAGCCGAAACTCCAGAATTCATAATAGTATGAAGCAAATCCTTAGAGATAGTGTCATAGATCCACTACTTGACGATAGCATCAAGTCATTTCCACGTCGTGTCATCGACGTCGGGTGGGCGGGGAAAAATGGTATCAATGTGGTCAAGCACGTTGTAAGCACATGTATGAATTTGGAAAAGTTCAACCCACAACGCATATTTTCCATCCTCTTGATCAAGAGTCAACAGGATGAAGTTCTTGATATTGGTTACGGGGAAAGCCAGATGAAAGGTGTTGGGGTTGGAAGAGGAAGGAGGATGTGTGATGTCCGGGGTTGATGAGAAGGAAGCAGGATAAGCTATGTAGGCTGCGGGTGACGCCATGAGGGCTACCGAAAAGTAGGTGAGGAAAAGAAGGGGTTTGGGACGTATACGAGGTGTATATGAGACAATATCAGCCATATACGATGTGTATATCATCCTAGGGATGTTGTATATCACTGATACGAGTAGTATATGGTGGCAGGCCCTGTATATCACCTGTATACAGGGTGTAAATCGGTTGTTTCCGGTAGGGTTTGGCGTCGGAAGAGAAGAATGAAGATGGGGGGAGGGGGGAATAGGGTTAGGGATTTTTAGCTCTTGATACCATGTAGAATAGTGTAAATCTCCTTGAGTGGAGTTCTTTTATTAATACAATATATATATTGTACACAGTTGTAGTCCTAATGGAATAAGGATCTCTATTTTACATAATTATAATAACATATTAATTACAGAATATACGGTGAATGTATATAAATATATTCACTATAAAAAACATCATAGTATGTATTTATTTCTATGAAAAGGTAAGGCTGGCCAGTGGGCCGGGTTGGCCCGATCCCAGCCCGGCCCCTCCCGCCCCGATCCCCCTAAAACAAATCGGTGCCGTGGTTAGAACTCGGGACAGGACTTGGGCTCGTCCCGCCTATCCCGATCCCGATAGGACCCGCCCAAACCCGACCTTGCCCCGCCTCGCTCTGCCTCTGTCCCACCCCTCCAGCCCTCTCCCCCTTTGCAAAAATAGTCGTTGCAACAACAGCTAAATTTAGATTTGGCCGTTGTGCAACGGCTATAACGGTCATTTTTGTCCTCTCCCACCCCATAAACCCCCATACCCCTTAATATTTATTTTAACCCCTAAGTTAGTATAATTACACTTTAACTCTATTAGTCAACTATAAATACCTCATTTTCCTCTTCATTTTTCTCACAAATCCTCCTACCATCTCTCTAATCTCTCAATTTATCTCTCTACAATTTTACATTGCCTACTAAATATTATATTTGTTTTGCTCATTTATATCAAAGTTCAAAAATTTGGAGTGAAGTTGACAACTAGCTTGAGGATCATCCATTAGGCAAAGTTTCAATTTTCAACCTCGATTACACGTCGACGTTACGTCGGCGTTTGGTACCTTCTTTAAATTATTATTGTTACTTAATTTTAATTATCACACTTAATTTCATTTACTTTAATTATTTATTTACATAATTATAATGGAACGCCTTGGACGTATGATTAAGGGTAAGGGTGCTTCTTCTAGTAGGGGTAACAAGGGTAAGGGTACTTCTTCTAGTAATCATAACCCTAGTCCCAATGATTTGATTGATTTCACTCATACAGATGAAACTGCTTTTTTTAATGATATACCATTAGATGATGAGATATATTCTGCATCTAAACCAGACTTTAATTTTGAAGATAATGTAGATGACACACCCACTAGTGCACCTCAACCTCAAGCTCAGACTGAGTCTCTGCCTCAAACTGAAATTAAAATGCCTCATATTCCCCCTAGTATGAGTCAAGGCCCCACGCAACGAAAATGAAAATCAGTTTCTTGGGCTTTTTTTGATAGGGACAAAGAGAATCAAGTAGTTAGATGTAAAATTTGTAAAAATATTTATAAATTTAAAACTGGAAAAGGTCAAGGTGGGACGTGAGGTTTATTGAGACATGTACAAGGCTAGCACACAGCTAGGTGGAATCAATACTAGGCTAAAAATTGGGTGTGTCAATGCCCTCTGATTCGGGATAAGGTTCACATAATATCCCTGACCAAGTATAAGGTCAAATTAACCCGACAACGGGGGGAATTTTTGGTCCTAAATACGATAAACACAAAGATAGGAAAAATATGACAAAATTAGTTGCGGTGGAGGGTTTGCCTTTGCATTTCCTTTCTCTCCTGGTTTTATTCATTACATTAGAGAAATGTATAATCCTGCTTTTAACGGTTTTTCTAAATAACCTGTTAGAAGAGACGTTTTTAAATTTGCAAATGAATATCAACAATATTTACGTTATGCATTAGATCATTTTAATGGAAAAGTGGCTCTCATTTTTTATATAGGTCATAGTACTAACGATAATGATTATTTAACCGTTACATGTCATTCGATAGATCAGACTTGGTCTATGCAAAATCGTATTTTAGCATATAGATATATTGATGATAGGCATACTGGAACTTTTATTGCACAAAACATTCATGAAATTTGTGATTATTATGGAATAATTGATAAAATTATGACAATTACATTAGATAATGCTACTTATAATGATTATGCTATAAGACTTTTAAAAGTTCGATTAACTCCATCTTTTCCTGATCATTTCCATATAAGATGTGCGTGTCATATTTATAACTTAGTTGTAAATGATGATCTAAAACTTTTTGAAAACATTCTTGACAAAATACAATTTGCTATAAACTTTATTTTAAAGGTAATAAAATACAAAGACGCAAAGAGTATAAAAAACTTGTCACGATTGTGGATTACCTTATAGAAAAATTCTTGAAGAAGTAGCGATTATGTGGAATTTTCTATATGAACAACTACTTGTTGTTTACAATTATAGAAGACCTATAACTTTATTATTTAACACACATAATAAAAATCCAAGGGATATGCTTGTAGATAATGATTGAGAAATTTTTTCAAGCTACTAAAGAATTTTCTGATATTTATTATCCTACTATTTCAACTATGTTATTTTATATAGCTCTAATATTTTTGTTACCTAATGAATATATGAAAAAACAAACTTATAAGACATATTGAAAAAATGTTTAAAAAATATTTTTTCATATTCCCACTATTTATATTATTGATGTTGTATTAAAGTAGACGTTAATATTATTGGTGCGGGATGTGGGACGAGACGGGACATCTGCCTGTCCCGCTAATCCAAGCCTGGTAATCCCATCGGAGCCCCAGTCCCGACCCTTCCCTGTCCCGCCAGGACTCGCCCCGGATCGGCCCACTGGCCACCCATATGAAAAAGGGTGGAAACTCAAGTCAATACTAGATTTCTTGGAGGTCATAAATTATATTCAAATTACAGCGGGATGAAGATAAGAACACCCATATTTTCATGCATACACAATACACATGCATAAGTATAACATTTGTATAGCCCCTAGGGGCACAAGCGAGTTGGTAAGTGGCAAGGTGATTGGGGTACAACCACTTCGACGTCGCGGGTTCGAATCCGTGTGGTGACAGTCTTTGTTGAAATATTGCAAGGGTTGTTGCTGAGTTCGTGTCCCGTTGGTCCTCTCCCTTACAGGGCTGTCACTCGCGCATATCCCTCGATTTACATCCCACCTGGCCAAGGGGCCTCTGGTATAGGTGGGGAGTTTCGCCTTCGGGATAAACCCTTCACAAAGTATAACATTTGTATAGCTATTTGTTGAGAATATTTAAAATAATTTTTTGCTCCATCTGCTCGAATTTCATTGACCAATATTACTATTTGGGAAGTCAAATAATTTTTTGACCACCATATTTTTTGTATTAAAATAATATAAAAGATTGTACTTTTTGTTTTTTTTAAATAGTTTTCTAATTGTCTACATTTCATTTCAAGAAGAATAAGAAATTTGAGATCGAAATTAAAAAGATTTCAGTTCTGCCGAGCCTCTTCATTCCTTTTAGGACGAGTATTAGAACTTGTTGGACCAAGCTGCGAAAACAGCTTATTTTGAGAAATATTTTTGGCCTTTCATATTAGTGGTCAAAGTATTTCTTCTGTAATTTTTTGTTCTTATAAATTTTTTCAGTAATTTCTTGTCCTTCAATTTCTGATAGTATTTATTGTCTCTCGTTATTCGCGGGAGCATACTATTTTGTTGTAGTTACTGTTCCTTTTCCCATTTGACCTAATTTGTTATTGCTTTATTGTTTTATTCTTAACCAAGGGTCTATTGGAAACAACCTCTCTACCTTTCAAGGTAGGGGTGAAGTCTGTGTACAGCCTACCCTCTCCAGACTCCACTTATAGGATTACACTGAGTATGTTATTATTATTTTTGTCAAAATAGCTTTTTAAGAAAATACTTATAGAGAAAAGCATATTATGTTTGGTCAATTCGTTTGAAAAGTACTTCTTTCAGTATTTGATATGCAAATTGTGTTTAGCAAATCTTTTCAAAAAGCAATTTTAGATATCAATTTACAAAAAAGGTCAAATATCAAGGCACGTTTTACTATTAATTAGGTTTATTTGAAGAGAAAATTTATTTTAAATATTTGTTATGCAATTAAAATCTTTAAACTATGTGGAAAAAAGTATTAACTCGTATTTTTTTCTAGCTACGACTTTGTTATTTCAAAGGGGACGAGGAGAGATAGAGGAAAGAGACAACAGAAAAAAAGAAGTAATTTGTGTTATAGTTGGCGGACTATTTCAAAGAGAAAGAGGAGAAATAGAAGGGGAAGGAGAAGGAGAAGGAGAAGAGAGATATAATAAAAGAAAACATCATTTCTGAAAAATAAAGGGGGAGGAAACTATTGAATTAAAAAGATAATTGTGATAAATTAATGAGGAATAGTTTGATAAGTTAACTTTTTTTGCTTCTGCTTCTTCAAAAAATTGTAGTTTCTTCTCAATAGCAGAAAAATGCTTCTGCCATTGCTTAAGAAAATATATTTTGTGTTAGTCAAACTCCTCAAATCACAAAAAAAAAAATTATTTTACGAAAAGAAGTGCTTTAAACCTCTATTAAGCTGGCCCAAGCAAGCTATTATGGTATATCTTTCCTTGCAAGCATGATCTATTTCCTCTCATGACATGCATGTGCCATAAAATTTTAATAATAGACTAGTATATTTAATTTTCTAGATGATTCATCTTCCTTTCCAAGCATTCTATTTCCCTCTTTGTCATGTAGCATGCATGTTATTTCCAAGAAGCAACATACCCCCTTTGCTTCTCTCCAATCCAAGCCCCACAAGATAGGCAGAAAAACACAGTACTCCTAGTAAGGAAAAAAGTAAAAAAAAAAATCAATATCTTGAAGAGTTAAAATTGATGTAAATGGGTTGAATGAATCACCTAGGGTGTAATGACATGTATTATTGTTTCAATCATATTAATTAGAGATCTCGAATTTGAACTTTGAAAATCTAAAAGTTACTTACACAAAGCCCTGTGCAATGAGAATCAATATTCAATGGAATAACATATACCGGTTATCCAATAGTTATAAAATAAAAAGTACAATGGTTAGGGTTGAAAGTTTGGAGCGAGGATGTTACTCCATCTTACCTCAACATTTGAATGGTCAAAAGTCAAGATTGTCTTATAGTTGAAAAGGAAATATATCCAGAAAAAAATGTCTACCTTTGACTAAATAAGTGCTATATAGATCTCAAGCCAAATTAAAGCATATTAATTCACAATCTTTTTGACAAACTAGTCAAGAAAAAGACTGAGCTAGATAGCTAGCTATATATATAGAGAGAGATTATATCCACCTAATCATAAACCCCAAAAACAAAAACAAAAACGAAATAACCAAACATGAATAACAACACTATCCCAATTTCTCCTACTCAATGGATGGATAATATCCAAATGCCATATAATTACCATCAAACAGAATTTGGACTAGCAAATACCCCTTATGAAGGTTTATCTCATTATGATTCTACAACCATGACCACAACTAGTCCTCCAAATTACACTACCTATCCAAGTCATGTTACAAGTAGTGATTATCAGTATTCAAATTTAAGTCCTGAAAATTCTTCTGGAAATGGTGATCACCGGAGCCCCAAAACTAGTAATGCCTCAAAGCCAGTGAGAAGGAGATCAAGAGCTTCAAAGAAAACACCTACAACTCTTGTCAATGCCAGCATATCGAATTTTCGAGCAGTCGTACAACAATACACTGGCTGTCACACTTCTCCAATCAAGAATCAAAAGGGTCCAATTAACTTGAATTTTGGACCACAAACAGATGATGGGAATGAACTTCTTGAAAGTTCATCAATGGGGGAGGGTTCTCAATATGGATATTATTATAATAGCCAAGGTGTACAAGAGATGAATGGTTCTTCAGCAGGTTATAGTAATACTGGGACAAGTATGGATTATGGATATCAGTGATGATTAGTAATCTGCATAGAATAGGGAAACGTTTGTTTTTATTTCCTTTTAAATAAACTAGATGTTAGAAATCACTTGTGCAAGCCTTTCAAAGGTTTTTCTAAGTATTTTTTTTCTCTTTGTTGTACCATTATGGCATTCATTTTTCTTTCTTTCACATGATGATCATCCCATCTTCCCTCCTCACCCCCACTGTATATATATTCCCCTAATTAGATAGCATATATTCCTTATTTCCTTTAGACAGTGTGATTTTTCCAAGCCTCAAAGTTTTTCATTTTTCCCATCTCTTATTACTTATGTTCAAAGAAAATTCATGTGCCAGAATCCAACACTGTTCACCCAGTCAACGAAATTCCATGCGACCTTAAAAAACTTTTTTTTTAAAAAAAAACGAAAAAAGAATTAAATGAAAAAATGTGGTCTCCCTACAAAAGAATTTGTTTTTTTAAAAAAGTTTTTGATATTGTATATTTGTAAAGAAGTTATTATTAGTTCTTTTTGTCTATTGTGATTCTAAGATATTCTGGTATTATGTCGGGTTTTTAAGAAACTAAATGAAAACAAGGGTAGCTACGTGTTTGACTTTTTTTCTAAAGTATATAGTAAATTCAGAATTTTATTATTAATGATAAAGATTTTTTTTGCAGCAAGAGAGACCAAGTCCAAGTCGTTATTCACGAGTATAGTTTATTACAAGTAAATAATCTTCCAATGTCAAGATTTCGTTGCTATATCGTCAAGGGATTGGATTAAACTTATATATATAGATTATCTAAAAAAACAATTTCGCATGATCAATCAATTTTAATTTACTATAGCTAGTAACGTGCTTTATTTTTTCACGTTACTGATCCCAGTTTATATCGATATTTACTTATAGTCTGGGGTCGAGCTAGGGGGGTAGAAGAGAGTGTTGAAAATTTACTAAATGTGGAATTAAGTATATCCCATTAATTTATGACTCAAATAATTGGGGCCCGCACGTCGGAAACGTTTTTTCCACACACGTGCACACGTAGTGATCTTGGCTCCACTACCACCTTCAATCCACATCGTAATGTATCCAATACAAGCCGTATCTCAACCTATAAGGCATTTGAGCTTAGGACGGGATCAAAGTACATTACTTTATAGACAAGGCGCGTATTGACCTCAAGTCTAAGGACTTTTATCTCCCACACGCTGATCATACTTTAGACAAGTATAACAAACAGTATATCAGCGGGGTATACCAATACTTCCAAAGTATCCATTGTCGCGCCCGTTTTTCGACCTTGCTCGGGTCAAAGCGGAGCGCGGACGTGTCCGGGTGATTCCTGGGTAAAAGGGTTGAGGAGTCGCCACCTAATTATTTTTTACGGTGAATTAGGACACCTAAATATTAAACTAAATGCTGCAATGTAAACTCCGTTTTTAAGGTCTGTGAAACTAGCGAGATTCTAGGTAAGGGTTCTTTATTATCCTAAAGGGAAGGGGTTAGGCATCCTTTAAGATCCGCTAACTTGCGGTTAGCCGGTCAAACTCAGGTTAATTATTACTAGAAAAATGCATGTTTGAAGCATGAAGTTAAAAGATGTTTGCAAATAATTAATGAAAAGAGATGCATTTTAAAAGATAGATAAATGTAGAGATTTTTTCAAAATATGCATTTGTATGATATTTAAAGAGAAATACATGTAGAGTTGGAAAAATATGTATTTGACAATTGATAGTAAAACAATTTATTTATAATGCCAAAGAAGTAAAATTTTTGGAAATCATCGAGTTGCAAAAAAAGATAAACTTATTCGATATGATTAATAAAGCAGGTAAAAGATGACAAAAGTCGTTTTGAAAATCTTAAATACGCGTGACGAGCCTAAAATAAATAAACTAGCGAAGGATTTCTAAGTTTGAATTCAACCGAGCCTACAAATAAATAAGCTAGCGACGGGTTTCAAATCTTAAACTACCCTATGAATTAATCCTAAGTTTGTCTATTCTAAGCATTTCAATAGTTACATAAGTGCGATAAATAATATTACAATACAAAGCGGGATAAAAGCTGAATTAAAGAAAGAAATAAAATAAATAAACTCCGAGGAATAATTCGCCATTATTTACTTTAATCACATAATTGTCAAGAACAAGCGGTTAGAAAGCAGTTAAATACAAATAACTTCATATCCGTATTCAAAGCAGTGAATGTTTTGATCACGGAGAACTCGAACTTAAATTTTGAAAAGAGCATTCCAATCACGTCGTGGCTGCAAACATATGACTAATGTGTTTTATTTTGATTGCCTCGCCTACTAAACGTGTTGATCTCTCGGGTGAAATAGAAAAGATCACTATAATCACGTCGTGGCTGCGAATATATAACTTGTTGGTTATTTTAGTCACCTCGCCTACTAAACATGTTGATCTTGGAAAAAGGTTTAAGCCTCATCATTGCCCAGAAGTTATATTTCCGTCTTTACGACTGTGGAGGCCTCAAAATCGACGGATATTTTTCATCGGCCGGTGTAGTATCGTGTTCAAATCAGTAAAATTAAAAATGAAAGCTTGATGGCGGCAGCAAGAAGGAAAACAGAGGCAGAAAATAATTTTCGAAAAAGACGCGGTGTTTAGTTTAAAACAGTAAAAAAGTAGAACAATAATTTGGAATCGAGCAGTGAACTGAAATAGAAAGCAGTACCCGAAAAGACGCGATATTTATTCAAAACAGTAAAAACAGTAAAACAGTGAGATATCCGTTGCCCGGATACTTAAAACAGTGCTAAAAAAACAGAGAAACGAAACGAAAGAAAAGCGCGGCTTCGAAGTTAATTTCATAGACCTTAATGCAATATTAATAAAATAATAAAACAGTAAAAGAAACGAGCAGTGAGCAATTAAAGTATCCGACCCAAATTCTGAAATGTTGGAACCGAAACAGGATTAAGAAGTAATTATGGAAAAATCCGACCCCGATCATGAAAAAGGACCGAATGAAATCGAAATTCGGACTTTTTAGATAACCAAAGAAATGATATGGAAAAAATGCCATAATCTGAAATACGCTAAAATCGGTCGATCTGACCGGTCGATGACCCGACCCGAATCAGATGCCAACCCCAATCAGATTTTTTTTTCATTTTTCAGATAACCAATATACAAGACATGAAATGCAAGAAATTTGGGAATTCAAACCGGGTCGACCCGATCCGGGTCAGTAACCCGACCCGAATCATGTGTTCAACCCGGAATCAACTGATTTCATCAATTTCAGTTAACCAATAATAACAACAACAACAATGCAAGAAATTTGGAAATTCAAACCGGGTCAGTGACCCGACCCGAATCAGTGGTCCAAACCCGAATCAGATTTTAACACCAAATTCAGATAACCAATAACAAGAAAATGAAATGCAAGAATTCTGAAAATATTATCCAAACCGGGTCGACCCGACCCGGGTCAGTGACCCGACCCGAATCAGTGACCCGACCCGAATCAGTGGTCCAAACCCGAATCAGATTTTAACACCAAATTCAGATAACCAATAACAAGAAAACGAAATGCAAGAATTCTGAAAATATTACCCAAATCGGGTCAACCCGACCCGGGTCAGTGACCCGACCCGAATCAGTGGTCCAAACCCGAATCAGATTTTAACACCAAATTCAGATAACCAACATAGATAAATATGAAAATGCAAGAATTCTGAAAATGTTACCCAAACCGGGTCGACCCGACCCGACCCGAATCGGAAACTCAACCCGAAAACAAATATTCACCAAATTCAGATAACCAACATACAGGAATATGAGCATGCAAGAATTCTGAAAATAATACCCAAATCGGGTCGACCCGACCCGAAATCAGTGAAGAACAACAAAAATGCAAACAGATTTTCGGACTCAAGTTCAAGAACGAAACTCACCTCCTTTCTTTCGAATCTTGGACCTATTTCGGACTTGTATCTTGAACAACAAAGACAGCAAATGATTTAAAATCTAGAACACAACAAATATTTTATGTATATATGGAATAGTCTTCCGAAAAAATCCTTCGAAAATCTGTTTTTATCCCCGAAAAATCTCCTCCCAAAATGAAGAACAACATGGGGTATTTATAGGTGGATTTCCCCCCAAGAACGAGTTTGAAATTTGAATTAAAGGCAAAAGAAATCTGAACTTTGGAAGCGGATTTTAGGGGTATGGGTATGGTGAAGTGATGGGAGGGGTGTGGTGGTGTCAGGGTTGGTGGCAGGGAGTGGGTGGCGTGCGGGTTTGGTTGAAAGAGAGAAAGGTTTAGGGTTTTCGTTTGGGTAGGGAATGGGATTTGGGGCATTTTGCTTTGGGGTTTTTCGGGTAAAGGGATAAAAGGGGCTAGTGGGCTTGGTTTTTGGGTTGGGGTTTTGGGCCGTGGGTTGGGGTATTGGGCCGACGGGTGATGGGAAAAAGGAGTTGAAATTTGAGGGTGAAGGGCAAAGGGAAAGGGAATTGTTTTTAGGGACTTTTGGGCTGTGGGAATAAAGGGGAAGGGGATAAGGGAATTTAATTGGGGAGTTTGGTTTTGGGCTTGTTTTGGTGGGTTGATTTATTTTGGGTGAGGGGAGATTAAAAGGGGGATGGGTTTGGGCTTGTTTGAAATGGGTTTTAGTTTGGGTAGAAATTGTTTTGGGTTTGAAAATTGTTTCGGGTTAGGAAAATAAAAAAAAATGGGTTATGGGTTTAAAAATATAAAAGGGGGTTTAATATTAAAAAATATTTTTGTTTTGTAAAAGATGTGAATTATTTAAAATAACATAACGACGTGATAATAATAAAATATAATATTTGCAAAATGTTTAATGCTTAATAAAAGGAAAATGCGATGCAATTTTGCGAGAATAAAATAACATAGAATTTCGGATAAAACTTATGATTATTATAAAAAATGCAAATGATAAACAATGCGAATAATAATAATAATAAGATGATATACACATATATGCCTATATTTTAAAATTATTTTAAAAGTGTCAAAATATTAAAAATTACGAATAAAATCATAAAAGATAGGACAAAATTGGGTGTCAACAGATGCCCCTCTTTGGACGGAGACGATGAAAGAATTTTCGGCCAAAGAAGTTGACCGAGTAGCCAATTTTGTCCTGATCAACGGGACTTGAAGGAAGATCATGGGTAGAAATAAGATCCCAGGGGGAGAGAAATTATGGAAAAAGTTGGTGCAGATTCAAGAAATATTGCCCCAGTGTCGAGTTATGATGACACTGGTGGCAGATGTAACAAAACTATTGGGAAAGAGCGGATCGACGTTCGAAGTAGGACGTTGACCAAATTGCATTGGTTCGCCGTAAGATATAGTTCCACGTTGTGCTGAAGGCTCCCGCCGATTCAAATTCCTGTGGACCAAAGCTAAGATAAAAGTTAGTGTACAACTGTTGCATAAGATATTATGACTTTGTAAGTTGAAATGATGTCGTTGCTTAATGTTGTGCAGATGATGCCGTTGGCGGGCGCCTGTTTACACTTTAAAGTAAAGTACTCGCATTAGAAGGGGGCGCCTGATTTAAAATAAAATACCCGCATTAGGAGGTGGGCGCCTGACTTAAAATAAAATACCCGCATTAGGAGGTGGGCGCATGACTTAAAATAAAATACCCGCATTAGGAGGTGGGCGCCTGACTTAAATTTAAATACCCGCATTAGGAGGTGGGCGCCTGACTGAAATTTAAATACCCGCATTAGGAGGTGGGCGCCTGACTGAAATTTAAATACCCGCATTAGGAGGTGGGCGCCTGATTTAAAACATACCCGCATTAGAAGGTGGGCGCCTGATTTAAAACATACCCGCATTAGAAGGTGGGCGCCTGATTTAAAACATACCCGCATTAGAAGGTGGGCGCCTGATTTAAAATATACCCGCATTAGAAGGTGGGCGCCTGATTTAAAACATACCCGCATTAGAAGGTGGGCGCCTGATTTAAAACATACCCGCATTAGAAGGTGGGCGCCTGATTTAAAACATACCCGCATTAGAAGGTGGGCGCCTGATTTAAAACATACCCGCATTAGAAGGTGGGCGCCTGATTTATGTCGTCGTGTTGACGTAATGTAAAGTGTGGCCCTATTGCCAGGCCAATGATAGTTAATGTGTGGACATAAGCGATGCAAAAGTTGAGTAGATGAGAATGCGACCCTGTAAGTCGAAATACCGTTCTTTGCGTGGACACAACACGGTTGGGAACATGTAGTTTAGCATGACGTCTTTGTACAATCTCCAAACAGGAAAGTGATTCCCGTAGTGAGTTGCGATGCGGAGGCCCTTGCGAATCTGCTTATAAATGTTGCAGCTTCCCTGCTGTTTTCGACCTGAAGAACCTGTACTCAAATAAATTTATGAGTTTTGGGAGGGGGGAGTTGATTCGCGTTGACTTTGTAGCTTCGGCCTTGGTATTTGCATGTCCTGCTAACTTGGACCCGTAGCCCCTCTCTGCTTCCAATCTTGGCCAGCCGTTAATGAAAACATTCGAAAACAATTTGTAGAAATGCATCTTAAAAATAGAAACATAAAAATTCTATCGAATTTTGATGAAAATGTTTGTTGAAAATAATTTGCTTATAAGAATTACTGCATATATATAAATGTCTGTCGAGCAGTGACATGCGGTGAAACAAAGCAAACGTCCTATCCAAAATTCTTATGGCTGAAGACTTAGTTTGCTGATGCTTTTCCATGTCTATCGGCGTTTTCTCGGCAGTGATCCCTTAAAAATGCCCCAGTTTCCGATATGTGAGAATGACGATCTTTTGAACGGACAACCGAGTCTTGTGTAGATTGCTTGCCTTCCCTATCAGGGTGATCAGATAGGTGCATTTTGTCTTTATGTGAGATAAAGGAGAAAATATTTCCTAATGGTGGGACCGAAGCCGATTTAGGCCGCCTACGTATCCCCATGAGGGAATCAGGTCGTGACGTAGTTCATTACAAGCAAAAGGGGATTGTAAGAATTTTCTAAAATGGGACCGAAGCTGATGTGGCCGCCTACGTATCCCGCCGAGGGAATCAGGTCATAACGTAGTTCATGTTACAAAGAAATGTGTTTCTGGGAAATTTGCAATCTAGGAAACGGAACCCGACATGGGTTCTTTGCGTATCCCGTCAGGGAGCGCAACTTTTACAACATAAGAAATGTATTACATAAAAAAAAATCCTAAATGTAGTATCTTTTCACTGCATCCGCGTTGATAGCTTTTGGCCATACTTCACCGTCCATTTCAGCTAGAATTAATGCTCCTCCAGTCAACACCCGGTGAACCATATAAGGCCCTTGCCAGTTAGGTGCGAATTTTCCTTTAGCTTCATTTTGGTGCGGGAATATGCGTTTTAGCACCAATTGCCCCGGTTCGAAAGTCCTTGGTTTTACTTTCCTGTTGAAAGCTTTGGCCATTCTGTTTTGATAAAGTTGTCCGTGGCAGACTGCGTTCAATCGCTTTTCATCAATCAGCATCAATTGTTCGTACCGATTCTGTATCCATTTCGCTTCGTTCAGCTCGGCTTCTTGGATAACTCTCAAAGATGGTATTTCCACTTCTGCTGGTAACACAGCTTCTGTTCCATAGACCAATAGATACGGCGTTGCCCCAGTAGAAGTCCTGATTGTAGTGCGATATCCCAAAAGTGCCAAGGACAAATGCTCATGCCAGTGCTTGTAATTATCAATCATCTTTCGTAGTATTCTTTTGATGTTTTTGTTGGCTGCTTCGACTGCTCCGTTCATCTGAGGTCGGTATGGAGTGGAATTGCGGTGAGTGATCTTAAACTTTTCGCATATCTCATTCATCAGATTACTGTTGAGATTAGCTCCATTGTCTGTTATAATCGACTCAGGGATTCCAAATCGACAAATGATGTTATTGCGGACAAAATCAACTACCACTTTCTTTGTTACTGACTTGTGGGACGATGCTTCTACCCACTTTATGAAATAGTCAATTGCCACTAGAATAAATCTGTGTCCATTTGATGCGGCAGGTTCAATAGGGCCAATGACATCCATGCCCCAAGCTGCGAATGGCCAAGGAGAGCTCGTTACATTGAGTTCGTTAGGAGGCACCTTGATTAGATCGCCATGAATCTGACATCGATGGCATCTTTGCACGAAGTGGATGCAATCTGTTTCCATGGCCATCCAAAAGTATCCTGCTCTCAGAATCTTCTTTGCCAAAGTGAAGCCATTCATATGAGGCCCGCACGTGCCTCCGTGTATCTCTTCAACTAAACTGCTTGCCTCTCGAGCATCAACACATCTTAACAAACCGAGATCTGGAGTCCTCCGATAAAGGATTTCTCCGTTTAGGAAGAAATGGTTTGCTAACCTCCTAAGTGCCCTCTTTTGTATACTGGTTATGTCTTCTGGATATTCACCTATCTTGAGATATCTCTTAATGTCGTGGTACCAAGGCTTTCCATCCAACTCTCCATCTATATTGAAACAATATGCCGGCTGATCCGATAAGCTCACCTTGATGGGATCAATGTAGTTCTTATCCAGATGTTGAATCATGGAGGACAGTGTTGCCAGAGCATCAGCGAACTCGTTTTGAGTTCGTGGGATATGCTTGAATTCTATCTTGCTGAATTTTTTGCATAATTCTTTCACGCAATGCAGGTAAGGAAGTATCTTCCCGTTCTTGGTCGCCCATTCGCCTTGCACCTGATGAATCAATAAGTCTGAATCACCTATAACCAATAATTCTTGAATGTTCATATCAACGGCCATTCTAAGTCCGAGTATACAAGCTTCATATTCCGCCATATTGTTGGTGCATGGAAATCGGAGTTTTGCCGAAATTGGGTAGTGTTGACCTGATTCTGAAATCAAAACTGCTCCAATACCAACCCCTTTGAAGTTTGCAGCTCCGTCGAAGAACATTCTCCAACCCGGGTACTCTTCTGAGATGCCTTCTCCAACAAACAGTACCTCCTCGTCCGGAAAATAAGTCCGGAGAGGCATGTATTCTTCATCCACGGGGTTTTCAGCAAGATGGTCTGCTAGTTCTTGTCCTTTGATAGCCTTTTGGGTGACATATATGATGTCGAATTCACTTAACAAGATTTGCCACTTCGCTAGCTTCCCGGTGGGCATGAGCTTCTGAAAAATATATTTGAGCGGGTCCATCCTTGAGATGAGATAAGTGGTATATGCAGACAGATAATGCCTAAACTTTTGCGCAATCCATGTCAAGGCACAACAAGTGCGTTCCAAAGAAAGTATACCGAGCTTCATACGGCGTGAACTTCTTGCTTAAGTAGTATATGGCTTGCTCCTTCTTTCCTCGTTTCATCGTGTTGTCCCAAAGACGCATCCAAACGCATTTTCTAACACGCATGCATATAATAACAAAGGCCTTCCGGCTCTGGAGGTACCAAAGCGTGGGTTAGACAGATATTCTTTGATTCTATCAAAAGCTTGTTGGCAATCCGTCGTCCATTTGGTAGCGGCGTCTTTCTTCAGTAACTTGAATATCGGCTCACATATCACTGTTGATTGTGCTATGAACCTGTTGATGTAATTGAGGCGACCAAGGAAACTCATCACGTCTTTTCGACTCTTTGGAGGAGGCAAGTCTTGAATAGCTTTTACCTTCGAGGGGTCTAATTCAATACCTCTTCTACTCACGATGAAACCTAGCAGCCTTCCCAAAGCAGGACACCAAACGCACACTTTGCAGTGGTTTAATTTTAGGTTATACCGCCTCGGTAGATCAAAGAACTTCTCTAAATCTGTCAAGTGATCCGAAGTCTTTCGCGACTTGATAATAACGTCATCCACGTAGACCTCTATTTCTTTGTGGATCATATCATGGAAAATGGTAGTCATGGCCCTCATGTAGGTGGCACCTGCATTTTTGAGTCCGAACGGCATTACCCGATAACAGTATACTCCCCAAGGTGTAGTGAATGTTGTCTTCTCTGCATCTTCCTCATCCATCAAGATTTGGTGGTAACCAGCAAAGCAATCAACAAATGATTGTAATTCATGCTTTGCACAGTTGTCAATGAGTATGTGAATATTTGGAAGAGGGAAGTCATCCTTCGGGCTGGCCTTGTTGAGATCCCGATAATCCACGCACACTCGTATCTTTCCATCTTTCTTTGGCACAGGTACAATGTTGGCCAACCAAGTGGGGTATCTTGTGACTCGAATGACCTTTGCATCGAATTGCTTGGACACCTCTTTCTTGACCCTTAAACTCAAATCAGGCTTGATTTTCCTTGGTTTTTGTTTCACCGGAGGGTAGGATGGATCGATAGGCAATCTATGCGAAACAATATCCGTGCTCAACCCTGGCATCTCGTCATAAGACCAAGCAAATACGTCGATATATTGTCTCAAAAGATCCGTCAGTTCTTTCCTTTGTGGGGCGTTCTGATGGACGCGATTCTTGTTTCTTTCACATTTTCTGCATCCCCAAATTTATTGCCTCGCTTCTTCTAAATTTGGCTTTGGTTTATTCTCAAAATGTTCCAATTCCTCTGTCAATTCTTACATTTCATGAGTCTTCCTCATACTCTTCGAAGTCCTGTTCATTGTTTGGATTTTGTTTGTTTGTTTCATTACATGTCACATTCACATTATCGACAGATTTATTAGTTTGCATGCTGAAAGAGAAAAGAAATTAGTAAACAAAACAAATTTTGAAATAGCAAAAGCAATGTGGATTTGTCATTTAAGCTTTCAAAAGATGGAGGCAAAACACATTAAAATGCATAGATGCGATTCAAGCCTCAATTAGAATCGCATTGTTTCAAAAAGTACTAAGGTAATTTCTACCAAGCTTCCCGGAGAAACAGGGCCGGGGCACAGGTCCAATTTTTCAAAATATCTCCACGTTCTGCATCCCAAATAGTTGGGCCTTCATCAAAATCATCCAGAATTACATTACATTCCATTTCTTCTTCTGCAATGAAAAGGCTTTTGAGTCCTTCCGCGAGGTCGTCTGCATCATCTTCATTCGACTCCTGAGCGGCATGTGCTTTGACAAATGACTGATTCAAGGGTGGAACAGGCTTTGGCAAGGGAGTGTCCCTCTTCTTTCGGAGGTTGACTGATAAGACTTCTTTAGAAGTGGGTTTGTATCCGAGACCGAAAGTATCCTTCTTACTGAGCAAGTGAACAGGCTCCACCATACCTTCTAAATTCAATCCGAGGCCTCGACCGGGCTTAAAGCCATTCTTCAACGTTTCCTGGGCCACCATTGTGAGAACCCGGGGTAACTTCAATATTTCAGCTTTGGAGGCACATGTAATTTCTCTGACATGGAAGACAGACCCATCCAGTGTATCTACGCTTTCAACAGCAGGGATCTGTCCTTCGGGACATATTGAATTGCTCCCTTCTCCGTGTACCCCGACCTCGTGATGATCCCAGACAAACTTCAAACTCTGATGTAGGGTAGAAGGAACTGCACCAGCCACATGGATCCAAGGTCTTCCCATTAGTAGGTTATAGCCGGTAGATATGTCTAACACTTGGAATTCCACGACGAACTCTACAGGCCCCACTTGTAATGTTAAATCCATTTCTCCAATAACGCTCATTTGGGCTCCATCAAAACCTTTAACTCTCACATGACTTTCGCGAATCTTTCCAATGCTAATTCCCAAGGCTCGGAGAGTCGCCGCGGGACAAATATTGACGGCTGAGCCTCCATCAATCAATACCTTAGAAATGAACTTGTTCATGCACTTTACTGTTATGTTCAAAGCTTTGTTGTGGCCCAAACCCTCAGGTGGCAATTCTTTGTCATGAAAAGAGACTTTATGGGCCTCTAAAATCTGTCCAGCCAAGGCCGAGAGTTTCTCGCCCGTGGTCTCTCTCGGAACATAAGCTTCTTTGAGTACTTCCAATAAAGCGCGTCCGTGGTCCGGAGAATTCATCAACAATGATAGCAAAGAAATCTGAGCCGGTGTTTTCTTCAATTGTTCTACAACGGAATACTCCTTGGTTGGCATTTTCCTCCAGAACTCTTCCACTTCAGTCTCTGTAACAACCTTTTTGGATTGTCTGCAGGGGCATAACATCGTCCGGATCTTGTCATACCAGCGACGACAACTTCTACAATTTATTTCTCCTTTCCCTTGCTCCTTTCCCCAATCGAATAGCTCCAAGGGGCGGTTTTGGTATCAACAGACGACGTCACCATCCGCGATTTCGGAGGAAGTACTTCCACTTTAAACAGTGCCCTCACTTGAACTGTAATTATAGGGGTGATCAAAGCCGATGATTCAACCCTTTCCTCTGTTCGGACCGGCACAATGGTCCCTTCCAAACTGTTTTCTTCATCAACGGTAATCATGTTTATATTGGCATTGTCATGATTTGGCAAAGGGTTATTATTTACATTAGGGGGAGGTCCTTTCAGTTAGATAATTCCCTCTTTGATCAAAGCCTCGATCTTGTCTTTGAGGGCAAAGCAAACTCCAGTGTCATGTCCGGTGATCCCCGAGTGGTACGCACAATGCTTAGTTTCATCATACGATCTGGGAATAGGATTGGGGATATGCCCTGGGATGGGTTGGAGTATTCCTGTGGTCCTCAATCTTTCGTATAGTTGGGCTAGAGGTTCGGCTAAAGGTGTATATGTTTTGACTGGCCTTCTTTCGTAATTTGCCCGGGGTCTGGGAGTATTTGGTGGATGGGCTTGTGGCTGAGGTGGATATGTGGGTTGATACTGTGGGAAATTTCGATAGGTAGGTGCTCGTGGTGTGCTATATATTGGCTGGGCATGATAGACAGGGTAGGGAGTAGGCGAGTGTTGACAATAAGGCTGAGGGATTTGTGTGCTTTGGCTATAGTATGAGGGCTGATGATTTTGGGTGTTTTGATTATAGTAGGGAGGCTGGGATGACGGGCTTTGGTAGGTTGGCATTTGGTTGGACCTATGTTCCTGGACCGCCATGACAGGAGATGCTCCGTCCCTCCTCTTCTTAATTGCTCCTCCAAATGAGTCTGACTGAATGGCCTTACTTGTTGCCTGCAACGCCGCCAAGTTTGTGATTCTCCCCGTTTTGATACCCTCCTCTATGAAATCTCCCATCCTTACCACTTCTGAGAAATTTCGTCCGATGACGCTTATCATTCTTTCATAGTAAGTTGCATCCTTCATAGATTGCACAAAGAGCGTGGTCATCTCACTTTCCGCCATCGGGGGCTGAACTTTTGCTGCTTCCGCCCTCCACCTCATGGCATATTCTTTGAAGGTCTCTGTAGATTTTTTCTCCAGCTTCATCAAATAAAATCTATCTAAGACTGTGTCAGTGTTAAACCTGAATCTATCCACAAAATCATGTGCCATTGCGCCCCAGTTATGCCATTTTCGTGGGTCCTGGCTTGTGTACCAGTCGAGCGCTTCTCCTGTCAGACTCCTTATGAACAACTTCATTATGATGGCCTGGTCCTTACCCACTCCAACCAGCTTGTCACAATACGATCTTAAATGAGCGCGAGGATTTCCCTTTCCATCGAATAAGTCAAATTTTGGCACCTTATATCCGATAGGCAACTGAACGTCGGGATGCATGCAGAGATCTTCATACTCGAGTCCTTCATGCCCCTTGCTGGTTTGAATGTTTTTGAATGCTTCTTTTAGGCTATGAATTTCCCTTGCCATACTTTCATCATTTCTAATCCTTGCTTGCCTTTCCATCTCTTCATATTGGTCTATCTCCTGATGATGTATGTTTGGTATGGTAGAAGTAGAAGGTTGGGCTTCCGTTGCATATACCGGTGGCACATCTTTGCTTGTTAGTGATGTGTGCCATTGGTATTTGTTGGGTTACTGGTAATTTTGTGTGGGAGGGATATTTTGGACAAGTGGGGTAGTTTGGGTAAGTGGAGCTTGATGTATATATGGAGCCGTGAAGGATCTTGGGTCATTTTGTAGCGGGCTTTGTTGTGGGTGGCTGCGGGTTGATAGGATGCGGATTGGTACGTTGTGGGGTGGCGAGTTGAGGATTGGTTACCTTGGTAAGGGATTTGGGGAAGGTTACGGGAAATGATGGTTCATGAGATGTAAACGTTTGTAGTGCGATTGCGCTCGTCTCTTGTTCAGCAATGGAGTGTTGATCTTTGATGGAAAGATTGGTAAGATTCCTGAGCCGTTCGATCTCGGTTGCATAGTTGCCATTTGCTGCGATAGTTGGACGAGGTATTCATCCGGACGGAAGTATTTCTCCTTTTCGATGTCTCTGGTTCACCTCCGGAAGAGCGACAAGTCCCAAACCGGTTTGTTAATTTGCCCCTGAATCGATCATTTTGTCGGATGATTGTGCCTTGGATCTCGTGAAGTAATGGTGTTCCGCCAGTTTCAATCAACGCGAATCAACTTTTGGGAAATAAAGCAGGCAAAATAAACTTTCTTCAAAAAAATGAAACAAACCAAGTTAGTATGAGACGAATAATTATTGCTTTGAATAACATGTTTAGAGTGGAAAACAGTAAACAAATAGCAGATAGATTATATGGAAATTAAATGCGCGTCCTAATGTGCATGGGGCCTCCTTTATGCCGGAGGTGGGTTTAAACGCAAAATATGCAAGATACTGATAAATTGATCCAAGCCAAAGATTGTGATGCCTTTTGTCGGAAATAAAGGTTGACTTTTACTGAAATAATAATGCGTACAATAGTAAAGCTGATAACATAAGATATTTATGCTCAAGTTCTAAATCTTGCTTTTGATCACCGAGATGAAGATGGAACCCTAACATTGCTGGGTCCGACTCCTGCGTCCTCTAGATAATGCACTATGTTTTGCATTTGATGCCACATTTCGGGGGTAACGACTGTGTCTCTGAGCCGGAAATTCCTTACCCAAATTGTCGTGCCGATATCTTCAAAACCCTGCTCGCCATCAGGACTATGGTCTGTACTACTGCAATCCTCTCGTAGCCACGCTTGATATTCGGGGGTACCTCCTGCCTGACTACCTCCAATGTCTATTGTGTCAATATCGTTCCATTCATCGAAGACTTGCCTAGCTCTGGGGACAATGAAATTCGGCCCGAATGGAATTTCAGAAATCCTCATATTTGCTCGGAGGGGGATTATCTGCTCTTGTCCCAACTGTCGGAGTACGCGGAGTGGAGCGTAAGGTTTGAGGCCTTTCAACCCGATAAGCTCAATATAATAAAGCATTTTGCATCTTATGTAGGCTTTTTTGGCATTCGGGAGCAGAGGGTATTTCCATTGGATCTGTTCACAGGTGCGGGACGCCAAAAACCCATACCAATCATTCACGCCGACAGGCGATACGAACCGCTTCATCCTGTCGTAAAAGCTAACGATTTTGTTCGACTCGCTGAAGCATATGTCGACCATATTCGGGCACTGATAGAAGTGTTCCATTGCCCACATCTGCAAAATAAGGTTGCAGCCTTCGAAGAAACCTGTTTCACCTCTTTTACATTTCCCTAAAGCCCGAAACATTTCTGCTAAGATCATAGGGGCCAAAGTGAGTTGTGCTCCGTTTGCTCCTTCGAAAAGTGCCCGTGCTACGGAATATATGCAGGTACTGATCTTTCCATACTCAAGCGGGAATATCAGAGACCCTAGAAAGGCGACAGTAAATGCAATAGGTCGTTTGGTCCGCCAATGATCAGGGGTGCAGGAAAATTCATTTTTGAATATCTTGTAACCGTCTCGACAACCGTACCTCTCATAAAGATAATCCATCGAGACCCAGTTGTTTTCAAAGCATAGGAGTTTCTTAGTGTTCTTTAGCCCTAAGTAGCGGAGAAATTTCTTTCCGGATTGACAGTGCGGGACAATTTGTCCTCTACCCTGGTAGATCAAGTTGGTGAAATAGTTGATTTCTTCCAAAGTATGAGTCATCTCAAAATCTCCGAATCTGAAGACAACCCGATCCGGATCCCAAAAATGGATTAGTGCTCTGACCAAATGTTGATCGGGGAAGATGTCGAACAACGAAACGAGGCAACCTAATCTTCTCCTAATTGCCATTTGGCTGTCAAGGTCAAAGTTTGTCCACCATATTTTCGGTTTGCTCGGAATCCCACTCACCATCCTGACTTGCGGCACAGACTCCATCTATAACAAAATAAATAAAATAAATAAAATGAATATACATTTTCCGATTTTGGCATACTGTTTAGGCTTGGATCCGTCCATCAATATCCTGCTACACATAATATGCTGATTGGTCGTTGGGTTGTGAGACCCGTAGACAATTTGGTAGTTTTCTTAATTGTGGAGTTGATGACAAGGATCAACCCACCTAAGGTGTATGCATGCATGACTTAAAATAAAGGGTGGTATAGCTCTATCTTAAATTTTCTAAGATTTGGCTGACTAGACACAAGGTTCCCGAGAGGACTACTCGAGTGAGAAGGCTACGCGGCCACCGGATGGTCCGGTCACTCCGCGCATACGCCAACTCTCCTAAAATTTGGTAGATTGAAAGAAATTTGCGGGTACGCAAAACACACATCGCGTGTAGTGTGTGATAGTGTCAATTTTCCATAGTGGAAGAAATATGAGCGAAATGTCAATTTAAGAAAAGCAGTAAGAGAATATAATAATTAAAGTAGCTTATGCAAAATCTCATAAATGAAACATATCAAAGCATTAAATCAAATAAGGAACAAAAGTAAAGCAATAATTAATCCGAACTTGTTAGGGTTAAGAACCTGAACTCCCCAGTGGAGTCGCCATGCTGTCGCGCCCGTTTTTCGACCCTGCTCGGGTCAAAGCGGAGCGCGGACGTGTCCGGGTGATTCCTGGGTAAAAGGGTTGAGGAGTCGCCACCTAATTATTTTTTACGGTGAATTAGGACACCTAAATATTAAACTAAATGCTGCAATGTAAACTCCATTTTTAAGGTCTGTGAAACTAGCGAGATTCTAGATAAGGGTTCTTTATTATCCTAAAGGGAAGGGGTTAGGCATCCTTTAAGATCCGCTAACTTGCGGTTATCCGGTCAAACTCAGGTTAATTATTACTAGAAAAATGCATGTTTGAAGCATGAAGTTAAAAGATGTTTGCAAATAATTAATGAAAAGAGATGCATTTTAAAAGATAGATAAATGTAGAGATTTTTTCAAAATATGCATTTGTATGATATTTAAAGAGAAATACATGTAGAGTTGGAAAAATATGTATTTGACAATTGATAGTAAAACAATTTATTTATAATGCCAAAGAAGTAAAATTTTCGGAAATCATCGAGTTGCAAAAAAAGATAAACTTATTCGATATGATTAATAAAGCAGGTAAAAGATGACAAAAGTCGTTTTGAAAATCTTGAATACGCGTGACGAGCCTAAAATAAATAAATTAGCGAAGGATTTCTAAGTTTGAATTCAACCGAGCCTACAAATAAATAAGCTAGCGACGGGTTTCAAATCTTAAACTACCCTATGAATTAATCCTAAGTTTGTCTATTCTAAGCATTTCAATAGTTACATAAGTGCGATAAATAATATTACAATACAAAGCGGGATAAAAGCTGAATTAAAGAAAGAAATAAAATAAATAAACTCCGAGGAATAATTCGCCGTTATTTACTTTAATCCTCGCAAGTCATCAAGAACAAACGGTTAGAAACAGTTAAATACAAATAACTTCATATCCGTATTCAAAACAGTGAATGTTTTGATCACGGAGGGCTCAGACTTAAATTTTGAAAAGAGCATTCCAATCACGTCGTGGCTGCAAACATATGACTAATGTGTTTTATTTTGATTGTCTCGCCTACTAAACGTGTTGGTCTCTCGGGTGAAATAGAAAATATCACTATAATCACGTCGTGGCTGCGAATATATAACTTGTTGGTTATTTTAGTCACCTCGCCTACTAAACATGTTGATCTTGGAAAAAGGTTTAAGCCTCATCATTGCCCAGAAGTTATATTTCCGTCTTTACGACTGTGGAGGCCTCAAAATCGACGGATATTTTTCATCGGCCGGTGTAGTATCGTGTTCAAATCAGTAAAATTAAAAATGAAACAAGAACGGCAGTGACAAAGGTGAAAACAGAGGCAGAAAATAATTTTCGAAAAAGACGCGGTGTTTAGTTTAAAACAGTAAAAAAGTAGAACAATAATTTGGAACCGAGCAGTGAACTGAAATAGAAAGCAGTACCCGAAAAGACGCGATATTTATTCAAAAATAGTAAACACAGTAAAACAATGAGATATCCGTTGCCCGGATACTTAAAACAGTGCTAAAAAAACAGAGAAACGAAACGAAAGAAAAGCGCGGCTTCGAAGTTAATTTCATAGACCTTAATGCAATATTAATAAAACAATAAAACAGTAAAAGAAACGAGCAGTGAGCAATTAAAGTATCCGACCCAAATTCTGAAATGTTGTAACCGAAACAGGATTAAGAAGTAATTATGGAAAAATCCGACCCGGATCATGAACAGTGACCCGAATGAAATCAGAAATTCAGACTTTTTAGATAACCAAAGAAATGATATGGAAAAAATGCCATAACTGAAATACGCTAAAACTGGTCGATCTGACCCGTCGTTGACCCGACCGAATCGGATGCCAACCCTCAAGATTTTTTTCATTTTTCAGATAACCAATATACAAGACATGAAATGCAAGAAATTTGAGAATTCAAACCGTCGACTGACCAGTCAAGAATCTGACCGAATCATGTGTTCAACCCGGAATCAATTGATTTCATCAATTTCAGTTAACCAATAATAACAACAGCAACAATGCAAGAAATTTGGAAATTCAAACCGGGTCGACCCGACCCGAATCAGTGGTCCAAACCTGAATCAGATTTTAACACCAAATTCAGATAACCAATAACAAGAAAATGAAATGCAAGAATTCTGAAAATATTACCCAAACTGGGTCGACCCGACCCGGATCAGTGACCCGACCCGAATCAGTGGTCCAAACCCGAATCAGATTTTAACACCAAATTCAGATAACCAACATACATAAATACGAAAATGCAAGAATTCTGAAAATAATACCCAAACCGGGTCGACCCGACCCGAATCAGTGGTCCAAACCCGAATCAGATTTTAACACCAAATTCAGATAACCAATAACAAGAAAATGAAATGCAAGAATTCTGAAAATATTACCCAAACCGGGTCGACCCGACCCGGGTCAGTGACCCGACCCGAATCAGTGGTCCAAACCCGAATCAGATTTTAACACCAAATTCAGATAACCAACATAGATAAATATGAAAATGCAAGAATTCTGAAAATGTTACCCGACCCGGGTCATTGACCCGACCCGAATCGGAAACTCAACTCGAAATCAAATATTCACCAAATTCAGATAACCAACATACAGGAATATGAGCATGCAAGAATTCTGAAAATAATACCCAAACCGGGTCGACCCGAAATCAGTGAAGAACAACAAAAATGCAAACAGATTTTCGGACTCAAGTTCAAGAACGAAACTCACCTCCTTTCTTTCGAATCTTGGACCTATTTCGGACTTGTATCTTGAACAACAAAGACAGCAAATGATTTAAAATCTAGAACACAACAAATATTTTATGTATATATGGAATAGTCTTCCGAAAAATCCTTCGAAAATCTGTTTTTATCCCCGAAAAAAATCTCCTCCCAAAATGAAGAACAACATGGGGTATTTATAGGTGGATTTCCCCCCAAGAACGAGTTTGAAATTTGAATTAAAGGCAAAAGAAATCTGAACTTTGGAAGCGGATTTTAGGGGTATGGGTATGGTGAAGTGATGGGAGGGGTGTGGTGGTGTCAGGGTTGGTGGCAGGGAGTGGGTGGCGTGCGGGTTTGGTTGAAAGAGAGAAAGGTTTAGGGTTTTCGTTTGGGTAGGGAATGGGATTTGGGGCATTTTGCTTTGGGGTTTTTCTGCAAAGGGATAAAAGGGGCTAGTGGGCTTCGGTTTTGGGTTGGGGTTTTGGGTCGTGGGTTGGGGTATTGGGTCGACGGGTGATGGGAAAAAAAAAGGAGTTGAAATTTGAGGGTGAAGGGCAAAGGGGAAAGGGAATTGTTTTTTAGGGACTTTTGGGCCTGTGGGAATAAAGGGGAAGGGGATAAGGGAATTTAATTGGGGAGTTTGGTTTTGGGCTTGTTTTGGTGGGTTGATTTATTTTGGGTGAGGGGAGATTAAAAGGGGGATGGGTTTGGGCTTGTTTGAAATGGGTTTTAGTTTGGGTAGAAATTGTTTTGGGTTTGAAAATTGTTTCGGGTTAGGAAAATAAAAAAAAATGGGTTATGGGTTTAAAAATATAAAAGGGGGTTTAATATTAAAAAATATTTTTGTTTTGTAAAAGATGTGAATTATTTAAAATAACATAACGACGTGATAATAATAAAATATAATATTTGCGAAATGTTTAATGCTTAATAAAAGGAAAATGCGATGCAATTTTGCGAGAATAAAATAACATAGAATTTCGGATAAAACTTATGATTATTATAAAAATGCAAATGATAAACAATGCGAATAATAATAATAATAATAAGAGGATATACACATATATGCCTATATTTTAAAATTATTTTAAAAGTGTCAAAATATTAAAAATTACGAATAAAATCATAAAAGATGGGACAAAATTGGGTGTCAACATCCATGTGTCCATCACGAGTAGTCATTACTCGTAGCAGGTGAGATATACTACATCCTCTAAGGATGTGATGCAGACCACATGTCGACTTATCACATATCATCGATATCACATTCTCGATGATCATTAGTCGAGGTTATTTTAAGAGTTACGCTCTATCATGAATATCTCACTCTATTAATGACAACGTAAGCTCCAGAGATGCATATTATAGAATATTACAAACAATCAATTAATAATTTAATAATTGCAAATGCCAAAATATTAATCTCCATTAATAATAATATAAATGTGTATAAAGTACATTTGTCCTAATATAGATTGTCTCTAGGACATAAATATACTTTCATAGTATAATTGTACGAATTTAGCATCGTTGTATTTTTGTAACTTTAATGTAATTCGAGAGAACACTCGGATTCTCGGTGATATTAGGTTGACTAAGTCGTTGGCTAACGCAATAGACATATTTAGAATATGGTCTAGTCGTCAACTAATATAGATGAGATACAATGATTAAGCCATTTGGATAAACACTTGACAAATCCTAAGCTTGATCGGGTGTGTCGTGAATGAAAGAATTTTATCTTACCACATAAAGGTTAAAGTTTACTGGATTCGCGTAAACGTACTTCACATATTGAGTTCGTCTTCCGGCGCCGTCTAGGAGTTTCATGTAGACCTTAATTTGATTAATGTCGATATGAGAAGGCTTGTAGGGTCACACTATGTCGATTGTCCGTTTCGATCTAAGGATGTATTGAGAGAGTAATTAAATGTTCGATTTGAAATCGAGATATTTAAATGAATAATGATTATTTTAATTAAGTCAAAATTGGATTTTGGATTTAATTAGAATGCACGGAAAATAAATCGAGACAGTGCAGGAGCACGTCGAGCGCCGCAACGCCCATACCCTAGGGCCGCGACGCCTCTGCCTCAAATTTTGGGCCAGACCCAAGGTCAAACCCTAATCCGGTTTTGACCTATTTTTCCATTATAAATATTGGCATTCATTTCATTATTTACACACCGATTTTCTGAAAATCATTCTAAGCCTTAGAGACTTAAAATCAAATACTGTCTCGAACCTCTGCCGGATTTCTTAGCTTTCCGAAGGAGAAATACATTGAAGCTTGAAGCTTGCAATCGGAAGGGCAACCACGTGTGCATCTTATAGTAGAAAAAGACTCCAGATATTCAAACTTGTAAGTTTATGCTTTATGTTACAAGTTTAATTTTGTATAATCATACCAAAAATGTTGATGAGATAAGTAAGAAACAAAACTTTTAACTTACGCTGTGTCTTACTTATGTGTTTTGAACCCAACAAAAACCCTAACTACTCTACATAAGATGTTGTGGTATTTAAATTCCTAATAGGAATGTGGAAAATAGAATAGCTCTGTCTCAGGAGAAGCTCTGGAAAACACATCAATCCAATGATGATATCCCTTTCTTCGATGGAACTAAGGACTCTCCTGAGGCATCAATTTGGAACTAAGCTATGGGGAAACGCATGGATTTGAAAACATAGTAAGAATACGCACAACAAACATTTTGGTCATTAATACATACTATTTATGTATTTGTAAATACTTTTAAGTTCATTATTTGCAAATTCTATCTTGGGCACAGGTGTTTGTCAATACTAAATTTTAATATTAAAAATATTGATAAACATTTAAAAAAATTGATGAGTATTTCAATAGAGCGATCTTCACGATAATTTTTTCTCCAAGTAAAATTCATTTTTAAACATAACTTTAACTCAAACACTATTTTTTTTTTGTTAAACCAGCCATTCTCCAAATGTCTACTTAGTATTTTTATTATCAAATTAAAATGAATGTCTTAATTCTTAAATTTTGTGTTAGCCAAACGCCCCTCCTATAATTTGAAACAGTGGGAGTAAACATTTTATGATAAAGGTTAAGTTTACAGATTATCTCCATAAGGAGTGGTTTTGATTTTTTTGCCATGCTTAGTAAATTTTATAAAAAAATAGTTTTTGGTTTAGAAAATTCGCTAGACAAATTTTTTATTGCCCACCAGGCATAAGTTGTAGACATAAATTAGTTTGCTTATAAGCCACTCAAAATAGTGAACCCGTTCAATTGATCACAAATTTTGCCTTATATGTAAAAGTTATAACTTATTCCTGATGAAAAATACTTTTGATGTCCATTATGCATAAGTTATAGCTTTTGGTTATAACTTATAAGGCATAAGTTTAGAATATTTCACGATAGTGAATCTGTTCAATTGACCACAAGTTTTACTTGATAGACAAAATCTAAAACTTAGACCATATGGTCAACAAAAGTTCTTCCCTAAATTTTTAAGTTAAGATCATTTTTATTTTTTTTGTTAAATAAGGATAAATTTCAAGACCTAATACTTTTAGAGATCATTTCCTGGAAAAAGCTCTTGTATGGGCTTGTTTCATATGGTCCACAGATATTAACATTGGGCCTTGATACAAATCCGGGTCAATTAATCTGCTCCATGTATGGTCGGCGAGAAGGTTCATATTAGAACCCCAAGCACATCTTCTCTTCGTTTCGCTGCAAAACCCTTATCTCTCGTCGACGGTAATTCACCTACAGGCCGTTTTTTGAACAGCGAGGGATCTGGTTTGATACTCCAGATATCGATTCAGGTAAATTTCTTTTCATTTGCTTCCTGTAATATGTAATTAAGTGCTATTTTTCGCATTGTTAGTTTTTGTTTTGTGTCTGTTCAAATGCCCTAAACATTTGCGAGAAGTTCTTATGGAGTAAGAAAAACCCTAGAATCGTTTTTTAGATCCATTATTTGCTATTCGAGTGTTTTCATAATCAGTTTTGCTTAGTCAGGTGAATTTCGTTTCGTTTGCTTCCTGTAATATGTAATTAAGTGCTATTTTTCGCATTATTAGTTTTATTATTTTGTATTTTTGGTGCGTTAGGTGAAGTTGTTTCTGTTTAAATGCCCTAAACAATTGCGAGAAGTTCCTATGAAGTAAGATAAACCCTGGAATCGCTTCTTAGATCCATTATTTGTTGTCCGAATGTTTTTTTATGAGTCCAAATTAGTGTGAAATGCAGTATGTTCTTTTATTGAAAAAGAAATGAATGAAAAATGAAGATGTGAGAATAGCTTTAGTTTTTTTGTAAATCTATGAACTCCCTTCTGATATACTCTACTTTGTTATGGGTTAAGCATTCGTAAGAACACCATCAAGGACAAGTTAATTAAAAGAACAATTCTATCAGAAAGCTTTAATTTTGCTTGATTGAACGGGAAAAAAGAAGATTTAAGTATAATTATTGGTTTTGTATACTTCAATGGAATGAAACTATGAGCACATTCTTGGGTTTTACTTACTTGAATGAAATGAATATATGAGCTTACTTTTGGGGTTTTTTGCGGAAGTTATACATTTGGGTGCTCAGCCAAAAATATTTACCGCCACTTAGCCAATATACATATATTATACACTAATTGTACACATAGTATATATATGTCATCTATTTACTTGGCTGGCGGGTGATAGTTAATTTCTTTTTTGTTTCCGTATGAAATGAAATGACACTATCAGCATATTATTGGGTTTTCTTGCTTGAATAGGTTACGGTATAAGTATTTTTCTTGGTTCTGATTGCTTGAATGACAAGTTGACAACTGAAGTGGGGAGCATGTTCGCTGGATTTTCACGAGGAAAACAAAATGAAGATAGAAGCTTTTATTTGGGGTTCTTTTTTTTTCTTTCAATTGTTCGTGCTCGAGGCTATGTGCCATAATGATTGATTTCTTAATGGAATTTGCTGCAACTTGCAGGAATAGAAATGTTTGGCACCACACAGATATTGCCCCTTCCGGCGCCCCCGTTGGATGGGAACCTGGGACCAACACCTCCAGCTCAAGTGGTAGAGGAACCAAAGGATGATAGGATGGAAGTGAATGAAGAGGACAACAATAAAGCCGACAAGGTCCCAACATCTGTTGCAACGCATACGAGAACTATTGGTATCATTTATCCCCCTCCAGATATTAGGAGTATTGTTGACAAGACTTCACAGTTTGTGGCGAAGAATGGTCCGGAATTTGAGAAGAGGATTGTTCTAAATAACGCTGGGAATGCAAAATTTAACCTCCTGAATGCTTCTGATCCTTATCATGCATATTATCAGCACCGTTTGGCTGAAGCTCGCGCACAGAATCATGCTTCTGGAGAGCAGCCTACTCAGCCAGAAGACAAAGAAGCAGCCCCTGCTCCTCCTACCGCTGATGGTGCTGAGGCAACTGCAAAACCTGATCCGTCAGTTCAGTTTAGACCTTTCAGAAAGGTTCTTGAGCCACCTGAGGCAGAGCAATATACGGTTCGTATGCCTGAAGGGATCACAGGTGAAGAACTGGATATCATTAAGCTTACAGCTCAATTTGTGGCCAGAAATGGAAAGTCTTTCTTAACAGGGTTGACGAGCAGGGAGATTAATAATCCCCAATTTCATTTTTTAAAGCCTACTCACAGCATGTTCATGTTTTTCACTTCACTTGCGGATGCGTATTCGAAAGTTCTGATGCCTCCTTAAGGCTTGACGGATAAGCTGCAGAAGAGTTCTGCTGACATGACAACAGTCCTAGAGCGATGTCTGCATCGGTTGGAGTGGGAAAGGTCACAGGAGCAGGCTAGACAGAAAGCGGAAGATGAGATAGAACAGGAGAGGTTGCAGATGGCTATGATTGATTGGCATGATTTTGTTGTTGTTGAGACTATAGATTTTGCTGATGATGAGGATCAGGATTTACCTCCACCTATGACCCTTGAGGAGGTTATAAGGAGGAGCAAGATGCCTACATTGGAGGAAGAAGAGTATGTTGAGCCTGGAAAAGAGGTGGAAATGGAGATGGACGAAGAAGAGGCGCAGCTACTTGAAGAAGGTATGCGAGCTGCGACTCTTGAAGAGAATGGTGGTGTCAAGAGTGCTGAAACCATGGCAATTCCAGAGGAACAGGACCCACCAATGTGGATTGTGAAGAACTGGAAGAGGCCTGAAGAGAGGATCGCGGCAGAAAGGGATCCAACTAAGTATGTTGTCTCTCCTATAACTGGTGAGCTAATACCTATTAATGAGATGTCTGAACATATGAGGATCTCTCTCATTGATCCGAAGTACAAGGAACAGAAGGACAGGATGTTTGCGAAGATTAAGGAGACTACTCTTGCACATGATGATGAGATTTCTAGGAATATTGTTGGACTTGCACGTACCCGTCCGGATATATTTGGTACTACGGAAGAAGAAGTTTCAAATGCGGTCAAGGCTGAGATTGAGAAAAAGATGGAAGAGCCGAAGCAGGTCATATGGGATGGTCACACAGGTAGCATTGGTCGCACTGCAAACCAGGCAATGTCTCAGAACAATGCAGATGATCAGAATGATGCTACAAATGATGCAAGAAACCTTCCTGGTCCGCAGGCCCCTCCACCTCCCAGACCCGGCCTTCCATCTGTTAGACCACTACCTCCACCTCCTGGGCTTGCACTGAATATTCCTAGGCCTCCGAATACAGTCCAGTATTCCACTCCCACCAGTGCTGGGGTTGCTGCTCTGCCTCCACCTCGACCTCCTATGGTTAACATGATTCCTCAGGTTCGGCCCCCGCCTCCTCCCATGCCACAGATGCCTGGTCAGCAAAATCTCATGGTGAATCGTCCCCCAATGCCTCCATCAATGTCTATGAATTCGCATAGCCTTCCTATTCCGCCACCTCCTGGATCACAGTTTACACCTTTGGGAGCACCTCGACCCTTTGTTCCCCACCCGATGTCCCAGCCCGGAATGTCTATGCTCCCACCTCCTCCTATGCCCCAAGGAATGCCGCCACCTCCTCCACCGGAGGAAGCCCCTCCTCTTCCTGAAGAGCCAAAGAGGCAAAAGCTTGATGAGTCTGTTCTCATTCCTAAAGACCAGTTTTTGGCTCAGCACTCGGTAGGGATAGCTTCCCCCCCCCCCCCCCCAAAAAAAACTATTACATAATTGTCTTGGTCTCTTTGAGAACTATGTTTAATTTTTCTTACATCCATGGAAATTTTGTTCCCGCTGGGTTGTATTGCAGGGACCTGCAAGGATCAATGTATCTGTGCCAAATGCCGAAGAAGGGAATCTCAAAGGACAAGTTCTGGAAATCACAGTGCAATCTCTGTCCGAAACCATTGCCAGTCTGAAAGAGAAGATTTCTGGGGAGATCCAGCTCCCTGCAAACAAACAAAAGCTGAGTGGAAAGGCTGGTTTTCTCAAGGACAACTTGTCTCTTGCATACTATAATGTTGCTTCTGGAGAAACACTCGGTCCCTCTTTGAGAGAACGTGGTGGGAGAAAGAGATGAAGGAGTTAATTGGCATGGCCTTCAAAGGTTTATTTTGCAACTGTTCAACATATCTTAATCCTTGTTATGACTTTAAAGAATTCTCCATACTTCTTTCATGTTATTTTGGAGATTATATTGGTCTCGTACTTCTAGTTTTCTTCCTGCAATTTAATCAACTTTATCCTTCAAGCTGATGGTTGTGGATATCTACTACAGATTTTGGCATGTTGGCGATCATTCATGAGGACAACAGGAAGTTTACTAGTTCTATGTCTATAAGAAGATGCAACACATCTTCGAATTTTTTTTGATAAGATGCAATAGCTCTGGGTTGTCTTTATGTTACTAATTTATGTTTGTCTTAACCTGTGCAGTTGCTCCACCATAACTAGAGCTGAGTTGTTATTTTGTTGTATCTTCTGAGTCCAAGGCCCATTCTGGGATTAGAACTTTTCTGATGTCTTCTTGGCACACACTTCTTATTATTTTAGAGGCTTTCCATAGCAATTAATGTCTTAAATTCTTCAGTGGACTTTAGGACCTATTTCTGTAGAAGATGTTCTTGTCATGGTGGAGACGCTTGTCCCAAGCACACCCGCCTCTTTTGTGGTGCGTTTTTGGGGAACTTGAGCCCTTTTGTTCAAGTTATATGTATGCTTCGTTCTTTTCGTTAGTTTTGGTGGAGTCTGCTTTCTGGGGAAAATGGCCAAGGTTTCTCTGATGCCTTTATTTTATCAACACAGCTTTACCCCTGTTAGGGCTATGTATTTGTCGGTTGTGTTGTGAGGTCCTATCTCGATAGCAAAAGCAGGTAGAGTTTTTGCTCTTTTCATTGATGTGTTCATTTTATTGTTTGGTGAGAACCTGTTGGCAGATATCAAGATTCAACACTTCCCTTTTTGCAGTTTGCCCTGGCTATTGGAGGAGGTTGCAGATTGATGATTGATACATGCTTCATGTGTAATCTTTAGGAATTCCTTATTTTCTGGCAGATAATGTGCCATTAGTATTCATTTGTTATGATTCTTAAGGGAATTGGTTTAGTAGATATATGTTTGTGCTTTTGTGCCGTTTGTAGCTTGCACCACCCCATTTTTATGAGGTCCATTGATCTTACCTTCACGTCTAACTGATGATATTATTACTAGTGACCTTTTGCAGCTAGGAATGTAATGGACATAATCTGAGAAGCTGTTTTCTTTGTTATTAAATTTGATTATAAAGATTAAGGACTACCCAGAATTGAGTTTTTGAGTCTATGGTTGTTTTGTAAATGCAAACATTTGATTTTCTTGTTAAGGTTGTAAGTATTAATGCTTGTTTTGATTTATTCAGTTTGAATAATACCTAGAATGGAGTTTTTGTGTTTCTGGTTGTTTTGGAATGCAAAGATTTGATTTTTTTTCTTGGTGGGGTTGTAAGAATTATTGATTATTGTGATTTTAGTTTGAATTTAAAGAATACCCATAACTGAGTTTTTGAGTTTCTGATAGATTTGTATTGCAAAGATGTGATTTTTTTGTTGGGGTTGGTGCTGTTGGACATTATTAAATATTTAATGTGTATTTTTGTATTGAAGGTCCCGTTTATGTGTGAAGAATTTGCCCAAGTATGTAGCCGAGGACCGTCTCAGAGAATTCTTCTCTCAGAAAGGGGAAGTCACTGACGCCAAGCTTATGCGTACTTCGTTAAGTTTCTCTCCTTTTTGTTCTTCCTATGTTTTTTAACAGTAATGTGAGTTGTAAACAACCTCTGGTGCTGTGAATCCCAAGTTTGTTGGACTGAAACGGGTTAGCTGTATGAACGCTCTATAAGATTCAGTGTTACCTTGTATTTATGTACTATTTGCTTGAACTCAACAGTAACTTTACTATTAATTTAACTAATTACATAATTAGATTAATTTTAAAGTAAAAATTATTAGGTGATTTTTCTAAAAATGAATTTGGATTAAAAAGTTGGGTCTCATTATATGTAGACCAATTAATTAATATTACATATTTAATTAAATAGCTCATATGTTTCACATTATTTTTTGTCGAAAGAAGATGCAATTTTAAATCGAAACTTAAAGCTAACCAATTGATGGAATGAGGATAATTTTAAACTATCTTCAATATGTTAAAAATATTTTAACGCTTTTTAAAATATATAAAAAGGTTACACTCTCTTTTAGCAGATTAAAATGAAAAGCTAAAATAAAAAATACTAACCGAACCCTACTTCCACGCCGACCCGATCCGTTTTCCATACTGTCGCTTAAGCCCCTACGCCAACACAGTATTTCCTCTCTCGCAGTCAAAGTCTTATACGCCAATCTGTACGGTGTATTTTAGGTGTTTACGCTGAATTTTGGCAACAACATCACAACAATGTAAGAATTAATGCATTCTTTGTTATTAAATTTGATTATAAGGATTAAGGACTACTCAGAATTGAGTTTTTAAGTCTATGGTTATTTTGTAAATGCAAACATTTGAATTTTCTTGTTAAGGTTGTAAGTATTAATGCTTGTTTTGATTTATTCAGTTTGAATAATACCTAGAATGGAGTTTTTGTGTTTCTGGTTGTTTTGGAATGCAAAAATTTTATTTTTTTCTTGGTGGGGTTGTAAGAATTATTGATTATTGTGATTTTAGTTTGAATTTAAAGAATACTCGTAACTGAGTTTTTGAGTTTCTGATTGATTTGTATTGCAAAGATGTGATTTTTTTTGTTGGGTTGGTGCTGTTGGACATTATTAAATATTTAATGTGTATTTTTGTATTGAAGGTCCCGTTTATGTGTGAAGAATTTGCCCAAGTATGTAGCCGAGGACCGTCTCATAGAATTCTTCTCTCGTAAAGGGAAGTCACCGACGCCAAGCTTATGCGTGCCGTTAAGTTTCTCTCCTTTTGTCCTTCCTATGTTTTTTAACAAGAATGTGAGTTGTAAACAACCTGCAGTCTTTGTGAATCCCAAGTTTGTTGGACTGAAACGGGTTCGTTGTATGAACGCTCTATAAGATTCAGTGTTACCTTGTATTTCTGTACTATTTGCTTGAACTCAACAGTAACTTTACTATTAATTTAACTAATTACATAATTAGATTAATTTTAAAGTAAAAATTATTAGGTGATTTTTTTAAAAATGAATTTGGATTAAAAAGTTGGGTCTCATTATATGTAGACCAATTAATTAATATTACATATTTAATTAAATAGCTCATATGTTTCACATTATTTTTTGTCGAAAGAAGATGCAATTTTAAATCGAAACTTAAAGCTAACCAATTGATGGAATGAGGGTAATTTTAAACTATCTTCAATATGTTAAAAATATTTTAACGCTTTTTTAAATATATAAAAAGGCTACACTCTCTTTTAGCAGATTAAAATGAAAAGCTAAAATAAAAAATACTAACCGAACCCTACTTCCACGCCGACCCGATCCGTTTTCCATACTGTCGCTTAAGCCCCTACGCCAACATAGTATTTCCTCTCTCGCAGTCGAAGTCTCATACGCCAATCTGTACGGTGGATTTTAGTTGTTTACGCTGAATTTTGGCAACAACAGCACAACAATGTAAGAATTGATGCATTCTTTGTTATTAAATTTGATTATAAGGATTAAGGACTACCCATAATTGAGTTTTTGAGTCTATGGTTGTTTTGTAAATGCAAACATTTGAATTTTCTTGTTAAGGTTGTAAGTATTAATGCTTGTTTTGATTTATTCAGTTTGAATAATACCTAGAATTGAGTTTTTGTGTTTCTGGTTGTTTTGGAATGCAAAGATTTGATTTTTTTCTTGGTGGGGTTGTAAGAATTATTGATTATTGTGATTTTAGTTTGAATTTAAAGAATACCCGTAACTGAGTTTTTGAGTTTCTGATTGATTTGTATTGCAAAGATGTAATTTTTTTTGTTGGGGTTGGTGCTGTTGGACATTATTAAATATTTAATGTGTATTTTTGTATTGAAGGTCCCGTTTATGTGTGAAGAATTTACCCAAGTATGTAGCCGAGGACCGTCTCATAGAATTCTTCTCTCAGAAAGGGGAAGTCACTGACGCCAAGCTTATGCGTACTTCGTTAAGTTTCTCTCCTTTTTGTTCTTCCTATGTTTTTTAACAGTAATGTGAGTTGTAAACAACCTCTGGTGTTGTGAATCCCAAGTTTGTTGGACTGAAACGGGTTAGCTGTATGAACGCTCTATAAGATTCAGTGTTACCTTGTATTTCTGTACTATTTGCTTGAACTCAACAGTAACTTTACTATTAATTTAACTAATTACATAATTAGATTAATTTTAAAGTAAAAATTATTAGGTGGTTTTTCTAAAAATGAATTTGGATTAAAAAGTTGGGTCTCATTATATGTAGACCAATTAATTAATATTACATATTTAATTAAATAGCTCATATGTTTCACATTATTTTTTGTCGAAAGAAGATGCAATTTTAAATCGAAACTTAAAGCTAACCAATTGATGGAATGAGGATAATTTTAAACTATCTTCAATATGTTAAAAATATTTTAACGCTTTTTTAAATATATAAAAAGGTTACACTCTCTTTTAGCAGATTAAAATGAAAAGCTAAAATAAAAAATACTAACCGAACCCTACTTCCACGCCGACCCGATCCGTTTTCCATACTGTCGCTTAAGCCCCTACGCCAACACAGTATTTCCTCTCTCGCAGTCGAAGTCATATACGCCAATCTGTACGGTGTATTTTAGGTGTTTACGCTGAATTTTGGCAACAACATCACAACAATGTAAGAATTGATGCATTCTTTGTTATTAAATTTGATTATAAGGATTAAGGACTACCCAGAATTGAGTTTTTGAGTCTATGGTTGTTTTGTAAATGCAAACATTTGAATTTTCTTGTTAAGGTTGTAAGTATTAATGCTTGTTTTGATTTATTCAGTTGGAATAATACCTAGAATGGAGTTTTTGTGTTTCTGGTTGTTTTGGAATGCAAAGATTTTATTTTTTTCTTGGTGGGGTTGTAAGAATTATTGATTATTGTGATTTTAGTTTGAATTTAAAGAATACTCGTAACTGAGTTTTTGAGTTTCTGATTGATTTGTATTGCAAAGATGTGATTTTTTTTTGCTGGGTTGGTGCTGTTGGACATTATTAAATATTTAATGTGTATTTTTGTATTGAAGGTCCCGTTTATGTGTGAAGAATTTACCCAAGTATGTAGCCGAGGACCGTCTCATAGAATTCTTCTCTCAGAAAGGGAAAGTCACTGACGCCAAGCTTATGCGTACTTCGTTAAGTTTCTCTCCTTTTTGTCCTTCCTATATTTTTTAACAGTAATGTGAGTTGTAAACAACCTCTGGTGCTGTGAATCCCAAGTTTGTTGGATCAAACGGGTTAGCTGTATGAACGCTCTATAAGATTCAGTGTTACCTTGTATTTCTGTACTATTTGCTTGAACTCAACAGTAACTTTACTATTAATTTAACTAATTACATAATTAGATTAATTTTAAAGTAAAAATTATTAGGTGGTTTTTCTAAAAATGAATTTGGATTAAAAAGTTGGGTCTCATTATATGTAGACCAATTAATTAATATTACATATTTAATTAAATAGCTCATATGTTTCACATTATTTTTTGTCGAAAGAAGATGCAATTTTAAATCGAAACTTAACGCTAACCAATTGATGGAATGAGGGTAATTTTAAACTATCTTTAATATGTTAAAAATATTTTAACTCTTTTTTAAATATATAAAAAGGCTACACTCTCTTTTAGGAGATTAAAATGAAAAGCTAAAATAAAAAATACTAACCGAACCCTACTTCCACGCCGACCGATTCGTTTTCCATACTGTCGCTAAGCCCCTACGCCAACACACAGATTTCCTCTCTCAAATGAAGTCTCATACGCCAATCAGACGGTGGATTTTAGTCATTTACGCTGAATTTTGGCAACAACAGCACAACAATGTAAGAATTGATGCATTCTTTGTTATTAAATTTGATTATAAGGATTAAGGATTACCCATAATTGAGTTTTTGAGTCTATGCTTGTTTTGTAAATGCAAACATTTGAATTTTCTTGTTAAGGTTGTAAGTATTAATGCTTGTTTTGATTTATTCAGTTTGAATAATACCTAGACTGGAGTTTTTGTGTTTCTGGTTGTTTTGGAATGCAAAGATTTGATTTTTTTTCTTGGTGGGCTGTAAGAATTATTGATTATTGTGATTTTAGTTTGAATTTAAAGAATACTGCATCTTGAAGTTTTTGAGTTTCGATTGATTTGTATTGCAAAGATGTGATTTTTTGTTGGGATTGGTCTTTGTTGACATTATTAAATATTTAATGTGTATTTTTGTATTGAAGGTCCCGTTTATGTGTGAAGAATTTGCCCAAGTATGTAGCCGAGGACCGTCTCATAGAATTCTTCTCTCGTAAAGGGAAGTCACCGACGCCAAGCTTATGCGTGCCGTTAAGTTTCTCTCCTTTTGTCCTTCTTATGTTTTTTAACAAGAATGTGAGTTGTAAACAACCTGCAGTGTGTGAATCCCAAGTTTGTTGGATGAAGCGGGTTAGCTGTTTGAACGCTCTATAAGATTCAGTGTTACCTTGTATTTCTGTACTATTTGCTTGAACTCAACAGTAACTTTACTATTAATTTAACTAATTACATAATTAGATTAATTTTAAAGTAAAAATTATTAAGTGATTTTTCTAAAAATGAATTTGGATTTAAAAGTTGGATCTCATTATATGTAGACCAATTAATTAATATTACATATTTAATTAAATAGCTCATATGTTTCACATTATTTTTTGTCGAAAGAAGATGCAATTTTAAATCGAAACTTAACGCTAACCAATTGATGGAATGAGGGTAATTTTAAACTATCTTCAATATGTTAAAAATATTTTAACGCTTTTTAAAATATATAAAAATGTTACACTCTCTTTTAGAAGATTAAAATGAAAAGCTAAAATTAAAAATACTAACCGAACCCTACTTCCACGCCGACCCGATCCGTTTTCCATACTGTCACTTAAGCCCCTACCGCCAACACAGTATTTCCTCTCTCGCAGTCGAAGTCCCATACGCCAATCTGTACGGTGGATTTTAGTTGTTTACGCTGAATTTTGGCAACAACAGCACAACAATGTAAGAATTGATGCATTCTTTGTTATTAAATTTGATTATAAGGATTAAGGATTACCCATAATTGAGTTTTTGAGTCTATGGTTGTTTTGTAAATGCAAACATTTGAATTTTCTTGTTAAGGTTGTAAGTATTAATGCTTGTTTTGATTTATTCAGTTGGAATAATACCTAGAATGGAGTTTTTGTGTTTCTGGTTGTTTTGGAATGCAAAGATTTTATTTTTTTCTTGGTGGGGTTGTAATAATTATTGATTATTGTGATTTTCGTTTGAATTTAAAGAATACTCGTTACTGAGTTTTTGAGTTTCTGATTGATTTGTATTGCAAAGATGTGATTTTTTTTGTTGGGGTTGGTGCTGTTGGACATTATTAAATATTTAATGTGTATTTTTGTATTGAAGGTCCCGTTTATGTGTGAAGAATTTGCCCAAGTATGTAGCCGAGGACCGTCTCATAGAATTCTTCTCTCAGAAAGGGAAAGTCACTGACGCCAAGCTTATGCGTACTTCGTTAAGTTTCTCTCCTTTTTGTCCTTCCTATATTTTTTAACAGTAATGTGAGTTGTAAACAACCTCTGGTGCTGTGAATCCCAAGTTTGTTGGACTGAAACGGGTTAGCTGTATGAACGCTCTATAAGATTCAGTGTTACCTTGTATTTCTGTACTATTTGCTTGAACTCAACAGTAACTTTACTATTAATTTAACTAATTACATAATTAGATTAATTTTAAAGTAAAAATTATTAGGTGGTTTTTCTAAAAATGAATTTGGATTAAAAAGTTGGGTCTCATTATATGTAGACCAATTAATTAATATTACATATTTAATTAAATAGCTCATATGTTTCACATTATTTTTTGTCGAAAGAAGATGCAATTTTAAATCGAAACTTAACGCTAACCAATTGATGGAATGAGGGTAATTTTAAACTATCTTTAATATGTTAAAAATATTTTAACTCTTTTTTAAATATATAAAAAGGCTACACTCTCTTTTAGGAGATTAAAATGAAAAGCTAAAATAAAAAATACTAACAGAACCCTACTTCCACGCCGACCCGATTCGTTTTCCATACTGTCGCTTAAGCCCCTACGCCAACACAGTATTTCCTCTCTCGCAGTCGAAGTCTCATACGCCAATCTGTACGGTGGATTTTAGCTGTTTACGCTGAATTTTGGCAACAACAGCACAACAATGTAAGAATTGATGCATTCTTTGTTATTAAATTTGATTATAAGGATTAAGGATTACCCATAATTGAGTTTTTGAGTCTATGCTTGTTTTGTAAATGCAAACATTTGAATTTTCTTGTTAAGGTTGTAAGTATTAATGCTTGTTTTGATTTATTCAGTTTGAATAATACCTAGAATGGAGTTTTTGTGTTTCTGGTTGTTTTGGAATGCAAAGATTTGATTTTTTTTCTTGGTGGGTTGTAAGAATTATTGATTATTGTGATTTTAGTTTGAATTTAAAGAATACTCGTTACTGAGTTTTTGAGTTTCTGATTGATTTGTATTGCAAAGATGTGATTTTTTTTGTTGGGATTGGTGCTGTTGACATTATTAAATATTTAATGTGTATTTTTGTATTGAAGGTCCCGTTTATGTGTGAAGAATTTGCCCAAGTATGTAGCCGAGGACCGTCTCATAGAATTCTTCTCTCAGAAAGGGGAAGTCACTGACGCCAAGCTTATGCGTACTTCGTTAAGTTTCTCTCCTTTTTGTCCTTCCTATGTTTTTTAACAGTAATGTGAGTTGTAAACAACCTCTGGTGCTGTGAATCCCAAGTTTGTTGGACTGAAACGGGTTAGCTGTTTGAACGCTCTATAAGATTCAGTGTTACCTTGTATTTCTGTACTATTTGCTTGAACTCAACAGTAACTTTACTATTAATTTAACTAATTACATAATTAGATTAATTTTAAAGTAAAAATTATTAGGTGATTTTTCTAAAAATGAATTTGGATTTAAAAGTTGGATCTCATTATATGTAGACCAATTAATTAATATTACATATTTAATTAAATAGCTCATATGTTTCACATTATTTTTTGTCGAAAGAAGATGCAATTTTAAATCGAAACTTAACGCTAACCAATTGATGGAATGAGGGTAATTTTAAACTATCTTCAATATGTTAAAAATATTTTAACGCTTTTTAAAATATATAAAAAGGTTACACTCTCTTTTAGAAGATTAAAATGAAAAGCTAAAATTAAAAATACTAACCGAACCCTACTTCCACGCCGACCCGATCCGTTTTCCATACTGTCGCTTAATCCCCTACCGCCAACACAGTATTTCCTCTCTCGCAGTCGAAGTCCCATACGCCAATCTGTACGGTGGATTTTAGTTGTTTACGCTGAATTTTGGCAACAACAGCACAACAATGTAAGAATTGATGCATTCTTTGTTATTAAATTTGATTATAAGGATTAAGGATTACCCATAATTGAGTTTTTGAGTCTATGGTTGTTTTGTAAATGCAAACATTTGAATTTTCTTGTTAAGGTTGTAAGTATTAATGCTTGTTTTGATTTATTCAGTTTGAATAATACCTAGAATGGAGTTTTTGTGTTTCTGGTTGTTTTGGAATGCAAAGATTTTATTTTTTTCTTGGTGGGGTTGTAATAATTATTGATTATTGTGATTTTCGTTTGAATTTAAAGAATACTGCATCTTGAAGTTTTTGAGTTTCGATTGATTTGTATTGCAAAGATGTGATTTTTTTTGTTGGGGTTGGTGCTGTTGGACATTATTAAATATTTAATGTGTATTTTTGTATTGAAGGTCCCGTTTATGTGTGAAGAATTTGCCCAAGTATGTAGCCGAGGACCGTCTCATAGAATTCTTCTCTCAGAAAGGAAAAGTCACTGACGCCAAGCATATGCGTACTTCGTTAAGTTTCTCTCCTTTTTGTTCTTCCTATGTTTTTTAACAGTAATTTGAGTTGTAAACAATCTCTGGTGCTGTGAATCCCAAGTTTGTTGGACTGAAACGGGTTAGCTGTATGAACGCTCTATAAGATTCAGTGTTACCTTGTATTTCTGTACTATTTGCTTGAACTCAACAGTAATTTTACTATTAACTTAACTAATTACATAATTAGATTAATTTTAAAGTAAAAATTATTAGGTGATTTTTCTAAAAATGAATTTGGATTAAAAAGTTGGGTCTCATTATATGTAGACCAATTAATTAATATTACATATTTAATTAAATAGCTCATATGTTTCACATTATTTTTTGTCGAAAGAAGATGCAATTTTAAATCGAAACTTAACGCTAACCAATTGATGGAATGAGGGTAATTTTAAACTATCTTCAATATGTTAAAAATATTTTAACGCTTTTTAAATATATAAAAAGGCTACACTCTATTTTAGCAGATTAAAATGAAAAGCTAAAATAAAAAATACTAACCGAACCCTACTTCCACGCCGACCCGATCCGTTTTCCATACTGTCGCTTAAGCCCTACGCCAACACAGTATTTCCATTCTCGCAGTCGAAGTCTTATACGCCAATTTGTACGGTGAATTTTAGTTGTTTACGCTGAATTTTGGCAACAACATCACAACAATGTAAGAATTGATGCATTCTTTGTTATTAAATTTGATTATAAGGATTAAGGACTACCCAGAATTGAGTTTTTGAGTCTATGCTTGTTTTGTAAATGCAAACATTTGAATTTTCTTGTTAAGGTTGTAAGTATTAATGCTTGTTTTGATTTATTCAGTTTGAATAATACCTAGAATGGAGTTTTTGTGTTTCTAGTTGTTTTGGAATGCAAAGATTTTATTTTTTTCTTGGTGGGGTTGTAAGAATTATTGATTATTGTGATTTTAGTTTGAATTTAAAGAATACTCGTAACTGAGTTTTTGAGTTTTTGATTGATTTGTATTGCAAAGATGTGATTTTTTTTGTTGGGTTGGTGCTGTTGGACATTATTAAATATTTAATGTGTATTTTTGTATTGAAGGTCCCGTTTATGTGTGAAGAATTTGCCCAAGTATGTAGCCGAGGACCGTCTCATAGAATTCTTCTCTCAGAAAGGGGAAGTCGCTGACGCCAAGCTTATGCGTACTTCGTTAAGTTTCTCTCCTTTTTGTCCTTCCTATGTTTTTAACAGTAATGTGAGTTGTAAACAACCTCTGGTGCTGTGAATCCCAAGTTTGTTGGACTGAAACGGGTTAGCTGTATGAATGCTCTATAAGATTCTGTGTTACCTTGTATTTCTTTACTATTTGCTTGAACTCAACAGTAACTTTACTATTAATTTTACTAATTACATAATTAGATTAATTTTAAAGTAAAAATTATTAGGTGGTTTTTCTAAAAATGAATTTGGATTAAAAAGTTGGGTCTCATTATACGTAGACCAATTAATTAATATTACATATTTAATTAAATAGCTCATATGTTTCACATTATTTTTTGTCGAAAGAAGATGCAATTTTAAATCGAAACTTAACGCTAACCAATTGATGGAATGAGGGTAATTTTAAACTATCTTCAATATGTTAAAAATATTTTAACGCTTTTTTAAATATATAAAAAGGCTACACTCTCTTTTAACAGATTAAAATGAAAAGCTAAAATAAAAAATACTAACCGAACCCTACTTCCACGCCGACCCGATCAGTTTTCCATACTGTCGCTTACGACCCTACGCTAACACAATATTTCCTCTCTCGCAGTCAAAGTCTCATACGTCAATCTGTACGGTGGATTTTAGCTGTTTACGCTGAATTTTGGCAACAACAGCACAACAATGTAAGAATTGATGCATTCTTTGTTATTAAATTTGATTATAAGGATTAAGGACTACCCATAATTGAGTTTTTGAGTCTATGCTTGTTTTGTAAATGCAAACATTTGAATTTTCTTGTTAAGGTTGTAAGTATTAATGGTTGTTTTGATTTATTCAGTTTGAATAATACCTAGAATGGAGTTTTTGTGTTTCTGGTTGTTTTGGAATGCAAAGATTTGATTTTTTTTCTTGGTGGGTTGTAAGAATTATTGATTATTGTGATTTTAGTTTGAATTTAAAGAATACTCGTTACTGAGTTTTTGAGTTTCTGATTGATTTGTATTGCAAAGATGTGATTTTTTTTGTTGGGATTGGTGCTGTTGACATTATTAAATATTTAATGTGTATTTTTGTATTAAAGGTCCCGTTTATGTGTGAAGAATTTACCCAAGTATGTAGCCGAGGACCATCTCATAGAATTCTTCTCTCAGAAAGGGGAAGTCACTGACGCCAAGCTTATGCGTACTTCGTTAAGTTTCTCTACTTTTTGTCCTTCCTATGTTTTTTAACAGTAATGTGAGTTGTAAACAACCTCTGGTGCTGTGAATCCCAAGTTTGTTGGACTGAAACGGGTTAGCTGTTTGAACGCTCTATAAGATTCAGTGTTACCTTGTATTTCTGTACTATTTGCTTGAACTCAACAGTAACTTTACTATTAATTTAACTAATTACATAATTAGATTAATTTTAAAGTAAAAATTATTAGGTGATTTTTCTAAAAATGAATTTGGATTTAAAAGTTGGATCTCATTATATGTAGACCAATTAATTAATATTACATATTTAATTAAATAGCTCATATGTTTCACATTATTTTTTGTCGAAAGAAGATGCAATTTTAAATCGAAACTTAACGCTAACCAATTGATGGAATGAGGGTAATTTTAAACTATCTTCAATATGTTAAAAATATTTTAACGCTTTTTAAAATATATAAAAAGGTTACACTCTCTTTTAGAAGATTAAAATGAAAAGCTAAAATTAAAAATACTAACCGAACCCTACTTCCACGCCGACCCGATCCGTTTTCCATACTGTCGCTTAAGCCCCTACCGCCAACACAGTATATCCTCTCTCGCAGTCGAAGTCCCATACGCCAATCTGTACGGTGGATTTTAGCTGTTTACGCTGAATTTTGGCAACAACAGCACGACAATGTAAGAATTGATGCATTCTTTGTTATTAAATTTGATTATAAGGATTAAGGACTACCCATAATTGAGTTTTTGAGTCTATGGTTGTTTTGTAAATGCAAACATTTGAATTTTCTTGTTAAGGTTGTAAGTATTAATGCTTGTTTTGATTTATTCAGTTTGAATAATACCTAGAATGGAGTTTTTGTGTTTCTGGTTGTTTTGGAATGCAAAGATTTTATTTTTTTCTTGGTGGGGTTGTAATAATTATTGATTATTGTGATTTTCGTTTGAATTTAAAGAATACTCGTTACTGAGTTTTTGAGTTTCTGATTGATTTGTATTGCAAAGATGTGATTTTTTTTGTTGGGGTTGGTGCTGTTGGACATTATTAAATATTTAATGTGTATTTTTGTATTGAAGGTCCCGTTTATGTGTGAAGAATTTGCCCAAGTATGTAGCCGAGGACCGTCTCATAGAATTCTTCTCTCAGAAAGGAAAAGTCACTGACGCCAAGCATATGCGTACTTCGTTAAGTTTCTCTCCTTTTTGTTCTTCCTATGTTTTTTAACAGTAATTTGAGTTGTAAACAATCTCTGGTGCTGTGAATCCCAAGTTTGTTGGACTGAAACGGGTTAGCTGTATGAACGCTCTATAAGATTCAGTGTTACCTTGTATTTCTGTACTATTTGCTTGAACTCAACAGTAATTTTACTATTAACTTAACTAATTACATAATTAGATTAATTTTAAAGTAAAAATTATTAGGTGATTTTTCTAAAAATGAATTTGGATTAAAAAGTTGGGTCTCATTATATGTAGACCAATTAATTAATATTACATATTTAATTAAATAGCTCATATGTTTCACATTATTTTTTGTCGAAAGAAGATGCAATTTTAAATCGAAACTTAACGCTAACCAATTGATGGAATGAGGGTAATTTTAAACTATCTTCAATATGTTAAAAATATTTTAACGCTTTTTAAATATATAAAAAGGCTACACTCTCTTTTAGCAGATTAAAATGAAAAGCTAAAATAAAAAATACTAACCGAACCCTACTTCCACGCCGACCCGATCCGTTTTCCATACTGTCGCTTAAGCCCTACGCCAACACAGTATTTCCTTTCTCGCAGTCGAAGTCTTATACGCCAATCTGTACGGTGAATTTTAGTTGTTTACGCTGAATTTTGGCAACAACATCACAACAATGTAAGAATTGATGCATTCTTTGTTATTAAATTTGATTATAAGGATTAAGGACTACCCAGAATTGAGTTTTTGAGTCTATGCTTGTTTTGTAAATGCAAACATTTGAATTTTCTTGTTAAGGTTGTAAGTATTAATGCTTGTTTTGATTTATTCAGTTTGAATAATACCTAGAATGGAGTTTTTGTGTTTCTAGTTGTTTTGGAATGCAAAGATTTTATTTTTTTCTTGGTGGGGTTGTAAGAATTATTGATTATTGTGATTTTAGTTTGAATTTAAAGAATACTCGTAAATGAGTTTTTGAGTTTTTGATTGATTTGTATTGCAAAGATGTGATTTTTTATGTTGGGTTGGTGCTGTTGGACATTATTAAATATTTAATGTGTATTTTTGTATTGAAGGTCCCGTTTATGTGTGAAGAATTTGCCCAAGTATGTAGCCGAGGACCGTCTCATAGAATTCTTCTCTCAGAAAGGGGAAGTCGCTGACGCCAAGCTTATGCGTACTTCGTTAAGTTTCTCTCCTTTTTGTCCTTCCTATGTTTTTTAACAGTAATGTGAGTTGTAAACAACCTCTGGTGCTGTGAATCCCAAGTTTGTTGGACTGAAACGGGTTAGCTGTATGAATGCTCTATAAGATTCTGTGTTACCTTGTATTTCTGTACTATTTGCTTGAACTCAACAGTAACTTTACTATTAATTTTACTAATTACATAATTAGATTAATTTTAAAGTAAAAATTATTAGGTGGTTTTTCTAAAAATGAATTTGGATTAAAAAGTTGGGTCTCATTATACGTAGACCAATTAATTAATATTACATATTTAATTAAATAGCTCATATGTTTCACATTATTTTTTGTCGAAAGAAGATGCAATTTTTAATCGAAACTTAACGCTAACCAATTGATGGAATGAGGGTAATTTTAAACTATCTTCAATATGTTAAAAATATTTTAACGCTTTTTTAAATATATAAAAAGGCTACACTCTCTTTTAACAGATTAAAATGAAAAGCTAAAATAAAAAATACTAACCGAACCCTACTTCCACGCCGACCCGATCAGTTTTCCATACTGTCGCTTACGACCCTACGCTAACACAATATTTCCTCTCTCGCAGTCAAAGTCTCATACGCCAATCTGTACGGTGGATTTTAGCTGTTTACGCTGAATTTTGGCAACAACATCACAACAATGTAAGAATTGATGCATTCTTTGTTATTAAATTTGATTATAAGGATTAATGACTACCCAGAATTGAGTTTTTGAGTCTATGCTTGTTTTGTAAATGCAAACATTTGAATTTTCTTGTTATGGTTGTAAGTATTAATGGTTGTTTTGATTTATTCAGTTTGAATAATACCTAGAATGGAGTTTTTGTGTTTCTAGTTGTTTTGGAATGCAAAGATTTTATTTTTTTCTTGGTGGGGTTGTAAGAATTATTGATTATTGTGATTTTAGTTTGAATTTAAAGAATACTCAGAATCGAAGTTTTTGAGTTTCGATTGATTTGTATTGCAAAGATGTGATTTTTTTTGTTGGGGTTGGTGCCGTTGGACATTATTAAATATTTAATGTGTATTTTTGTATTGAAGGTCCCGTTTATGTGTGAAGAATTTACCCAAGTATGTAGCCGAGGACCGTCTCATAGAATTCTTCTCTCAGAAAGGGGAAGTCACTGACGCCAAGCTTATGCGTACTTCGTTAAGTTTCTCTCCTTTTTGTCCTTCCTATGTTTTTTAACAGTAATGTGAGTTGTAAACAACCTCTGGTGCTGTGAATCCCAAGTTTGTTGGACTGAAACGGGTTAGCTGTATGAATGCTCTATAAGATTCAGTGTTACCTTGTATTTCTGTACTATTTGCTTGAACTCAACAATAATTTTACTGTTAACTTAACTAATTACATAATTAGATTAATTTTAATGTAAAAATTATTAGGTGATTTTTCTAAAAATGAATTTGGATTAAAAAGTTGGGTCTCATTATACGTAGACCAATTAATTAATATTACATATTTAATTAAATAGCTCATATGTTTCACATTATTTTTTATCGAAAGAAGATGCAATTTTAAATCGAAACTTAAAGCTAACCAATTGATGGAATGAGGGTAATTTTAAACAATCTTCAACATGTTAAAAATATTTTAACGCTTTTTTAAATATATAAAAAGGCTACACTCTCTTTTAACAGATTAAAATGAAAAGCTAAAATAAAAAATACTAACCGAACCCTACTTCCACGCCGACCCGATCAGTTTTCCATACTGTCGCTTACGACCCTACGCTAACACAATATTTCCTCTCTCGCAGTCAAAGTCTCATACGCCAATCTGTACGGTGGATTTTAGCTGTTTACGCTGAATTTTGGCAACAACATCACAACAATGTAAGAATTGATGCATTCTTTGTTATTAAATTTGATTATAAGGATTAATGACTACCCAGAATTGAGTTTTTGAGTCTATGCTTGTTTTGTAAATGCAAACATTTGAATTTTCTTGTTATGGTTGTAAGTATTAATGGTTGTTTTGATTTATTCAGTTTGAATAATACCTAGAATGGAGTTTTTGTGTTTCTAGTTGTTTTGGAATGCAAAGATTTTATTTTTTTCTTGGTGGGGTTGTAAGAATTATTGATTATTGTGATTTTAGTTTGAATTTAAAGAATACTCGTAACTGAGTTTTTGAGTTTCTGATTGATTTGTATTGCAAAGATGTGATTTTTTTTGTTGGGGTTGGTGCCGTTGGACATTATTAAATATTTAATGTGTATTTTTGTATTGAAGGTCCCGTTTATGTGTGAAGAATTTACCCAAGTATGTAGCCGAGGACCGTCTCATAGAATTCTTCTCTCAGAAAGGGGAAGTCACTGACGCCAAGCTTATGCGTACTTCGTTAAGTTTCTCTCCTTTTTGTCCTTCCTATGTTTTTTAACAGTAATGTGAGTTGTAAACAACCTCTGGTGCTGTGAATCCCAAGTTTGTTGGACTGAAACGGGTTAGCTGTATGAATGCTCTAGAAGATTCAGTGTTACCTTGTATTTCTGTACTATTTGCTTGAACTCAACAGTAACTTTACTATTAATTTAACTAATTACATAATTAGATTAATTTTAAAGTAAAAATTATTAGGGGGTTTTTCTAAAAATGAATTTGGATTAAAAAGTTGGGTCTCATTATATGTAGACCAATTAATTAATATTACATATTTAATTAAATAGCTCATATGTTTCACATTATTTTTTATCGAAAGAAGATGCAATTTTAAATCGAAACTTAAAGCTAACCAATTGATGGAATGAGGGTAATTTTAAACAATCTTCAACATGTTAAAAATATTTTAACGCTTTTTTAAATATATAAAAAGGTTACACTCTCTTTTAGCAGATTAAAATGAAAAGCTAAAATAAAAAATACTAACCGAACCCTACTTCCACGCCGACCCGATCCGTTTTCCATACTGTCGCTTAAGCCCCTACGCCAACACAGTATTTCCTCTCTCGCAGTCGAAGTCTTATACGCCAATCTGTACGGTGTATTTTAGGTGTTTACGCTGAATTTTGGCAACAACATCACAACAATGTAAGAATTGATGCATTCTTTGTTATTAAATTTGATTATAAGGATTAAGGACTACCCAGAATTGAGTTTTTGAGTCTATGGTTGTTTTGTAAATGCAAACATTTGAATTTTCTTGTTAAGGTTGTAAGTATTAATGCTTGTTTTGATTTATTCAGTTTGAATAATACCTAGAATTGAGTTTTTGTGTTTCTGGTTGTTTTGGAATGCAAAGATTTTATTTTTTTCTTGGTGGGGTTGTAAGAATTATTGATTATTGTGATTTTAGTTTGAATTTAAAGAATACTCGTAACTGAGTTTTTGAGTTTCTGATTGATTTGTATTGCAAAGATGTGATTTTTTTGTTGGGTTGGTGCTGTTGGACATTATTAAATATTTAATGTGTATTTTTGTATTGAAGGTCCCGTTTATGTGTGAAGAATTTACCCAAGTATGTAGCCGAGGACCGTCTCATAGAATTCTTCTCTCAGAAAGGGGAAGTCACTGACGCCAAGCTTATGCGTACTTCGTTAAGTTTCTCTCCTTTTTGTCCTTCCTATGTTTTTTAACAGTAATGTGAGTTGTAAACAACCTCTAGTGCTGTGAATCCCAAGTTTGTTGGACTAAAACGGGTTAGTTGTATGAACACTCTAGAAGATTCAGTGTTACCTTGTATTTCTGTACTATTTGCTTGAACTCAACAGTAACTTTACTATTAATTTAACTAATTACATAATTAGATTAATTTTAAAGTAAAAATTATTAGGGGGTTTTTCTAAAAATGAATTTGGATTAAAAAGTTGGGTCTCATTATATGTAGACCAATTAATTAATATTACATATTTAATTAAATAGCTCATATGTTTCACATTATTTTTTGTCGAAAGAAGATGCAATTTTAAATCGAAACTTAACGCTAACCAATTGATGGAATGAGGGTAATTTTAAACTATCTTCAATATGTTAAAAATATTTTAACGCTTTTTTAAATATATAAAAAGGCTACACTCTCTTTTAGTAGATTAAAATGAAAAGCTAAAATAAAAAATACTAACCGAACCCTACTTCCACGCCGACCCGATCCGTTTTCCATACTGTCGCTTAAGCCTCTACCGCCAACACAGTATATCCTCTCTCGCAGTCGAAGTCCCAATCGCCAATCTGTACGGTGGATTTTAGCTGTTTACGCTGAATTTTGGCAACAACAGCACAACAATGAAAAAATTAATGCATTCTTTGTTATTAAATTTGATTATAAGGATTAAGGACTACCCAGAATTGAGTTTTTGAGTCTATGCTTGTTTTGTAAATGCAAACATTTGAATTTTCTTGTTAAGGTTGTAAGTATTAATGCTTGTTTTGATTTATTCTGTTAATATAATACCCAGAATTGAGTTTTTGTGTTTCTGGTTGTTTTGGAATGCAAAGATTTGATTTTTTTCTTGGTGGGGTTGTAAGAATTATTGATTATTGTGATTTTAATTTGAATTTAAAGAATACTCGTAACTGAGTTTTTGAGTTTCTGATTGATTTGTATTGCAAATATGTGATTTTATTTGTTGGGTTGGTGCTGTTGGACATTATTAAATATTTAATGTGTATTTTTGTATTGAAGGTCTCGTTTATGTGTGAAGAATTTGCCCAAGTATGTAGCCGAGGACCGTCTCAGAGAATTCTTCTCTCAGAAAGGGAAAGTCACTAACGCCAAGCTTATGCGTACTTCGTTAAGTTTCTCTCCTTTTTGTTCTTCCAATGTTTTTTAACAGTAATGTGAGTTGTAAACAACCTCTAGTGCTGTGAATCCCAAGTTTGTTGGGTAAACGGGTTAGCTGCATGAACCCTCTATAAGATTCAGTGTTACCTTGTATTTCTGTACTATTTGCTTGAACTCAACAGTAACTTTACTATTAATTTAACTAATACATAATTAGATTAATTTTAAAGTAAAAATTATTAGGGGGTTTTTCTAAAAATGAATTTGGATTAAAAAGTTGGGTCTCATTATATGTAGACCAATTAATTAATATTACATATTTAATTAAATAGCTCATATGTTTCACATTATTTTTGTCGAAAGAAGATGCAATTTTAAATCGAAACTTAACGCTAACCAATTGATGGAATGAGGGTAATTTTAAACTATCTTCAATATGTTAAAAATATTTTAACGCTTTTTAAATATATAAAAGGCTACACTCTCTTTTAGCGATTAAAATGAAAAGCTAAAATAAAAATACTAACCTAACCCTACTTCCACGCCGACCCGATCCATTTTCCATACTGTCGCTTAAGCCCCTACCGCCAACACAGTATATCCTCTCTCGCAGTCGAAGTCCCATACGCCAATCTGTACGGTGGATTTTAGCTGTTTACGCTGAATTTTGACAACAACAGCACGACAATGTAAGAATTAATGCATTCTTTGTTATTAAATTTGATTATAAGGATTAAGGACTACCCAGAATTGAGTTTTTGAGTCTATGCTTGTTTTGTAAATGCAAACATTTGAATTTTCTTGTTAAGGTTGTAAGTATTAATGCTTGTTTTGATTTATTCAGTTTGAATAATACCTAGAATGGAGTTTTTGTGTTTCTGGTTGTTTTGGAATGCAAAGATTTGATTTTTTTTTTCTTGGTGGGGTTGTAAGAATTATTGATTATTGTGATTTTAATTTGAATTTAAAGAATACTCGTAACTGAGTTTTTGAGTTTCTGATTGATTTGTATTGCAAATATGTGATTTTTGTTGGGTTGGTCTTTGTTGGACATTATTAAATATTTAATGTGTATTTTTGTATTGAAGGTCCCGTTTATGTGTGAAGAATTTGCCCAAGTATGTAGCCGAGGACCGTCTCAGAGAATTCTTCTCTCAGAAAGGGAAAGTCACTGACGCCAAGCTTATGCGTACTTCGTTAAGTTTCTCTCCTTTTTGTCCTTCCTATGTTTTTTAACAGTAATGTGAGTTGTAAACAAGCTCTAGTGCTGTGAATCCCAAGTTTGTTGGACTGAAACGGGTTAGCTGTATGAACGCTCTATAAGATTCAGTGTTACCTTGTATTTCTGTACTATTTGCTTGAACTCAACAGTAACTTTACTATTAATTTAACTAATTACATAATTAGATTAATTTTAAAGTAAAAATTATTAGGTGGTTTTTCTAAAAATGAATTTGGATTAAAAAGTTGGGTCTCATTATATGTAGACCAATTAATTAATATTACATATTTAATTAAATAGCTCATATGTTTCACATTATTTTTTGTCGAAAGAAGATGCAATTTTAAATCGAAACTTAAAGCTAACCAATTGATGGAATGAGGGTAATTTTAAACTATCTTCAATATGTTAAAAATATTTTAACGCTTTTTAAATATATAAAAAGGCTACACTCTCTTTTAGCAGATTAAAATGAAAAGCTAAAATAAAAATACTAACCTAACCCTACTTCCACGCCGACCGATCCGTTTTCCATACTGTCGCTTAAGCCCCTACCGCCAACACAAGATATCCTCTCTCGCAAATAAGTCCCATACGCCAATCATGCGGTGGATTTTAGCTGTTTACGCTGAATTTTGGCAACAACAGCACGACAATGTAAGAATTAATGCATTCTTTGTTATTAAATTTGATTATAAGGATTAAGGACTACCCAGAATTGAGTTTTTGAGTCTATGCTTGTTTTGTAAATGCAAACATTTGAATTTTCTTGTTAAGGTTGTAAGTATTAATACTTGTTTTGATTTATTCAGTTTATATAATACCCAGAATTGAGTTTTTGTGTTTCTGGTTGTTTTGGAATGCAAAGATTTGATTTTTTTTTCTTGGTGGGGTTGTAAGAATTATTGATTATTGTGATTTTAATTTGAATTTAAAGAATACTCGTAACTGAGTTTTTGAGTTTCTGATTGATTTGTATTGCAAATATGTGATTTTTTTTGTTGGGTTGGTGCTGTTGGACATTATTAAATATTTAATGTGTATTTTTGTATTGAAGGTCTCGTTTATGTGTGAAGAATTTGCCCAAGTATGTAGCCGAGGACCGTCTCAGAGAATTCTTCTCTCAGAAAGGGAAAGTCACTAACGCCAAGCTTATGCGTACTTCGTTAAGTTTCTCTCCTTTTTGTTCTTCCAATGTTTTTTAACAGTAATGTGAGTTGTAAACAACCTCTAGTGCTGTGAATCCCAAGTTTGTTGGACTGAAACGGGTTAGTTGTATGAACCCTCTATAAGATTCAGTGTTACCTTGTATTTCTGTACTATTTGCTTGAACTCAACAGTAACTTTACTATTAATTTAACTAATACATAATTAGATTAATTTTAAAGTAAAAATTATTAGGGGGTTTTTCTAAAAATGAATTTGGATTAAAAAGTTGGGTCTCATTATATGTAGACCAATTAATTAATATTACATATTTAATTAAATAGCTCATATGTTTCACATTATTTTTTGTCGAAAGAAGATGCAATTTTAAATCGAAACTTAACGCTAACCAATTGATGGAATGAGGGTAATTTTAAACTATCTTCAATATGTTAAAAATATTTTAACGCTTTTTTAAATATATAAAAAGGCTACACTCTCTTTTAGCAGATTAAAATGAAAAGCTAAAATAAAAAATACTAACCGAACCCTACTTCCACGCCGACCCGATCCGTTTTCCATACTGTCGCTTAAGCCCCTACCGCCAACACAGTATATCCTCTCTCGCAGTCGAAGTCCCATACGCCAATCTGTACGGTGGATTTTAGCTGTTTACGCTGAATTTTGACAACAACAGCACGACAATGTAAGAATTAATGCATTCTTTGTTATTAAATTTGATTATAAGGATTAAGGACTACCCAGAATTGAGTTTTTGAGTCTATGCTTGTTTTGTAAATGCAAACATTTGAATTTTCTTGTTAAGGTTGTAAGTATTAATGCTTGTTTTGATTTATTCAGTTTGAATAATACCTAGAATGGAGTTTTTGTGTTTCTGGTTGTTTTGGAATGCAAAGATTTGATTTTTTTTTTCTTGGTGGGGTTGTAAGAATTATTGATTATTGTGATTTTAATTTGAATTTAAAGAATACTCGTAACTGAGTTTTTGAGTTTCTGATTGATTTGTATTGCAAATATGTGATTTTTTTTGTTGGGTTGGTGCTGTTGGACATTATTAAATATTTAATGTGTATTTTTGTATTGAAGGTCCCGTTTATGTGTGAAGAATTTGCCCAAGTATGTAGCCGAGGACCGTCTCAGAGAATTCTTCTCTCAGAAAGGGAAAGTCACTGACGCCAAGCTTATGCGTGCCGTTAAGTTTCTCTCCTTTTGTCCTTCCTATGTTTTTTAACAAGAATGTGAGTTGTAAACAAGCTCTAGTCTTTGTGAATCCCAAGTTTGTTGGAGTCAAACGGGTTAGTCAGTATGAACGCTCTATAAGATTCAGTGTTACCTTGTATTTCTGTACTATTTGCTTGAACTCAACAGTAACTTTACTATTAATTTAACTAATTACATAATTAGATTAATTTTAAAGTAAAAATTATTAGGTGGTTTTTCTAAAAATGAATTTGGATTAAAAAGTTGGGTCTCATTATATGTAGACCAATTAATTAATATTACATATTTAATTAAATAGCTCATATGTTTCACATTATTTTTTGTCGAAAGAAGATGCAATTTTAAATCGAAACTTAAAGCTAACCAATTGATGGAATGAGGGTAATTTTAAACTATCTTCAATATGTTAAAAATATTTTAACGCTTTTTAAATATATAAAAAGGCTACACTCTCTTTTAGCAGATTAAAATGAAAAGCTAAAATAAAAAATACTAACCGAACCCTACTTCCACGCCGACCCGATCCGTTTTCCATACTGTCGCTTAAGCCCCTACCGCCAACACAGTATATCCTCTCTCGCAGTCGAAGTCCCATACGCCAATCTGTACGGTGGATTTTAGCTGTTTACGCTGAATTTTGACAACAACAGCACAACAATGTAAGAATTAATGCATTCTTTGTTATTAAATTTGATTATAAGGATTAAGGACTACCCAGAATTGAGTTTTTGAGTCTATGCTTGTTTTGTAAATGCAAACATTTGAATTTTCTTGTTAAGGTTGTAAGTATTAATGCTTGTTTTGATTTATTCAGTTTATATAATACCCAGAATTGAGTTTTTGTGTTTCTGGTTGTTTTGGAATGCAAAGATTTGATTTTTTTTTCTTGGTGGGGTTGTAAGAATTATTGATTATTGTGATTTTAATTTGAATTTAAAGAATACTCGTAACTGAGTTTTTGAGTTTCTGATTGATTTGTATTGCAAATATGTGATTTTTTTTGTTGGGTTGGTGCTGTTGGACATTATTAAATATTTAATGTGTATTTTTGTATTGAAGGTCCCGTTTATGTGTGAAGAATTTGCCCAAGTATGTAGCCGAGGACCGTCTCAGAGAATTCTTCTCTCAGAAAGGGAAAGTCACTGACGCCAAGCTTATGCGTACTTCGTTAAGTTTCTCTCCTTTTTGTCCTTCCTATGTTTTTTAACAGTAATGTGAGTTGTAAACAAGCTCTAGTGCTGTGAATCCCAAGTTTGTTGGACTGAAACGGGTTAGCTGTATGAACGCTCTATAAGATTCAGTGTTACCTTGTATTTCTGTACTATTTGCTTGAACTCAACAGTAACTTTACTATTAATTTAACTAATACATAATTAGATTAATTTTAAAGTAAAAATTATTAGGGGGTTTTTCTAAAAATGAATTTGGATTAAAAAGTTGGGTCTCATTATATGTAGACCAATTAATTAATATTACATATTTAATTAAATAGCTCATATGTTTCACATTATTTTTTGTCGAAAGAAGATGCAATTTTAAATCGAAACTTAACGCTAACCAATTGATGGAATGAGGGTAATTTTAAACTATCTTCAATATGTTAAAAATATTTTAACGCTTTTTTAAATATATAAAAAGGCTACACTCTCTTTTAGTAGATTAAAATGAAAAGCTAAAATAAAAAATACTAACCGAACCCTACTTCCACGCCGACCCGTTCCGTTTTCCATGCTGTCGCTTAAGCCCCTACCGCCAACACAGTATATCCTCTCTCGCAGTCGAAGTCCCATACGCCAATCTGTACGGTGGATTTTAGCTGTTTACGCTGAATTTTGGCAACAACAGCACGACAATGTAAGAATTAATGCATTCTTTGTTATTAAATTTGATTATAAGGATTAAGGACTACCCAGAATTGAGTTTTTGAGTCTATGGTTGTTTTGTAAATGCAAATATTTGAATTTTATTGTTAAGGTTGTAAGTATTAATGCTTGTTTTGATTTATTCACTTTGAATAATACCTAGAATGGAGTTTTTGTGTTTCTGGTTGTTTTGGAATGCAAAGATTTGATTTTTTTTTCTTGGTGGGGTTGTAAGAATTATTGATTATTGTGATTTTAATTTGAATTTAAAGAATACTCGTAACTGAGTTTTTGAGTTTCTGATTGATTTGTATTGCAAATATGTGATTTTTTTTGTTGGGTTGGTGCTGTTGGACATTATTAAATATTTAATGTGTATTTTTGTATTGAAGGTCCCGTTTATGTGTGAAGAATTTGCCCAAGTATGTAGCCGAGGACCGTCTCAGAGAATTCTTCTCTCAGAAAGGGAAAGTCACTGACGCCAAGCTTATGCGTACTTCGTTAAGTTTCTCTCCTTTTTGTCCTTCCTATGTTTTTTAACAGTAATGTGAGTTGTAAACAAGCTCTAGTGCTGTGAATCCCAAGTTTGTTGGGTGAAAGCGGGTTAGCTGTATGAACGCTCTATAAGATTCAGTGTTACCTTGTATTTCTGTACTATTTGCTTGAACTCAACAGTAACTTTACTATTAATTTAACTAATTACATAATTAGATTAATTTTAAAGTAAAAATTATTAGGTGGTTTTTCTAAAAATGAATTTGGATTAAAAAGTTGGGTCTCATTATATGTAGACCAATTAATTAATATTACATATTTAATTAAATAGCTCATATGTTTCACATTATTTTTTGTCGAAAGAAGATGCAATTTTAAATCGAAACTTAAAGCTAACCAATTGATGGAATGAGGGTAATTTTAAACTATCTTCAATATGTTAAAAATATTTTAACGCTTTTTAAATATATAAAAAGGCTACACTCTCTTTTAGCAGATTAAAATGAAAAGCTAAAATAAAAAATACTAACCGAACCCTACTTCCACGCCGACCCGATCCGTTTTCCATACTGTCGCTTAAGCCCCTACCGCCAACACAGTATATCCTCTCTCGCAGTCGAAGTCCCATACGCCAATCATGCGGTGGATTTTAGTCATTTCTGTTGAATTTTGACAACAACAGCACAACAATGTAAGAATTAATGCATTCTTTGTTATTAAATTTGATTATAAGGATTAAGGACTACCCAGAATTGAGTTTTTGAGTCTATGCTTGTTTTGTAAATGCAAACATTTGAATTTTCTTGTTAAGGTTATAAGTATTAATGCTTGTTTTGATTTATTCAGTTTATATAATACCCAGAATTGAGTTTTTGTGTTACTGGTTGTTTTGGAATGCAAAGATTTGATTTTTTTTTCTTGTTGGGGTTGTAAGAATTATTGATTATTGTGATTTTAATTTGAATTTAAAGAATACTCGTAACTGAGTTTTTGAGTTTCTGATTGATTTGTATTGCAAATATGTGATTTTTTTTGTTGGGGTTGGTGCTGTTGGACATTATTAAATATTTAATGTGTATTTTTGTATTGAAGGTCCCGTTTATGTGTGAAGAATTTGGCCAAGTATTTAGCCGAGGACCGTCTCATAGAATTCTTCTCTCAAAAAGGGGAAGTCACTGACGCCAAGCTTATGCGTGCCGTTAAGTTTCTCTCCTTTTTGTCCTTCCTATGTTTTTTAACAGTAATGTGAGTTGTAAACAATCTCTGGTGCTGTGAATCCCAAGTTTGTTGGACTGAAACGGGTTAGTTGTATGAACCCTCTATAAGATTCAGTGTTACCTTGTATTTCTGTACTATTTGCTTGAACTCAACAGTAACTTTACTATTAATTTAACTAATTACATAATTAGATTAATTTTAAAGTAAAAATTATTAGGTGGTTTTTCTACAAATGAATTTGGATTAAAAAGTTGGGTCTCATTATATGTAGACCAATTAATTAATATTACATATTTAATTAAATAGCTCATATGTTTCACATTATTTTTTGTCGAAAGAAGATGCAATTTTAAATCGAAACTTAACGCTAACCAATTGATGGAATGAGGGTAATTTTAAACTATCTTCAATATGTTAAAAATATTTTAACGCTTTTTTAAATATATAAAAAGGCTACACTCTCTTTTAGTAGATTAAAATGAAAAGCTAAAATAAAAATACTAACCTAACCCTACTTCCACGCCCGACCGTTCCGTTTTCCATCTTTGTCGCTTAAGCCCCTACCGCCAACACAGTATATCCTCTCTCATGATCGAAGTCCCATACGCCAATCATGCGGTGGATTTTAGTCATTTCTGTTGAATTTTGGCAACAACAAAGACGACAATGTAAGAATTAATGCATTCTTTGTTATTAAATTTGATTATAAGGATTAAGGACTACCTGCATTGAGTTTTTGAGTCTATGCATGTTTTGTAAATGCAAACATTTGAATTTTCTTGTTAAGGTTGTAAGTATTAATACTTGTTTTGATTTATTCAGTTTATATAATACCCGAATTGAGTTTTTGTGTTTCGGTTGTTTTGGAATGCAAAGATTTGATTTTTTTTCTTGGTGGGGTTGTAAGAATTATTGATTATTGTGATTTTAATTTGAATTTAAAGAATACTCAGAATCGAAGTTTTTGAGTTTCTGATTGATTTGTATTGCAAATATGTGATTTTTTTTGTTGGGTTGGTGCTGTTGGACATTATTAAATATTTAATGTGTATTTTTGTATTGAAGGTCCCGTTTATGTGTGAAGAATTTGCCCAAGTATGTAGCCGAGGACCGTCTCAGAGAATTCTTCTCTCAGAAAGGGAAAGTCACTGACGCCAAGCTTATGCGTACTTCGTTAAGTTTCTCTCCTTTTTGTCCTTCCTATGTTTTTTAACAGTAATGTGAGTTGTAAACAAGCTCTGGTGCTGTGAATCCCAAGTTTGTTGGACTGAAACGGGTTAGCTGTATGAACGCTCTATAAGATTCAGTGTTACCTTGTATTTCTGTACTATTTGCTTGAACTCAACAGTAACTTTACTATTAATTTAACTAATTACATAATTAGATTAATTTTAAAGTAAAAATTATTAGGTGGTTTTTCTAAAAATGAATTTGGATTAAAAAGTTGGGTCTCATTATATGTAGACCAATTAATTAATATTACATATTTAATTAAATAGCTCATATGTTTCACATTATTTTTTGTCGAAAGAAGATGCAATTTTAAATCGAAACTTAAAGCTAACCAATTGATGGAATGAGGGTAATTTTAAACTATCTTCAATATGTTAAAAATATTTTAACGCTTTTAAATATATAAAAGGCTACACTCTCTTTTAGCGATTAAAATGAAAAGCTAAAATAAAAAATACTAACCTAACCCTACTTCCACGCCGACCGATCCGCTTTTCCATACTGTCGCTTAAGCCCCTACCGCCAACACAGGTATATCCTCTCTCATGATCGAAGTCCCATACGCCAATCATGCGGTGGATTTTTAGTTTCTGTTGAATTTTGACAACAACAAGACAACAATGTAAGAATTAATGCATTCTTTGTTATTAAATTTGATTATAAGGATTAAGGACTACCCAGAATTGAGTTTTTGAGTCTATGCTTGTTTTGTAAATGCAAACATTTGAATTTTCTTGTTAAGGTTATAAGTATTAATGCTTGTTTTGATTTATTCAGTTTATATAATACCCAGAATTGAGTTTTTGTGTTACTGGTTGTTTTGGAATGCAAAGATTTGATTTTTTTTTCTTGTTGGGGTTGTAAGAATTATTGATTATTGTGATTTTAATTTGAATTTAAAGAATACTCGTAACTGAGTTTTTGAGTTTCTGATTGATTTGTATTGCAAATATGTGATTTTTTTTGTTGGGGTTGGTGCTGTTGGACATTATTAAATATTTAATGTGTATTTTTGTATTGAAGGTCCCGTTTATGTGTGAAGAATTTGGCCAAGTATTTAGCCGAGGACCGTCTCATAGAATTCTTCTCTCAAAAAGGGGAAGTCACTGACGCCAAGCTTATGCGTACTTCGTTAAGTTTCTCTCCTTTTTGTCCTTCCTATGTTTTTTAACAGTAATGTGAGTTGTAAACAATCTCTGGTGCTGTGAATCCCAAGTTTGTTGGACTGAAACGGGTTAGTTGTATGAACCCTCTATAAGATTCAGTGTTACCTTGTATTTCTGTACTATTTGCTTGAACTCAACAGTAACTTTACTATTAATTTAACTAATTACATAATTAGATTAATTTTAAAGTAAAAATTATTAGGTGGTTTTTCTACAAATGAATTTGGATTAAAAAGTTGGGTCTCATTATATGTAGACCAATTAATTAATATTACATATTTAATTAAATAGCTCATATGTTTCACATTATTTTTTGTCGAAAGAAGATGCAATTTTAAATCGAAACTTAACGCTAACCAATTGATGGAATGAGGGTAATTTTAAACTATCTTCAATATGTTAAAAATATTTTAACGCTTTTTTAAATATATAAAAAGGCTACACTCTCTTTTAGTAGATTAAAATGAAAAGCTAAAATAAAAAATACTAACCGAACCCTACTTCCACGCCGACCGTTCCGTTTTCCATCTTTGTCGCTTAAGCCCTACCGCCAACACAAGATATCCTCTCTCGCAATGAGTCCCATACGCCAATCATGCGGTGGATTTTAGTCAAGCATTTGAATTTTGGCAACAACAAGACGACAATGTAAGAATTAATGCATTCTTTGTTATTAAATTTGATTATAAGGATTAAGGACTACCTGCATTGAGTTTTTGAGTCTATGCTTGTTTTGTAAATGCAAACATTTGAATTTTCTTGTTAAGGTTGTAAGTATTAATACTTGTTTTGATTTATTCAGTTTATATAATACCCAGAATTGAGTTTTTGTGTTTCTGGTTGTTTTGGAATGCAAAGATTTGATTTTTTCTTGGTGGGGTTGTAAGAATTATTGATTATTGTGATTTTAATTTGAATTTAAAGAATACTCAGAATCGAGTTTTTGAGTTTCGATTGATTTGTATTGCAAATATGTGATTTTTGTTGGGTTGGTCTTTGTTGGACATTATTAAATATTTAATGTGTATTTTTGTATTGAAGGTCCCGTTTATGTGTGAAGAATTTGCCCAAGTATGTAGCCGAGGACCGTCTCGTAGAATTCTTCTCTCGAAAGGGAAAGTCACCGACGCCAAGCTTATGCGTGCCGTTAAGTTTCTCTCCTTTTTGTCCTTCCTATGTTTTTTAACAAGAATGTGAGTTGTAAACAACCTCAGTCTTTGTGAATCCCAAGTTTGTTGGGTGAAAGCAGGTTAGTGTATGAATGCTCTATAAGATTGAGTGTTACCTTGTATTCTGTACTATTTGCTTGAACTCAACAGTAATTTTACTATTAACTTAACTAATTACATAATTAGATTAATTTTAAAGTAAAAATTATTAGGTGATTTTTCTAAAAATGAATTTGGATTAAAAAGTTGGGTCTCATTATATGTAGACCAATTAATTAATATTACATATTTAATTAAATAGCTCATATGTTTCACATTATTTTTGTCGAAAAGAAGATGCAATTTTAAATCGAAACTTAAAGCTAACCAATTGATGGAATGAGGGTAATTTTAAACTATCTTCAATACGTTAAAATTTTTTAACGCTTTTTAAATATATAAAAAGGTTACACTCTCTTTTAGCAGATTAAAATGAAAAGCTAAAATAAAAATACTAACCGAACCCTACTTCCACGCCGACCCGATCCGTTTTCCATACTCGCTTAAGCCCCTACCGCCAACACAGTATATCCTCTCTCGCAGTCGAAGTCCCATACGCCAATCTGTACGGTGGATTTTAGCTGTTTACGCTGAATTTTGGCAACAACAGCACGACAATGTAAGAATTAATGCATTCTTTGTTATTAAATTTGATTATAAGGATTAAGGACTACCCAGAATTGAGTTTTTGAGTCTATGGTTGTTTTGTAAATGCAAATATTTGAATTTTATTGTTAAGGTTGTAAGTATTAATGCTTGTTTTGATTTATTCAGTTTGAATAATACCTAGAATGGAGTTTTTGTGTTTCTGGTTGTTTTGGAATGCAAAGATTTGATTTTTTTTTCTTGGTGGGGTTGTAAGAATTATTGATTATTGTGATTTTAATTTGAATTTAAAGAATACTCGTAACTGAGTTTTTGAGTTTCTGATTGATTTGTATTGCAAAGATGTGATTTTTTTTGTTGGGTTGGTCTTTGTTGGACATTATTAAATATTTAATGTGTATTTTTGTATTGAAGGTCCCGTTTATGTGTGAAGAATTTGCCCAAGTATGTAGCCGAGGACCGTCTCAGAGAATTCTTCTCTCAGAAAGGGAAAGTCACTGACGCCAAGCTTATGCGTACTTCGTTAAGTTTCTCTCCTTTTTGTCCTTCCTATGTTTTTTAACAGTAATGTGAGTTGTAAACAACCTCTAGTGCTGTGAATCCCAAGTTTGTTGGACTGAAACGGGTTAGTTGTATGAACCCTCTATAAGATTCAGTGTTACCTTGTATTTCTGTACTATTTGCTTGAACTCAACAGTAACTTTACTATTAATTTAACTAATTACATAATTAGATTAATTTTAAAGTAAAAATTATTAGGTGGTTTTTCTACAAATGAATTTGGATTAAAAAGTTGGGTCTCATTATATGTAGACCAATTAATTAATATTACATATTTAATTAAATAGCTCATATGTTTCACATTATTTTTTGTCGAAAGAAGATGCAATTTTAAATCGAAACTTAACGCTAACCAATTGATGGAATGAGGGTAATTTTAAACTATCTTCAATATGTTAAAAATATTTTAACGCTTTTTTAAATATATAAAAAGGCTACACTCTCTTTTAGTAGATTAAAATGAAAAGCTAAAATAAAAAATACTAACCGAACCCTACTTCCACGCCGACCCGTTCCGTTTTCCATGCTGTCGCTTAAGCCCCTACCGCCAACACAGTATATCCTCTCTCGCAGTCGAAGTCCCATACGCCAATCTGTACGGTGGATTTTAGTCGTTCTGTTGAATTTTGGCAACAACAAAGACGACAATGTAAGAATTAATGCATTCTTTGTTATTAAATTTGATTATAAGGATTAAGGACTACCTGCACTGAGTTTTTGAGTCTATGCTTGTTTTGTAAATGCAAACATTTGAATTTTCTTGTTAAGGTTGTAAGTATTAATACTTGTTTTGATTTATTCAGTTTATATAATACCCAATTGAGTTTTTGTGTTTCGATTGTTTTGGAATGCAAAGATTTGATTTTTTCTTGGTGGGGTTGTAAGAATTATTGATTATTGTGATTTTAATTTGAATTTAAAGAATACTCGTGAATCGAGTTTTTGAGTTTCGATTGATTTGTATTGCAAATATGTGATTTTTTTTGTTGGGTTGGTGCTGTTGGACATTATTAAATATTTAATGTGTATTTTTGTATTGAAGGTCCCGTTTATGTGTGAAGAATTTGCCCAAGTATGTAGCCGAGGACCGTCTCAGAGAATTCTTCTCTCAGAAAGGGAAAGTCACTGACGCCAAGCTTATGCGTACTTCGTTAAGTTTCTCTCCTTTTTGTCCTTCCTATGTTTTTTAACAGTAATGTGAGTTGTAAACAACCTCTGGTGCTGTGAATCCCAAGTTTGTTGGACTGAAACGGGTTAGCTGTATGAATGCTCTATAAGATTCAGTGTTACCTTGTATTTCTGTACTATTTGCTTGAACTCAACAGTAATTTTACTATTAACTTAACTAATTACATAATTAGATTAATTTTAAAGTAAAAATTATTAGGTGATTTTTCTAAAAATGAATTTGGATTAAAAAGTTGGGTCTCATTATATGTAGACCAATTAATTAATATTACATATTTAATTAAATAGCTCATATGTTTCACATTATTTTTTGTCGAAAGAAGATGCAATTTTAAATCGAAACTTAAAGCTAACCAATTGATGGAATGAGGGTAATTTTAAACTATCTTCAATACGTTAAAATTTTTTAACGCTTTTTTAAATATATAAAAAGGTTACACTCTCTTTTAGCAGATTAAAATGAAAAGCTAAAATAAAAAATACTAACCGAACCCTACTTCCACGCCGACCCGATCCGTTTTCCATACTGTCGCTTAAGCCCCTACCGCCAACACAGTATATCCTCTCTCGCAGTCGAAGTCCCATACGCCAATCTGTACGGTGGATTTTAGCTGTTTACGCTGAATTTTGGCAACAACAGCACGACAATGTAAGAATTAATGCATTCTTTGTTATTAAATTTGATTATAAGGATTAAGGACTACCCAGAATTGAGTTTTTGAGTCTATGGTTGTTTTGTAAATGCAAATATTTGAATTTTCTTGTTAAGGTTGTAAGTATTAATGCTTGTTTTGATTTATTCAGTTTGAATAATACCTAGAATGGAGTTTTTGTGTTTCTGGTTGTTTTGGAATGCAAAGATTTGATTTTTTTTTCTTGGTGGGGTTGTAAGAATTATTGATTATTGTGATTTTAATTTGAATTTAAAGAATACTCGTAACTGAGTTTTTGAGTTTCTGATTGATTTGTATTGCAAAGATGTGATTTTTTTTGTTGGGTTGGTGCTGTTGGACATTATTAAATATTTAATGTGTATTTTTGTATTGAAGGTCCCGTTTATGTGTGAAGAATTTACCCAAGTATGTAGCCGAGGACCGTCTCAGAAAATTCTTCTCTCAGAAAGGGAAAGTCACTGACGCCAAGATTATGCGTGCCGTTAAGTTTCTCTCCTTTGTCCTTCCTATGTTTTTTAACAAGAATGTGAGTTGTAAACAACCTCTAGTCTTTGTGAATCCCAAGTTTGTTGGATCAAAGCGGGTTAGCTGTATGAACGCTCTATAAGATTCAGTGTTACCTTGTATTTCTGTACTATTTGCTTGAACTCAACAGTAACTTTACTATTAATTTAACTAATTACATAATTAGATTAATTTTAAAGTAAAAATTATTAGGTGGTTTTTCTAAAAATGAATTTGGATTAAAAAGTTGGGTCTCATTATATGTAGACCAATTAATTAATATTACATATTTAATTAAATAGCTCATATGTTTCACATTATTTTTTGTCGAAAGAAGATGCAAATTTAAATCGAAACTTAAAGCTAACCAATTGATGGAATGAGGGTAATTTTAAACTATCTGCAATACGTTAAAATTTTTTAACGCTTTTTTAAATATATAAAAAGGCTACACTCTCTTTTAGTAGATTAAAATGAAAAGCTAAAATAAAAAATACTAACCGAACCCTACTTCCACGCCGACCCGATCCGTTTTCCATACTGTCGCTTAAGCCCCTACCGCCAACACAGTATATCCTCTCTCGCAGTCGAAGTCCCATACGCCAATCTGTACGGTGGATTTTAGCTGTTTACGCTGAATTTTGGCAACAACAGCACGACAATGTAAGAATTGATGCATTCTTTGTTATTAAATTTGATTATAAGGATTAAGGACTACCCATAATTGAGTTTTTGAGTCTATGGTTGTTTTGTAAATGCAAACATTTGAATTTTCTTGTTAAGGTTGTAAGTATTAATGCTTGTTTTGATTTATTCAGTTTGAATAATACCTAGAATGGAGTTTTTGTGTTTCTGGTTGTTTTGGAATGCAAAGATTTGATTTTTTTCTTGGTGGGGTTGTAAGAATTATTGATTATTGTGATTTTAGTTTGAATTTAAAGAATACCCGTAACTGAGTTTTTGAGTTTCTGATTGATTTGTATTGCAAAGATGTGATTTTTTTTGTTGGGGTTGGTGGTGTTGGACATTATTAAATATTTAATGTGTATTTTTGTATTGAAGGTCCCGTTTATGTGTGAAGAATTTGCCCAAGTATGTAGCCGAGGACCGTCTCATAGAATTCTTCTCTCAGAAAGGGGAAGTCACTGACGCCAAGCTTATGCGTACTTCGTTAAGTTTCTCTCCTTTTTGTCCTTCCTATGTTTTTTAACAGTAATGTGAGTTGTAAACAACCTCTAGTGCTGTGAATCCCAAGTTTGTTGGACTGAAACGGGTTAGTTGTATGAACCCTCTATAAGATTCAGTGTTACCTTGTATTTCTGTACTATTTGCTTGAACTCAACAGTAACTTTACTATTAATTTAACTAATTACATAATTAGATTAATTTTAAAGTAAAAATTATTAGGTGGTTTTTCTACAAATGAATTTGGATTAAAAAGTTGGGTCTCATTATATGTAGACCAATTAATTAATATTACATATTTAATTAAATAGCTCATATGTTTCACATTATTTTTTGTCGAAAGAAGATGCAATTTTAAATCGAAACTTAACGCTAACCAATTGATGGAATGAGGGTAATTTTAAACTATCTTCAATATGTTAAAAATATTTTAACGCTTTTTTAAATATATAAAAAGGCTACACTCTCTTTTAGTAGATTAAAATGAAAAGCTAAAATAAAAATACTAACCTAACCCTACTTCCACGCCGACCGATCCGTTTTCCATACTGTCGCTTAAGCCCTACCGCCAACACAGTATATCCTCTCTCATGATCGAAGTCCCATACGCCAATCATGCGGTGGATTTTAGTTGTTTCTGTTGAATTTTGGCAACAACAAAGACGACAATGTAAGAATTAATGCATTCTTTGTTATTAAATTTGATTATAAGGATTAAGGACTACCTGCATTGAGTTTTTGAGTCTATGGTTGTTTTGTAAATGCAAACATTTGAATTTTCTTGTTAAGGTTGTAAGTATTAATGCTTGTTTTGATTTATTCAGTTTATATAATACCCGAATTGAGTTTTTGTGTTTTAAGTTGTTTTGGAATGCAAAGATTTGATTTTTTCTTGGTGGGGTTGTAAGAATTATTGATTATTGTGATTTTAATTTGAATTTAAAGAATACTCAGAATCGAAGTTTTTGAGTTTCTGATTGATTTGTATTGCAAATATGTGATTTTTTTTGTTGGGTTGGTGCTGTTGGACATTATTAAATATTTAATGTGTATTTTTGTATTGAAGGTCCCGTTTATGTGTGAAGAATTTGCCCAAGTATGTAGCCGAGGACCGTCTCATAGAATTCTTCTCTCAGAAAGGGGAAGTCACTGACGCCAAGCTTATGCGTACTTCGTTAAGTTTCTCTCCTTTTTGTTCTTTCTATGTTTTTTAACAGTAATGTGAGTTGTAAACAACCTCTGGTGCTGTGAATCCCAAGTTTGTTGGACTGAAACGGGTTAGCTGTATGAATGCTCTATAAGATTCAGTGTTACCTTGTATTTCTGTACTATTTGCTTGAACTCAACTGTAATTTTACTATTAACTTAACTAATTACATAATTAGATTAATTTTAAAGTAAAAATTATTAGGTGATTTTTCTAAAAATGAATTTGGATTAAAAAGTTGGGTCTCATTATATGTAGACCAATTAATTAATATTACATATTTAATTAAATAGCTCATATGTTTCACATTATTTTTTGTCGAAAGAAGATGCAATTTTAAATCGAAACTTAAAGCTAACCAATTGATGGAATGAGGGTAATTTTAAACTATCTTCAATACGATAAAAGTTTTAATCGGTTTTATAAATATAAAAAGGTTACACTCTCTTTTAGCAGATTAAAATGAAAAGCTAAAATAAAAAATACTAACCGAACCCTACTTCCACGCCGACCGATCCGTTTTCCATACTGTCGCTTAAGCCCCTACCGCCAACACAGTATATCCTCTCTCGCAGTCGAAGTCCCATACGCCAATCTGTACGGTGGATTTTAGCTGTTTACGCTGAATTTTGGCAACAACAGCACGACAATGTAAGAATTAATGCATTCTTTGTTATTAAATTTGATTATAAGGATTAAGGACTACCCAGAATTGAGTTTTTGAGTCTATGGTTGTTTTGTAAATGCAAATATTTGAATTTTATTGTTAAGGTTGTAAGTATTAATGCTTGTTTTGATTTATTCACTTTGAATAATACCTAGAATGGAGTTTTTGTGTTTCTGGTTGTTTTGGAATGCAAAGATTTGATTTTTTTTTCTTGGTGGGGTTGTAAGAATTATTGATTATTGTGATTTTAATTTGAATTTAAAGAATACTCAGAATCGAAGTTTTTGAGTTTCGATTGATTTGTATTGCAAATATGTGATTTTTGTTGGGTTGGTCTTTGTTGGACATTATTAAATATTTAATGTGTATTTTTGTATTGAAGGTCCCGTTTATGTGTGAAGAATTTGCCCAAGTATGTAGCCGAGGACCGTCTCATAGAATTCTTCTCTCAGAAAGGGGAAGTCACTGACGCCAAGCTTATGCGTACTTCGTTAAGTTTCTCTCCTTTTTGTTCTTTCTATGTTTTTTAACAGTAATGTGAGTTGTAAACAACCTCTGCAGTCTTTGTGAATCCCAAGTTTGTTGGATGAAACGTTAGCTGTATGAATGCTCTATAAGATTCAGTGTTACCTTGTATTTCTGTACTATTTGCTTGAACTCAACAGTAATTTTACTATTAACTTAACTAATTACATAATTAGATTAATTTTAAAGTAAAAATTATTAGGTGATTTTTCTAAAAATGAATTTGGATTAAAAAGTTGGGTCTCATTATATGTAGACCAATTAATTAATATTACATATTTAATTAAATAGCTCATATGTTTCACATTATTTTTTGTCGAAAGAAGATGCAATTTTAAATCGAAACTTAAAGCTAACCAATTGATGGAATGAGGGTAATTTTAAACTATCTTCAATACGTTAAAATTTTTTAACGCTTTTTAAAATATATAAAAAGGTTACACTCTCTTTTAGCAGATTAAAATGAAAAGCTAAAATAAAAAATACTAACCGAACCCTACTTCCACGCCGACCGATCCGTTTTCCATACTGTCGCTTAAGCCCCTACCGCCAACACAGTATATCCTCTCTCGCAATGAAGTCCCATACGCCAATCATGCGGTGGATTTTAGTCATTACGCTGAATTTTGGCAACAACAGCACGACAATGTAAGAATTAATGCATTCTTTGTTATTAAATTTGATTATAAGGATTAAGGACTACCCAGAATTGAGTTTTTGAGTCTATGGTTGTTTTGTAAATGCAAATATTTGAATTTTCTTGTTAAGGTTGTAAGTATTAATGCTTGTTTTAATTTATTCAGTTTGAATAATACCTAGAATGGAGTTTTTGTGTTTCTGGTTGTTTTGGAATGCAAAGATTTGATTTTTTTTCTTGGTGGGTTGTAAGAATTATTGATTATTGTGATTTTAATTTGAATTTAAAGAATACTCGTAACTGAGTTTTTGAGTTTCTGATTGATTTGTATTGCAAAGATGTGATTTTTTTTGTTGGGTTGGTGCTGTTGGACATTATTAAATATTTAATGTGTATTTTTGTATTGAAGGTCCCGTTTATGTGTGAAGAATTTACCCAAGTATGTAGCCGAGGACCGTCTCAGAAAATTCTTCTCTCAGAAAGGGAAAGTCACTGACGCCAAGCTTATGCGTACTTCGTTAAGTTTCTCTCCTTTTTGTCCTTCCTATGTTTTTAACAGTAATGTGAGTTGTAAACAACCTCTAGTGCTGTGAATCCCAAGTTTGTTGGACTGAAACGGGTTAGCTGTATGAACGCTCTATAAGATTCAGTGTTACCTTGTATTTCTGTACTATTTGCTTGAACTCAACAGTAACTTTACTATTAATTTAACTAATTACATAATTAGATTAATTTTAAAGTAAAAATTATTAGGTGGTTTTTCTAAAAATGAATTTGGATTAAAAAGTTGGGTCTCATTATATGTAGACCAATTAATTAATATTACATATTTAATTAAATAGCTCATATGTTTCACATTATTTTTTGTCGAAAGAAGATGCAAATTTAAATCGAAACTTAAAGCTAACCAATTGATGGAATGAGGGTAATTTTAAACTATCTGCAATACGTTAAAATTTTTTAACGCTTTTTAAAATATATAAAAAGGTTACACTCTCTTTTAGCAGATTAAAATGAAAAGCTAAAATAAAAAATACTAACCGAACCCTACTTCCACGCCGACCCGATCCGTTTTCCATACTGTCGCTTAAGCCCCTACGCCAACACAGTATTTCCTCTCTCGCAGTCGAAGTCTCATACGCCAATCTGTACGGTGAATTTTAGTTGTTTACGCTGAATTTTGGCAACAACAGCACAATAATGTAAGAATTGATGCATTCTTTGTTATTAAATTTGATTATAAGGATTAAGGACTACCCATAATTGAGTTTTTGAGTCTATGGTTGTTTTGTAAATGCAAACATTTGAATTTTCTTGTTAAGGTTGTAAGTATTAATGCTTGTTTTGATTTATTCAGTTTGAATAATACCTAGAATGGAGTTTTTGTGTTTCTGGTTGTTTTGGAATGCAAAGATTTCATTTTTTTCTTGGTGGGGTTGTAAGAATTATTGATTATTGTGATTTTAGTTTGAATTTAAAGAATACTCGTAACTGAGTTTTTGAGTTTCTGATTGATTTGTATTGCAAAGATGTGATTTGTTTTGTTGGGGTTGGTGGTGTTGGACATTATTAAATATTTAATGTGTATTTTTGTATTGAAGGTCCCGTTTATGTGTGAAGAATTTGCCCAAGTATGTAGCCGAGGACCGTCTCATAGAATTCTTCTCTCGAAGGGAAGTCACCGACGCCAAGCTTATCGCGCTTTTAAGTTTCTCTCCTTTTTGTTCTTTCTATGTTTTTTAACAGTAATGTGAGTTGTAAACAACCTCTGGTGCTGTGAATCCCAAGTTTGTTGGACTGAAATGGGTTAGCTGTATGAATGCTCTATAAGATTCAGTGTTACCTTGTATTTCTGTACTATTTGCTTGAACTCAACAGTAATTTTACTATTAACTTAACTAATTACATAATTAGATTAATTTTAAAGTAAAAATTATTAGGTGATTTTTCTAAAAATGAATTTGGATTAAAAGGTTGGGTCTCATTATATGTAGACCAATTAATTAATATTACATATTTAATTAAATAGCTCATATGTTTCACATTATTTTTTGTCGAAAGAAGATGCAATTTTAAATCGAAACTTAAAGCTAACCAATTGATGGAATGAGGGTAATTTTAAACTATCTTCAATATGTTAAAAATATTTTAACGCTTTTTAAAATATATAAAAAGGTTACACTCTCTTTTAGCAGATTAAAATGAAAAGCTAAAATAAAAAATACTAACCGAACCCTACTTCCACGCCGACCCGATCCGTTTTCCATACTGTCGCTTAAGCCCTACGCCAACACAGTATATCCTCTCTCGCAGTCGAAGTCTGATACGCCAATCTGTACGGTGAATTTTAGTTGTTTACGCTGAATTTTGTCAACAACATCACAACAATGTAAGAATTGATGCATTCTTTGTTATTAAATTTGATTATAAGGATTAAGGACTACCCAGAATTGAGTTTTTGAGTCTATGCTTGTTTTGTAAATGCAAACATTTGAATTTTCTTGTTAAGGTTGTAAGTATTAATGCTTGTTTTGATTTATTCAGTTTATATAATACCCAGAATTGAGTTTTTGTGTTTCTGGTTGTTTTGGAATGCAAAGATTTGATTTTTTTTCTTGGTGGGGTTGTAAGAATTATTGATTATTGTGATTTTAATTTGAATTTAAAGAATACTCGTAACTGAGTTTTTGAGTTTCTGATTGATTTGTATTGCAAAGATGTGATTTTTTTTGTTGGGGTTGGTGCTGTTGGACATTATTAAATATTTAATGTGTATTTTTGTATTGAAGGTCTCGTTTATGTGTGAAGAATTTGCCCAAGTATGTAGCCGAGGGCCGTCTCATAGAATTCTTCTCTCAGAAAGGGGAAGTCACTGACGCTAAGCTTATGCGTACTTCGTTAAGTTTCTCTCCTTTTTGTCCTTCCTCTGTTTTTTAACAGTAATGTGAGTTGTAAACAACCTCTGGTGCTGTGAATCCCAAGTTTGTTGGACTGAAACGGGTTAGTTGTATGAATGCCCTATAAGATTCAGTGTTACCTTGTATTTCTGTACTATTTGCTTGAACTCAACAATAACTTTACTATTAATTTAACTAATTACATAATTAGATTAATTTTAAAGTAAAAATTATTAGGTGGTTTTTCTACAAATGAATTTGGATTAAAAAGTTGGGTCTCATTATATGTAGACCAATTAATTAATATTACATATTTAATTAAATAGCTCATATGTTTCACATTATTTTTTGTCGAAAGAAGATGCAATTTTAAATCGAAACTTAACGCTAACCAATTGATGGAATGAGGGTAATTTTAAACTATCTTCAATATGTTAAAAATATTTTAACACTTTTTTAAATATATAAAAAGGCTACACTCTCTTTTAGCAGATTAAAATGAAAAGCTAAAATAAAAAATACTAACCGAACCCTACTTCCACGCCGACCCGATCCGTTTTCCATACTGTCGCTTAAGCCCCTACCGCCAACACAGTATATCCTCTCTCACAGTCGAAGTCCCATACGCCAATCTGTACGGTGGATTTTAGCTGTTTACGCTGAATTTTGGCAACAGCAGCACAACAATGTAAGAATTGATGCATTCTTTGTTATTAAATTTGATTATAAGGATTAAGGACTACCCATAATTGAGTTTTTGAGTCTATGGTTGTTTTGTAAATGCAAACATTTGATTTTCTTGTTAAGGTTGTAAGTATTAATGCTTGTTTTGATTTATTCAGTTTATATAATACCCAGAATTGAGTTTTTGTGTTTCTGGTTGTTTTGGAATGCAAAGATTTTATTTTTTTTTCTTGGTGGGGTTGTAAGAATTATTGATTATTGTGATTTTAATTTGAATTTAAAGAATACTCAGAATCGAAGTTTTTAGTTTCTGATTGATTTGTATTGCAAAGATGTGATTTTTTTGTTGGGTTGGTCTTTGTTGGACATTATTAAATATTTAATGTGTATTTTTGTATTGAAGGTCCCGTTTATGTGTGAAGAATTTGCCCAAGTATGTAGCCGAGGACCGTCTCATAGAATTCTTCTCTCGAAGGGGAAGTCACCGACGCCAAGCTTATGCGTGCCGTTAAGTTTCTCTCCTTTTGTTCTTCCTATGTTTTTAACAAGAATGTGAGTTGTAAACAACCTCTCAGTCTTTGTGAATCCCAAGTTTGTTGGATCAAACGGGTTAGTTTGTATGAATGCTCTATAAGATTCTGTGTTACCTTGTATTTACATACTATTTGCTTGAACTCAACAAAGAACTTTACTATTAACTTAACTAATTACATAATTAGATTAATTTTAAAGTAAAAATTATTAGGTGATTTTTCTAAAAATGAATTTGGATTAAAAGTTGGGTCTCATTATATGTAGACCAATTAATTAATATTACATATTTAATTAAATAGCTCATATGTTTCACATTATTTTTGTCGAAAAGAAGATGCAATTTTAAATCGAAACTTAAAGCTAACCAATTGATGGAATGAGGGTAATTTTAAACTATCTTCAATATGTTAAAAATATTTTAACGCTTTTTAAATATAGAAAAAGGTTACACTCTCTTTTAGCGATTAAAATGAAAAGCTAAAATAAAAATACTAACCTAACCCTACTTCCACGCCCGACCGATCCGTTTTCCATACTGTCGCTTAAGCCCTACGCCAACCACAGTATTTCCTTTCTCGCATGATCGAAGTCTTATACGCCAATCAGATGCGGTGAATTTTAGTTGTTTACGCTGAATTTTGGCAACAACATCACAACAATGTAAGAATTGATGCATTCTTTGTTATTAAATTTGATTATAAGGATTAAGGACTACCTGCACTGAGTTTTTGAGTCTATGCTTGTTTTGTAAATGCAAACATTTGAATTTTCTTGTTAAGGTTGTAAGTATTAATGCTTGTTTTGATTTATTCAGTTTGAATAATATCTAGAATGGAGTTTTTGTGTTTCTAGTTGTTTTGGAATGCAAAGATTTTATTTTTTTCTTGGTGGGGTTGTAAGAATTATTGATTATTGTGATTTTAGTTTGAATTTAAAGAATACTCGTAACTGAGTTTTTGAGTTTTTGATTGATTTGTATTGCAAAGATGTGATTTTTTTTGTTGGGTTGGTGCTGTTGGACATTATTAAATATTTAATGTGTATTTTTGTATTGAAGGTCCCGTTTATGTGTGAAGAATTTGCCCAAGTATGTAGCCGATGACCGTCTCATAGAATTCTTCTCTCAGAAAGGGGAAGTCACTGACGCCAAGCTTATGCGTACTTCGTTAAGTTTCTCTCCTTTTTGTTCTTCCTATGTTTTTTAACAGTAATGTGAGTTGTAAACAACCTCTGGTGCTGTGAATCCCAAGTTTGTTGGACTGAAACGGGTTAGCTGTATGAATGCTCTATAAGATTCTGTGTTACCTTGTAACTATTTGCTTGAACTCAACAGTAACTTTACTATTAACTTAACTAATTACATAATTAGATTAATTTTAAAGTAAAAATTATTAGGTTATTTTTCTAAAAATGAATTTGGATTAAAAAGTTGGGTCTCATTATATGTAGACCAATTAATTAATATTACATATTTAATTAAATAGCTCATATGTTTCACATTATTTTTTGTCGAAAGAAGATGCAATTTTAAATCGAAACTTAACGCTAACCAATTGATGGAATGAGGGTAATTTTAAACTATCTTCAATATGTTAAAAATATTTTAACGCTTTTTTAAATATATAAAAAGGCTACACTCTCTTTTAGCAGATTAAAATGAAAAGCTAAAATAAAAAATACTAACCGAACCCTACTTCCACACCGACCCGATCCGTTTCCATACTGTCGCTTAAGCCCCTATGCCAACACAGTATTTCCTCTCTCGCAGTCGAAGTCCCATACGCCAATCTGTACGGTGGATTTTAGTTGTTTACGCTGAATTTTGGCAACAACAACACAACAATGTAAGAATTGATGCATTCTTTGTTATTAAATTTGATTATAAGGATTAAGGACTACCCATAATTGAGTTTTTGAGTATATGGTTGTTTTGTAAATGCAAACATTTGAATTTTCTTGTTAAGGTTGTAAGTATTAATGCTTGTTTTGATTTATTCAGTTTGAATAATACCTAGGATGGAGTTTTTGTGTTTCTGGTTGTTTTGGAATGCAACGATTTGATTTTTTCTTGGTGGGGTTGTAAGAATTATTGATTATTGTGATTTTAGTTTGAATTTAAAGAATACTCATAACTGAGGTTTTGAGTTTCTGATTGATTTGTATTGCAAAGATGTGATTTTTTTTGTTGGGGTTGGTGCTGTTGGACATTATTAAATATTTAATGTGTATTTTTGTATTGAAGGTCCCGTTTATGTGTGAAGAATTTGCCCAAGTATGTAGCCGAGGACCGTCTCATAGAATTCTTCTCTCAGAAAGGGGAAGTCACTGACGCCAAGCTTATGCGTACTTCGTTAAGTTTCTCTCCTTTTTGTCCTTCCTATGTTTTTTAACAGTAATGTGAGTTGTAAACAACCTCAGTCTTTGTGAATCCCAAGTTTGTTAATTTGAAGCGTTAGCTGTATGAATGCTCTATAAGATTCTGTGTTACCTTGTAACTATTTGCTTGAACTCAACAGTAACTTTACTATTAACTTAACTAATTACATAATTAGATTAATTTTAAAGTAAAAATTATTAGGTTATTTTTCTAAAAATGAATTTGGATTAAAAAGTTGGGTCTCATTATATGTAGACCAATTAATTAATATTACATATTTAATTAAATAGCTCATATGTTTCACATTATTTTTTGTCGAAAGAAGATGCAATTTTAAATCGAAACTTAACGCTAACCAATTGATGGAATGAGGGTAATTTTAAACTATCTTCAATATGTTAAAAATATTTTAACCCTTTTTTAAATATATAAAAATGCTACACTCTCTTTTAAAAAATTATAATGAAAATCTAAAATAAAAAATACTAACGGAACCCTACTTTCACGCCGACCGATCCGTTTTCCATCGCTTAAGCCCCTACCGCCAACACATATTTCTCTCTCGCAGTCGAAGTTAGGAAGATAAACTCCCATACGCCAATCTGTACGGTGTATTTTAGGTATTTACGCTGAATTTTCGCAACAACAGCACAACAATGTAAGAATTGATGCATTCTTTGTTATTAAATTTGATTATAAGGATTAAGGACTACCCAGAATTGAGTTTTTGAGTCTATGGTTGTTTTGTAAATGCAAACATTTGAATTTTCTTGTTAAGGTTGTAAGTATTAATGCTTGTTTTGATTTATTCAGTTTGAATAATACCTAGAATGGAGTTTTTGTGTTTCTAGTTGTTTTGGAATGCAAAGATTTCATTTTTTTCTTGGTGGGGTTGTAAGAATTATTGATTATTGTGATTTTAGTTTGAATTTAAAGAATACCCATAACTGAGTTTTTGAGTTTCTGATTGATTTGTATTGCAAAGATGTGATTTTTTTTGTTGGGGTTGGTGCTGTTGGACATTATTAAATATTTAATGTGTATTTTTGTATTGAAGGTCCCGTTTATGTGTGAAGAATTTGCCCAAGTATGTAGCCGAGGACCGTCTCAGAGAATTCTTCTCTCAGAAAGGGGAAGTAACTGACGCCAAGCTTATGCGTACTTCGTTAAGTTTCTCTCCTTTTTGTTCTTCCTATGTTTTTTAACAGTAATGTGAGTTGTAAACAACCTCTAGTGCTGTGAATCCCAAGTTTGTTGGACTGAAACGGGTTAGCTGTATGAATGCTCTATAGTTGATTCCCTCCATTTTGACCCGTTTCAACAACAACAAACCCAGTGTGGGATATCCCACAGGTGGGGTCTGGGGAGGGTAGGATGTGCATACCTTACCCCTACCTTTGACAACCTCTCTACCTCACAAAGGACGGAGTAAGTTATGCGTACATCCTATCCTCTCGAGACCCCATTTGCGGGATCACACTGGGTTTGTTGTTGTTGAAACGGGTCAAAATGGAGGGAATCAACTATAGATCATTCACACAGCTAGCCACAATTAGCAAAGAACTTGTTGTTGATGTATAGTAACATTAATATTTTTGAGTTGTTCTCAGCGTTTTGAGCCAAGAATTGATTTCTTTGACTGGTATATACGAGTTGCTATTTGGTAGTATTGATATTTTTGGGGTATGTTTATTATGACTTTGAAATGTATTTGATGTCGAATGATTATCATGTTAAGCAGAGATGGGAAGAGCAGGCAGTTCGGATTTGTAGGATTTCGAACTGAGCAAGAGGCTGAGGAAGCTATCAAGTATTTTGACAAGTCATTCATGGATAGTAGTCGTATTATTTGTGAGGTATGTCTTTTCTGCTTCAGTTACTATGATATTCTACTTGGATGGCATACATACTTAGCGGAAGAAGAAAATGCCATATCTCTATTCCTTATTCCATTATTCTGAAATGAGTAGATAGTAGATACACAGAGTTCAGCTACTACATCTGTCCTATTTTATGGGGCGTACTTTCCTTTTTAGTTTGTCCCAAGAAGAATGACATCTTCCTATATTTTGAAATACTTTTCACTTTAAATTTTTTGTTGTACCCTATTTGTAGCCACACAACTGTCATGGTTTGTGTTAGACCACGAGTTCCAAAAATCCTTCTTTCTTAAATTCCGTGCCAAGTCAAACACCGCAACATAAATTGGGACAGTAGGAGTATAAAGATGACACCTTTTTAATATTTTCCAAGTAATTAGTGAAAATCTCCTTATATAAGTTGTAAGCTCAGGAAGATCTTGTTAACTTTATTGCTTATATTCTATTTTTTACATCATGAATTATTTGAATCTTTATTTTCATAGGTTATGGATAATTATTTTTATATAAGAGAGTAGCCATTTATTGGTGATGTGCTTAAATGACACATGAAATTCATTTTCATATAGCCAGATTGCTAGGAAAATTGGGGATCCAAATATCCCTCGTCCATGGAGCAGGCACACTGTGAAAAAACAAGAGAAATTGACAAATGAAGATGAGAATGCAAAAGTAAACAAAAGTTCTAAGTCTACAGGTTTAAAAGGGGACAAAAAGAATAGTAAGCAGGAGAGTAAGGATGGGGATCCTCAGCTTCAAGAGTTCCTTGAAGTTATGCAGCCTCGGAGTAAGTCAAAGTTGTGGGCAAATGATACACTAACAGCTCCATCTCTTACCCGAAGTAAAAAGGATGGTGATAAGCAATCCCATGGAAAAGAGACAAGCCAGCAAAAGATGGATACTGATGTCTCTGAGTTGGACGAGGTTATTAAAAAAGAGGAATCTCTGTCAGATAGTGAAAAATCTGAGAAACCTGACGGCTCCTGTAATGATGAAGTTATGACCGATACAGATTATTTCAAAAGTATAGTGAGAAAAGATTGGTCCGACTCAGAAAGTAGTGAAGGCGATAGTGATAGTGAAAGTGACGCTGAAGGTGGCAAGAACAGTGAAGATGCAAATGCTGGTAATATCCTTGAACCTGATGATACAGTGGATTTTTTGAATGATGGGGTCACCACATCTAACAATGAGTCACTTGAGCTTGCTGACCCTTCATCAAGTGTTAAGGATGAAAAAGAAGATCTGGAGAGCGGACGATTATTTGTTCGTAATCTTCCATACACCACTACGTAATACATCTTCCTTCTTCTTTTTCCCTTTTCCCTTTTTTTTTTGGGTGATTTTGTTAACTCAATATGTTGCTCAGTGTAATGACTTCAATGAACCTAACATATGTTCTTGTGAAATAAATGGTTTTATGCCTCAGGGAGGAGGAGCTGGAAGAACACTTTAGAGCATTTGGCAATGTCTCACAGGTTCATATTGTTGTTGACAAAGACACAAAGAGGTCCAAAGGAATTGCATATGTTCTCTATGTATTACCAGAATCTGCTGCTAGGTACCTGTCAATCTGCATCCAAATTCTAAACTACTGCACTTTTTACCTGCAAGAAGCACACTGATATCCATGCTATAAATTCCGAGTCCTATGCATATGTATGTATGTGTCTATTTTGCATGTTCCAGTGCTTCCTTGCATTGTTCATTTGTTGTTTCTTCCAGGGCATTAGCAGAGCTGGACAGTTCAATTTTTCAAGGACGATTACTTCATGTTATGCCAGCAAAACAGAAAGTTTCTCCAGAGAAGACAGAGTAAGTGTTGTTCCCCTACTCTTTTCAATGTTCATATCCATTGAGATGGTTTGCTTATATACATATATGTCAAGGGAAGCTCTCTCTTTCTTTTTTTTAATGTGGGATCTACCTTGCTATAATAAGATTGGTCATTTATTACTCTGTAGGACAGTTGCTAATACCAAGCAATCTTCAAACACATTCAAGCAGCAGAGACAAGAGGAAAAGAAGGCATCTGAAGCTAGTGGAAATACACGATCTTGGAATACTCTGTTCATGCGGCCAGACACTGTATGTACACTATCCAATATTATAATTTGAAATCATTCATTTCCGTGATGCTGGTGCTCTTCTGTTTGCTAGAAACAGTAAGATCAACTGGTGATTTATTATGTTTCTCAATGTCTACACATGAGTTGGGATACTCCTTGATTTTTCTGTATTCTTGTCAACTTGTAACAAAAACACATCTCTAGAGATGTTACTTTGTATCATGGTAAGTATGTTTTGCTTACAAAAGCAAGTTATTTCTTACTCTGGGACAGTGGAAAGGACTATGCATCCATATAAATGTTCAATCATTTAGAAAATCGCTGGAAGAAATCAATAAGTTTGGATCATTTGGAGGAAAGTTAGAAGAGCTGATTATTATCTTTCCAAAGAGAGATGACAATCCAATAAATTTGTAAGGGAAGTTCATTGGGGTTTGAGTTTTAGGAGGAACCTATAGGATTTGGAGTTGGAAGAATTTCATAATATGGGTTATTGTATAAGGAGGATACATCGAATGATAGATTGGATGCATGGAGATGGAGAGAGGGTAGAGATGGCTTATCCACTGTTAAATCTTATTGCTAGAGTTTATTAGGGAGAGATGAATGTATTTACCCTCATTACTCTATATGGGTTCCCCAGCATCGAGGAAGGTTTGTTTCTTTGCGGGGATAGCAACAAGGGGAGCGATCTTGATAGTAGAAAACCAGAAAGAGGAGGATTTCCTATGTTAGTTGGTGTTTCATGTGCAAATGTTCGGGCGAAGATGTAGATCATTTCCCATTGTTTTGTCAAGTGGCTAATCAATTGTGTAGAGTGGTCTTAATTGGTCTTAATTGGTTTGGGTTGCAAAGGGTGATGCCAAGCACGATAAAGGAGGTGTTGCATAGCTGTGCTTACAAGAAGGGAAGAGAAGTTAAGGGCATGGAATGTTGCCCTTTTAGCAATTATATGCGTTATTTGAAAAAAGAGAAATAGGAGAGCGTTTGAAGGGTTTTAAGATTTTGGAAAACTGCAAAGTAGTCTTTTATTTATGGTTTCCTTTCGGTGTATTCATGTGGTCCCTATTTGTATAGAAGATCGGGTTTCTTTTCTTGAGAACCATATTTTGATGTAGGTCCTCTTTTTTTGGTATACGACTTGTATACGGGCTTCCCCCAATTTTTTTATCCCCCAATTGTGAATAAAATTATTTACGTTATAAAAAAAATTGGTTATATTTTTGAACTTGGGTGATGGAAAGTAATGTATATGCGTAATCCTCCAAGGTCAAGCCCCTTGTTATGGAGGTTGGACTACATGCACAAGATCTTAGGTAAGAGTAGCCTTTGCGTAACTGCAGTCATCAGAGCTAGGTGGAGAAATTTAGTCTTAGCAAAGGTGCTTCATGTTGAGGATATTTGTGTTAATTGATGAAATTAGCGAGAGCTTTAACAAAAGCTTGAAATATGGAGATGAACCTTAGAGTGTAAAGGTTCTAGAATAAGTAGAAGTAAGATTGAATACATGCACCGCAAGTTTAGTCAGTATGAGAAGAGCGAAGTTGAGGTGAGACTAGACAAAATAGCAATGCTAAAATGCAAAGAATATAGATATTTAGGTTCGCCCTTTCAAGGGAAAGAAATGTCAGATGAAGATGTTACACATACTCTAAAATCTGATAGTTGAAATGGAGAAGTACTATCGGGGTGTTATGTGATAGATGGATGCCTACCATAGTGAAAGGTAAGTTCTACATAGGGGTCTTCAAGTTAAACGGCGAAACCAAGTTAAACCGGCAAACCGAGTCAAACTGGCTTAATAAACCCAGAATCCATTTTTTTGGAAATGGCAAAAGTTTTATTTATAGAAAGTACCAACACGGTACAAGAAAAACAAAAACAAAGGAATGCAGATCAAAACAAAGATCCCAAATCTACTGTCTTCCCCCTAGCAAATCCAAAAACTCTATATGCTCATTTGTGCTACCTAGAATCCATTTAAGATGGTTTGGTTTTAAATTTTAAAAAGTGGTAATCTTTGGTTTGTATTTGGTATTAAACAAAAAAGAATCAAACCGAACCAAACTGGCAACTATTCACATAATTATACTTACCTATATATATATATATAGAGAGAGAGAGAGATAGAGAGATAGATAAATATAGATATAGATATTGTTGAAGTTTTTCTTCCTAATTTTTGGGTTTTGCTTTACATTTGAGGCATATTTTATTGTCTTGACCAGGCCTATGTCAGATCATCATATCTAACATTACTACATCGTTTTCATTAATTTCTGATGTTGGTAAAGAGTATTTGTACTTTCACTCCCGTAGATTTTCCAACTAACTTTTCTTACTATTTCACTGAGACCCATCATTCGACCAGAAAAGGGAATTAAATCCAAACTTAATGTAACATTAATTATGCTCTCCGCTCAATTTCATTCTAATACTAATAAACCAATAAGATAAGTGAGATTAGATCCCACCAGCTCGAATCTGCACTCCTTGGGTCGAGTTATCAGTTGTTAGCCTAAGCGGTTCCATCATTCATCTTCCTCATCTCTTCAACTGAATCTTTGTAGTATTCTTCCGAGGTCTTCGTCATGCCATTCCAGCAACAAACACAATTTAGCAAGTTGTGCTAAACATGAGTCGAGAGAAGGCTATACTAGCGCAATTTGACCTAAAGTTGTTTGTGTCTTTTATTTTTATTACCATTAGTATATATATTTAACTTTTTTTTTCACTTTTATTTTTTTCGGTATTGATGATGACATGAGTTGAGCTTAAGTGGAGAAATATGGTCAATGAGAATTCATATGGCCGATCTCTACTTGTTTGGTACCGAGGCACAATTGTTGTAGTAGAGATACTTCATGCACGTCTACTTACAGATAACAATGGCTCAGGGTTATCCATGGTATCTAAAAAGTTAAAGAGGATAATGGTGGCTGGAGAGAGCAACCTATTTCTCTTTAAACAAACCTTAAGGTTGTTAACTTGTTTTTAAATGAAATAAAGGAGAGTTTTGGGAGTTGACCTGGTGTTCCCTGCAACATGAGAACAACCATCATTATCAAGTGCAGTTCCCTTCTATTGGTAGGTTTCTTAAGGAGTAAGGATACAATCTTATACTAAGGTGTTTGTACTCATAGAAAGGTGTTAAGCTAAGGTAATACTCCCCCCCTTCGCAAATTAACATTCACTTTAGCTTAAAAAATTGTCCCAAAAAATTCTCCATCAAAAAAGTTGTCCCAAAAAATTGACACCTTAGAAATTCAGGACTGAAGTTGACAGTTGTTTCCAACTATACCTTTAATATCAATAAAAATGCACATTATTTAAGAGGAAAACTCAATCTACTTTTATTAAATTGGGGTAACTTATTTAACTATACCTTGTATTTATTGTTTTCTTAGTGGTCGCGAAAAGAGCTAAAGCGACTGATCAAATGGGACGGAGGGAGTATGTATAAGTTCTTTCTTCTACATCTTCTGCTTCCTCTTTCTTTACTTTTTCTTTTGTTATCTATCCTTAGAGATAGTTTGCAACTATGTAGGGATTAGTAGTTGAGATTAATAATACATGAATTAGTAATATAAGTATTACTGTATTAGTAATACGTGGATTAGTAATGCAAGGATTGTTTGTTGTTGAATGATTAATTTATTACAAATTAGTATATAATAAATAATTTAGGATATTTGTTTATTCTTTAAATAAATAAAAAAATACTTTAATATTATGAGGGTTAGTTCTGTCATTCTAGAATTTTAATCCATTTATTGCAAATAGACACATTCTTATTCCATGTTCTACACCGCATAAAATATTACACAAATTTCTGCCTAACTATACGTGTATTATTTATGATGTAAACAACAACTAACAACCAAAAAATGTTCAACTTGATGCGGATTTTTATGTGGAGATTGAATTACCTGAAGCCCAACCAAACATGGTACAAATTAACGTTATGCTTTATTTTTTTTTTGGTTTGGGCGGGGGGTTGTGGAAAACAACTTTTACCGATCCTTGATGTTTGCTGTAATAGACTAGGTTTATCTTGTTTACGTTTGATCAGATTGTAGTTATTTTAGTTCCTATATATTCTTCTTTTAAGATGATTTGGTTGTTCAAATCTTTTAAGCTATCTTATTACTTGTCTGATAAATTTCTGAAATGCTTCAGGATCTTTAATTACTTCTCTTTTGGGTTGTGTATGCCTCATACCACGTCAGCATTTGGACTTGTTCTTAAATGTAAAAATGATCTCCTGTTCTTTGAAATATTTTAGGTTGTTGAGAATATTGCAAGAAAATTTGGTGTGAATAAAAGTGATCTTCTGGATAGAGAAGCTGATGATCTTGCTGTACGTATAGCATTGGGTGAGACTCAAGTGATAGCGGAGACCAAAAAGGCTCTTGCAAAAGCTGGAGTTAATATTGCTTCATTGGAAGAATACGCTGCTTGGAAATTTGATGGAGTGAAACGAAGCAATCACGTTATTCTAGTTAAGAACTTGCCTTATGGTTCGTCAGAAGGTGAACTTGCGAGTATGTTTGGGAAGTTTGGGAGCCTGGATAAGATTATTCTTCCTCCCACCAAAACCTTAGCTTTGGTATGTGCTTTTATCGCTGTAGCCTTTGGTTTGAAATGACTATCCTTGAACTGTAATGGTTCTCTATCTGCTTTGTGACTTTTCCCTGCAATAGGGTGATAATCACTCCTTTCCTTCAAAATCATTACCTGAAAATTTTTCTGGTTTGATATTAATAGATCAAGATTCTGTTTCTGTGATTATCAGGTTGTCTTCCTAGAACCGGCAGAAGCACGTGCAGCTTTTCACGGTCTAGCATACAAACGTTACAAGTAAGTGTGTACATCCATTTCTTGCTTTTAGTACAAAGGTGATTTTCTTAGTTGAAAAACTAACGGTATATGTAAAGACAGAATTTCATATCATGACCCATTTCCTGCTTTAGAAAATGCCTTCCAATTTTAGATTTTGCAAGATTGAGATTTCTCCTAGCTTGCCTTCTGTTCTTTCTAGCATGTATCATTTTTGATGTGTTTCATATTCAACATATTTTGATGGAGTCCTGAAAGTTTGGAATTATGAAGTTGATTTTGTCCCTTTGTCCTAATGCAGGGACACTACCTTTTATTTGGAGTGGGCTCCTGGGAATATTCTTGATCAAACAAGTGATCCGAGAAGTGATCTTATTGTTGAAGATGATGCAAAGAGAGTGCTCCTAGAGCAACAAGTGGAAGGAGTAACAGATCCAGATGTTGATCCTGATAGAGTTGAGGTATATGAACTGTAAAACCCATGTTTTCCATCTTTGTATAGAATGTACTTTGGTGCTAAGTCCCAAGTCTTGTATGAGTACTTGCAAGCTGTTGATCAATGGTTGCACCATATGTCACGAAGTTTCACTTTATGAATTCCATCTTGTAATAGTAATTTTTTTAGGGTTTTGATCTTTTCCCTCCCTGATAATTCTGATAATTTAAAAGCTTTGTTGACTCTGGCACTTCTGTTTGATCAATGGTTGCACCATATGCCATGAAGTTTCACTTTATGAATTCCATTCTATAACAATAACACAAACTTTATAAAATTGCACAGAGATGGGCTTGAATGGCGGGGCATGTATATTGAGAATTCATATAAACGACCCAACTAGCTTGGGATTGAGGCGTAGTTATTGTTTTTGTTGCACACAAAAATGTGGAGTACATTACAAATTCTTAAACGAAGTCTTGCATATTAATTCAAGTTTTTTGTTTGCTGCTAATTAACTATGGCCTGCATATGAATCAAAGTGGTTATTGATGGATTATGGTTGATAGTCTGCAAGTCAAGGATTGGGAGAAAGAGACCGGTTCGTAGTAAATCAGAAATAAACATTTCTTAAATATGATTTATACTCTTGGTATCAGCAGACTAAAGAATCATTCTATTCTCTGTACCGAAAACAAAAAGAATTCAGTTACTGGAAATAAGTAACAGGGAAGGGCATTGCAGTTTTAGAAATTCCTTTTGCCTCTTTGTTTGTTCTTCTATCTGCCTTGATTTCCCAGGTTTGTTTTCATGTTTCATTAACCAATCGGCGTTCTTGTTTGCCACCTTTCCAGTCACGATCACTTTATGTCAAGAACCTAAATTTCAAAACGTTGGATGAGAGTTTAAAGAAGCATTTCACTGATCACATAAAGGATGGGCGAATATTAAGCGTGAGGGTAAGTTCTTTTGGCTCTTTTTGTTCCGAGACTTTTACTATCTTAGCAGAGTATTTCCTTCCTGCTGCATGAGAAAATAACTCCTCTTCCTGACACCTGTATATTATTCTGTGTAGGTGAAGAAGCATTTAAAGAATGGAAAAAATGTCTCTATGGGTTTTGGATTCATTGAGTTTGATTCAGTTGATACAGCAATCAATGTTTGCAAGGATTTGCAGGTAATCATTTTTTGTTTCAACATTCTGTCTATACATCTTGGGCTCTTACAACTAATTTTTCAACTTCCCCTCTTGTCATTCAGGGAACTGTTTTGGATGGGCATGCACTCATATTGCAACTTTGTCACACTAAGAAGGATGATCAACTACCAAAGAAAGCTGGGAATGACAAGAGTTCAACTAAGTTGCTTGTTAGGAATGTTGCTTTTGAGGCAACTGAAAAGGATCTCAGGCAACTATTCAGTCCATTTGGGCAGGTACTTCCTCCAACTGTTGGTAACATAGATACTATGTAGTAAAAAGGTGATACGAGGTTTCCTGTGTTGAAAGTGGCAAAGCTAGAGGTTGATTGAGGATAAATGTAGCTGTGAGGCACGAGGATGCATTATGTCCTGTGCATTTTCATTTCCAGTCCACGTGAGAGACACTTCTTTGTGTGGAACTCATAGAATTGCGCAAATGCTGATCTTTTGGTCTGAATCCGCAAAACTGACTTTTACCTAATTAATTAATTATTATTATTATTATAACGGTGGTATCCGGGTCAGCTTGCACCCTTCTTGACTTTCCACCGGGTGCCTACTACTTCACACCACCGCTGGTACGAAAGAGGGGTGGGGAAAAGATGAGGGATAGTGCTAGCTTGGGTATGATGTTGAAGAAACAGAAGAGGGTGTGGGGAAAAGATGAGGATGGATGAAGAGGGGGAGAGACTGGGGAAGGAATAGGATGGGGATGTGGCTTAGTAGACAAACACTCTGTGCATAAGTAAATTAGCTTGAAGGTTGTGGTCTTGTCTCTAGCTATATTAGGCACAATAAAGGCAATTTTGCATGAAGCTAGACTCAGGAGACAATCAGGTCTACTACATAATCCCTCGCCCTTTGGCTCAAAATCTTAAATGCAGCTGAACAAGATTTGTAATCATACGATCCTTGGCTCTAGATCGTTCTAAAATTCTTTGAACGCTACATATTCTTTTTTGTAGGACACGGATTAGGGTAGAAGAGTAGTAGGTAGTCGAGCGTAATCCTACTTACTCTTGCAAACTGGTAGTGGTAGTGTTATTGTTGTAGGTCCGCTTAGCCTATCTTACTAATAGGTGCAGTATTTTTTTATAGTTCCTTGTAATTTGATTTATGCTGTTATGTGTCCTTTAGTGTACTTTGTTTAGCTTATTTTTTACCGGATCTGACTGCTTTTGTTGTTGCTATGCTCTTGCTTATGCTCTGTCTTGAGCCGAGGGTCTCTCGGAAACAGCCGCTCTACCTACCATGGTAGAGGTAAGGTCTGCGTACCCTCTACCAGACCTCACATTGTGGGATTTCATTGGTTATGTTGTTGTTACTACATATTTTTTTGCTGAAATTTATAATTTTGATTGGAAAAAAACAGATTAAACTATAGGGTCTTTATTCAGCCATACTTAACTTTTCTTGGTAGACTATTTTATCCAGATTTAAGTGAGCATTTAGGATTCTCTCCGTTGTGTAATGCTTTTGTTCAAGCGTCCAGCAATAGTGGAATGTGTTGTGGAAATCATGAGTCTGGAAAATGTTGATTTAGACAGAATGATGCATGGTAATTAGCAGGTGATCTAGCAACTAGGAGCTAGGACTAGAAAAAAACCCATTATGATGCTTTGGTTCCTTGAAAGTCTGACATGTATGTTATTTTTGTTTTGCATCCGTCATCACGTTTTCACATAGCTATTTATCTCAACGTCTTTTCCATTGACCTCCAACTGAATTCATCCTACAGATTAAGAGTTTAAGGCTGCCGATGAGGTTCGGGAACCATAGAGGATTTGCATTTGTAGAGTTCGTCACGAAACAAGAGGCAAAGAATGCCATTGAAGCTCTATCCAATACTCACTTGTATGGGCGCCATTTGGTATGTCATCTTGCGATTCTCAAACAATGTATATATTTACCTAAATTTCACCAAATAATATGTTGTGTATGTACATCTCAGGTTCTGGAGAGAGCCAAGGAAGGTGAGAGCTTAGAGGAATTACGTGCTCGCACAGCAGCTCAGTTTAGTACTGAGCAAAATGGGTTTCAAACTTCTAAATTATCCAAGAAGAGAAAGCAAATGGCTATATTGGATGAAGGGAGCTTTAAATTCGAGCGAATTGCTGATTAATACTTCACAACTCCTCCATATGTAACAGGAGGATGGGTTTTTTCTTTCCCTATTGTCCCCAATTAGTTGTCCTATATAGGTTAAAGCTACTAGTTATGCAGTCTTAGTAGTAAAAGGTACTAAGATGAGAGCTTGTTTAATCATTTTCACAGAGTAAAAGAGCCAATCTTGTTGCAATGTGGTGGCACTTGAGAGTTCTCTTGGCTTACTAAATTAGTTATTTTTTGTTTGAGATTAGGTCCACTCAGAACTTGAGTTTTGCAGTTTTCTTCATTAATGTGATCTCTGGATACCCTTCTCATTTTATATTGTAGCTCATGAAAGCTTTACACAGACTCTTTTGCAAAGTTAATTTGTACTTATGCTGGTCAGTTTATGATAAAAAGACCCAAGTAGGTAAACATAGTTGGATCCCTTTGGATGTTTCTTCTGGATTGTTATTATAGTGAAGATGTAGGGTCCCCTAAAATAATATTTCTTGTCGCTAGCTAGGGGTTAATAAAGGAGTGTTGTTTCTTATCTTCGGAAAAACTTATTGTCTCGGAGGGGTGAATTTATTATTCACATTTTGAAGTTGAACACTGAATTTTTTTGTCGATTTAAAAGAGAAGTGTCGATTATATCTTTTAAAAGTGAGCCAGTGTGAAAACATGGACAATTTGTTAATTTGACCACAATTTTGGTTTATCAAAGTCTAAACAAAGACTGATAAAATGAAAGAAAATAAAGAAAGACAACAAATAGGTGTTAACACTTTGCATAGCATTTTTTTTCTTTTTGGTCATGCGCAATCTCATGAGAAATCAAAAAAGGACCAAGGGAGTTGGTAATAACGCCATTGCAACAATTTTAGAAAGAATTTATTTGTTCCTTGACTAAACAGAATGAAATACTTGTCCATTTTAATATATCAAAAGAAAGATAATTTTTTTTATTTTTTGTTTTACCCTTTATATTAATTTTCATTTTAAATCGGTTTTTAAGTCTATTAAAATTATACACTAATTAATATGAGTATTATAATAAAATACATACTTCATTTATTAATTTTAAGTAGCGTGCAAAATCAGAGATGGACAAGTAAAATAAACGGAGTTAGTAGTTATCTTTATCTTGATTAATTAATTACTTTTGAGCTAGATTTTCTTTCAAAGAAAATAACACTAATACTACTTTACCAGTAAATTAAACATGTTCTTTTGTTGGTAAAAATATGTCTTGCCACCAAAAAATTCACTATTTTATGCTTAATTATACAAAATTTCAACTTTTCCATTGACAAAAGTGGGTGTAGATTCTTTCCAATTCCCTAACCATTTTCAGTGAGTTTCTTGGCGAAATCTTTCAAGAAAAATTGTTTCTTTATCCCCCCAAAACCTTTTCTTTATCCCCTTTTAGTCCACTCTTTACATTTCTGCTACTCACTATTTCCCTAATTTTGGTTGCATTTCCGGTCCTTCTGCCTTGTTTGCCTCTTTTTTCAACTGGGTATGCCTTAATCTTGAGCTAACTTTGTTGTTTCTTTAGGGTTTGGATTTTTATCATGAAATTATTAATTTCCATGATTCTTTTCTTTGTGGATTTACTTTTAAGTGTATTTCTCTTCATTATTGCTTGTTCTGTATATGAGATCCCAATTTATTTTTGTGGGTTTTAGTATTTGATATTTATTGTTGTTTACTGTAAGTAATATTATACATTGTTGTTTTGTCAGAATTACTAGTATAATTCGTTTTCTTTGTGGGGTTTCTTTAATTTTTGTGTTCTTTAATTCTGCTTATAGTGCACCATTGAGATCTTCCTTGTTACTGTTTTTTGGTGGGACTTAGTAGGCGTTTGGCCATAGATTTTAAATATTTTTCACAAATATATGAAGTTGAAGTTGAAGATGTAGTTGTGTTTGGTTATACTATTTGCAAAGGAGAGAAGAGAGCATTTTATTTGGAATTTATAAAGATGGAGTTGGAAAACAGGTTTGGAGCACTTTTCCAAATTTGGAATCCAACTCCAAGTTGGATTTGAAAATTTTATAACCAAACACTGATTTTGAAATAAACTGAAAAATTAATCTGGAAAATAATGAATAATTCTCATGGCCAAACTGCTCTTTAGAGTTTGGGATTTGGATTTACTGTTAGTGGACTACATTGATTATAAAAGTTGGTGTCAATTTCCTGGTTCATTTGTGAAAGTTTGTGACCCTTTATTTTTAGTGATTTCTTGATTTATTGTTGTGTTTGTTTTGAATCTTTATAGAGGCAATGTCGCAAGGCTACGTGATTGAGCTCTACTTTGATCCTGCGCTGGAAAACCAGGTCTTAAAGGCCTGGAATGTATTGGCTCGGTGCCAGATTAGCACTCAGCTTATTGAGATTGAGTCTAGACCTCACATTACCCTCTTCTCGAGTCCCTATTTTGATCCATCAAAGCTTGAGAACATTGTAAAGAATTTTTCATCCAAGCAAGAATCTTTGCCTCTGCCCTTTGGTTCAATTGGAAGCCTCCCAAGTGACGACAATGTTCTGTTTCTTGCCCCAACTCCGACTTTGTCTCTCCTTCAGTTCCATTCTCATCTGTTTGATGCTATGAAAAAGGAGGGAATTGAGATTGCGGAGGAGAATCGTCCTGATACATGGATTCCTTATTGCCTGGTAGCTGAAGAAGTGCCTAAAACTCGTATGGGCGAGGCATTCACTGTTTTGAGGGATCTGAAATTACCTGTTGCTGGATATGCTATGGAAATTGCACTTGTCGAGTATCCTCCAGTTCGTGAAGTATTTTCTTTTGTGCTTGGTAATACAGTTGAACGATGAGGCTTCAGACATGTAATTCTGTTGATTTTAGTTTAGGCTTTTACATTTCATTTCCTATATTGTTGCTATTGTAGAAACTAATGTAGATGGTAGAGTGCTATTATCTTTGCTAAATGGTCATTTGCTTTGATGAAATATTAGTTATTTCCAACTCTTTTCTTATTGTTCGTACTTGCAATTGAGATTTTGATCTCTTATGTCAATGTTGGTGATATTAACATGCTTATTTTTCTCTTATCAATGTAAAATCTCTGGTGGACCACTATTACCATAGACATTATTTGCTTTTGTGGTCTATCTTGTAAAACTTGAACATGGTTTTTGCTTATGTGTTCTACTACTGTGTAAGTCTTGAATGTGGTTTCTTTCATTCAAGTGTAGTATATTTTAATTCTTGTTACGTTTAGCAAGCTTGTATCATGTGAGATAAATTTGATTCTGTTAGATAATGTTGAATATAAAATTTGCTTGTGTTTAATAATGAAGGAGAGCCTTGGCGTAACTGTTAAAGTTGCGGCCATGTGACCAGGAGGTCATGAGTTCAAGCCGTGGAAATAGCCTCTTGCATGAATGCAGGTACAAAAGACCCTTGTGGTCCGGCCCTTCCCGGATCCCGTGCATAGCGGGAGCTTAGTGCACCGGGCTGCCCTTTTTGTGTTTAATAATGTTGGCTTTGACATTATTGTGTACACCTCCTAATTTGCAAGTCTGCAAGATCATGTGCTTTCTTTAGATTGTAAGATATTCTGGTGCTTGTTGAATTTGATATGATTGAACCATGTGAGGGAAGTACAGAAGCTATCAGCTTGGTATGGTTGGTAAGGCAAATAAAAGTTGGAGAGATATGAAGCAGAGTTGTTTGATAAACAGGTTGACTAAACTGGAGAACATGACAAGAACAGTCCCTTATGTTTAGCGGTTGGTTTTGAATAGTCCTTTTTCTTATCAAGATTCCAGATAGTCCTTCAAGTATCTCCTGAGCAATTTTAGTCCTTTATGTTTACTAAAACTGAATATATTTTCTTAAACAAGTAAGCATTTTATAAATTAAAACAACCAAGCACTAAGTCAAGCTTGTTATACATGATCTGGAATCCCCTTATACAAGAACAAAACGAAGGAAGGGATCCCATTTGTACAAAAATCCTATTTCCTGTAGTGAATTGATGTAGTCTAGCATGCTGTCTTCATTCTTTGCATATTGAGTTTGAGTGTTGCACCAAAAATCCAAAAACCATAGATATCTGCAATTTAACAGCTGTACAGGGTTCTCTTATAGCACCTGGAGTTGCTTTCTCCGCAAAAGATCCTATATAGTACAAGCAGGCAGTATGAACCGTGTTCTTTCAGTGATTTTCTAATCCCCCACTGCCCAAGGTGGACAACAATTCCTTCACTGTTTTAGGCCATTACAACTGGCATATTGAATAAGTTAAAGAATAAGTTCCAGAGTTGTCTAGTTGCATAAACAAATGATTGCTGCTCTCCTCCTCCTTGTCACACAACTACCATCATCAACATATCATCATCTCCCTTCCGCAGTAGATTGCATTGTGTTAGGCAAACATCATGTTTAAGAAGCCACATGAAACATGCTACTTGATAGGGGGCTTTACTTTTCCATATCTGATACCAATGCAAGTGGTATTGCTTTCCAGATCCTTGTTTAGCTCCCTTTAATATGAATCAACTTCGAAAACTCCATTCCTTTGCCTTCCCAATATTAGCTGATCTTCCTCTTCTGCATTTAGATTCACCTTCTCTTCTTTTAACAAGAGGACAATCCTTGGCATATCCCAACCAAAAATGAGCAATTTTGGTCTCCGTCATAATTAAAACGCAAAATATAGTTATATTTTACGAAATTGGCTCGTCAAAAGCACATGAACTGTTTAAACTAGAGAAACCGTTGAGACAGATTTCACTTCTCCCAATTATCTGGATTTTATTTCTGTTGTCGGCCTCTGGCGCTGTTTTTTCGGAGTTCTTCATAAGGTATGAATTGGAAGAAGTATTCTGCTGATGGTTTCTTTAGTTTAAACAGTTCACGTGCTTCTGAGGAACCTGTTCTACAAAACATAAAGGACTAAAACTGCCCAAGTGTATATTAAAAGGATTATTTTGAACAATCCCCAAACACAAGGGTCTATTTTTGTCATTTCTCATAATACTGCTGAAAATGCCGTAGGGCAATGTGACCTTGAAACTATGCTTTGGAAATACTGGATTGATCATAGAGCGTCTTGCTCAAAGATATACTGTTGTTTTCTGCAATTTTGAATATGTGAAGCTCTTATTTTCACAGTAGAGAACTTTCAAATTTAACATCTGTAGCATATATTAACTTCTTTTGCATTTAACAAACATATTAGGAACTTGGTCTCATTAGTTTTGGAATGTGAGGGCCACAATTTGTTTTGTTAAATAGTATCTAGAGTTGGTGTAGCCTCTTATGTAGTTCTACTTATGTTAATGAAATGAGTATTGTGTTCTATATTTAGAGATACTCTGAAGTCTGAGGTCATAGTTGTCAAAAAGTATTGATCTTTGAACTTTAGCTTATTGTACTGGTGTTTTCAGATGTGAAAGATCCTAAAATAATGGTATAAGATTCATTCCAGTTTTACCGGATGCCACTGAAAGGACTAAAATATGGTATAAGATTACGTTGACTGACATATTTCTTCCTTCTTGGTCTATCTCTGAGACCATGAGGTCGTTTTTCTTATGCTGGAGGTAGTTCCTGATGTCTGATGATTGATATATTTTACAATAGCAGTTGATGAGAGCGAATTGTTTGGCTTTTACATTAGTCATAAAAGCTTTTTCCAGAATGTTAAAATTTTGGAAGTGGATTGTAGGTCTGGCAAGGCAGTAAATGAGATAGTAAAACTTTTGTAGCAAAGTTGTGGATATCGTTTTAAGATTTCCGGCTGCCATACTTTGAATTTTGACACATATTTACTGTTTGGAAATGCTACTACATGCTGATCTTTTCATATTGTGCAAAAGCTAAATTTCTGTATCTGGTAATGTTGTTGTTAGGCCTTTTGCTTATCTTGCGCAAGACCAATCTCATTAGGTTGTGTTTCCTTGTGTTTGCAGCATGAAAGCATGACTTACATCAAATTTTCTATGAAATATCATAGAACTTAAGTTGTGTCTGACACATACATGTAATTAGATTGACCAGAATTGCTAGTTGTTTTGTTGGAACAACATAAGTAATGCCCGACTTTCCTCGTTCTAGTTTCTTTGTTAGATGCTTAAGTAGCATAGGAAACCTCATTTTGGTTATTCTTGGGAAACTAGGTGTATCTAGCAGAGCTGCTTTCCAGGTTTTAGCATGTTTCAGTGAATGAATATCCCATTAAGGACTAGCCTCTTTCGATCCGTCAGTGACATTGTCATTGATAACAACAACATACCCAGTGTAATCTCACAAGTGGGGTCTAGGAAGGGTAGAGTGTACGCAGAACTTACTCCTCACCTCATGAGATGTTGTCATTGATGTTATCCAAAAATGTGTACAAGTTTGAAATCCTAGTTATTGATTCATGCAGACTTTTTCCAATATGTAATAGTTTCTCCTTTAATAGATAAAAATTCACAGTTTTCCTGCCAACTCAGATTGTATTATTCTGCTGACAGATCCCCTCTTCAGTCTTTGAATTACACCGTGCCTCTAAAATTAATTTGGAAGGAGATCCAAGCTAATCCAGTTTGAGTTGCTATATGTTTTTGGTATGCCGTATGCCACTGTTGTATCATGTTCATGCTACACTTATTGACGTTCAGAGAGCAAAGCAATTATAAGGAATGCAAGATTAATCATATAAAAAAACGGAAAAGGGTAAAAGATGCCCTTAAACAACGTGGAATTAAACAAAAATGCCATCCGTTAATAGTTGGTCCAAAATGCCCTTTTCTAATAAAATTATTATTTCTTTTTAAATATATTTTTAATAAAATATTATTTTTAAAGATCAAATTTTAAAAGAAAAGAAACAAGAGAGGGTTCTTTAGAAATAATATTTTTATTAGAAAAAAGAATGTGTTTAAAAAGAAAAAAAATATGTTTATCAGGAAAAGGGTATTTTTGACCCAACAAACTACTTATAAGACATTTTTTAACCAAATTATTAACGGAGGACATTTTTATTCAAGGGAAATGGGTCAAATTTTCCCTACAACTATGTTTTATGAAACAACATTTTCCTTTGTCAAAATTTGAGATAAAAACGGACCTCCACATAAGCTGCCAAAATGGAAGAAATAATGACATGGCTGCCAACGTGGAAAGACCCTCCACTGTCGATCAACAACCTCATCGGAGCTCCTACCAAACAAGACCGTGAGAACTCTCCCCATGCCGGATCTTAATAAATAGTTTTAATCTTAGGTTCCGGAGAACGATTAATTTCTCTCCAGCTATGGCGATTAAGCTGATCGGGATTGGAAAATCGATAAGTATCAACATGAGTATCGTCGAAGAACCGCCAAGATCTTCACCGGAGATCCACCCTGGCGAAACCACACAAATCGGGATACGAACTAAAAGTCCTCAAACCGATGCTAACACCGCCATTATTTCTCGGATGATTGTTAAGTGAATTCCGATCTACATTATCGAACCATGTGCGTGGTGTTGTTAGATTTGGATTTCGAATTTCATTAAACCATTGGCTATTTGGTGTTGATGGGTCCGATTTCTGATAATTGGAAAAGCAATTTGATGATAATCATAGGGATTTCTCTATTCATTCTTATTTCTGCTGTGAAAACCAACACTACATTAACATAATCCAAGATTTTCTTCACATTCCTTGGACTAAATATATTACTACTACTTGTAAAAGAGAGACTCGAGGGTACTATGAGAACTAAGAAGAAAATTGCTCCCCTAAATATATCACTATTATGAATATCGTCTCTCTGTTTTATGTTGTGTGCCGTCACCGAATTTGACCACCGGACGGCTGGCCACGAACCACGACCACCCCACCACGTCGCCGGAGAGGAGAGGGTGGTTGTGGCAGTGCTGGTTGTTGACGATGGTATGGTGGTGGTGAAGCAGTGAGTTGTGGTCGATTGGAGAAGAGGGAGAGGGGAGGTTGGTTGTGGTGACGTTGGTGATCGTGGTTGGCGGAGACGACAATGGTTGGTGGTTTCACGGTGAAGCAGTGATGTAGCAATAGGAGTTCATGGTTGTTGTGGTTGAGGTGATGCTGACGAAACTGTTGGCTTCGCCGGTCATCACTCCGATGTGATGGTGGTGGTCTTTGTGATAGTGGTCTGCCGACGTGGATCCGAAGTGACATCTACGTGGATCTGATGTGGCGTCCAACACACATTTTCATCAATCTGAAGGCAAATTTAACAAGTTTGCAAACAGTGAAGGTATATTTGATCCCAAAGTTTGACGGAGGGCAATGTTATTCCATAAAACATAGTTGGAGGGCAAATTTAACCCTTTTTTCCTTTATTCCGGTGCGGGTTGCGAGAGCGGTACCAAATCGAGGCAAACTCTAAATACTAGATATGACCAAAGTCGTCCATCCTAGATTTAACCGAACCTAAGGACTTTTTGAACAACCTTGTCTTGGGGCGTCTTTGGCTTTACGATAGAATGCTCGCCGGAGAAAGCCAGGTGTCGTAGGTAAGCTCTATTTAGCCCGGAGCATTGACTCATTACGAACAAAAAAGTGGAATTCAATCCCAGTTATACACTCCCTTCGTTCTACGAAGCCTTGTTGATTCTGAACTTCGTTCGCGAGGGAGCATTCAAAGGTCTTGTGCCTGCGCTATCGAGTCACGTGCCTAACTTCCAATCGGTGAACCACGCGAGCTGGTTTGATGCGTGAGGCAGAGGACTCGTAGTACCCCTTTGAAACCCCGTCTTTTTGGGCATCAATCCGATTCTCTTCCTCTTTTTAACAGTTTTCCCAAACCAGGATATCATGCCTATCCCGAAAAAATAGACCTTCTTTCTTTGATTTGAAGCAAGATTTTTGTAAAGTAGCAAAAGTGGAAAGAAAAAGCTCCAAGTCCGCGACCGACTAAAAAAAATCTCTTTATTTTTTTTCCCAACGACAAAGGAACTTACGCATTCACCCTGACAGGCTAACCCGAGCTTACCGAGGGCCACCTTCTATAGGCTCTTCGGGGACATTTTTTACCCTTAAAAATTACATTTTGTGATAAGCATCTTTGAATCTATTCAGCAAGTCTTACGACTATTGAATTTTGATACATCCTTCATTTAATTTATGTGACATTTTCTTTAAAAACATTATTCTAGATCATTTGCGCCACTTTAAAAATAATTCATTTAACTATACAAATTTGAATTTTCATGTGATATTTCTATACTAAACTAATTTTCTCACCATCACTTCAATATTTTGTAAACGACAAGGGACCTAGTTCAGTGATACAAAGCAAAACATGGAGGGAAGTGTCTGGAATTATTCTTACTTTTCCTTTTTCCACACGTGATTTTACCAAATACTTCAATCATAAGAAGCCATGCCTAACAAATAAATAAACAAAAAGACCGGTAGTAATCAATCACTTGGCTATCAGAGATATTTTCTTTTTTTAGGGAATACAAAGAACATATCATTTTTATAAGGGGAAATGGTTAGATTTGCCCTCCAACTATGTATTAAGGATCACATTTGTCCTCCGTTAAAGTTTGGGATCAAATATACCCTCCACATTAGCAAAGTTGTCAAATATACCCTCAGTTGGACGGAAATCCCATGTGGATGACATTGGATCCACGTGGAGGACAATAAACACATGACAGGTGGGACCCACATCGCCACCCTACTGCTTCAACCAAACGACCCCTGTACCACCACTCCGACCTCCAACAACCACCATCGACCACCCCATTGCGTACACCACTACCAATATACAAGCACAACCACACCATAAACCAATCAACATCACAGCGACCAACAAACACTTTGGTGAACCCCATCAAACTCCAGCCAGATCCACGAGCAGACCCACCACGTCACCATCGTCTCCGGTGAATCACAACAACGACAACATCACAACTCCCCGCATCCATCGCTGCTTCGCAACCACCAGCAACCACCAGATGGGTTGTGTAGAATTTAGGATGCCGCTATCGATGTGGTTGAAGCAGTGGTTGCCCCTTTTATGAAATGTCACCTACCAACCTTGTCATGTACAAAATTAACTCGCTTCAGTAAAATGATTGTAGCTGATTGAACATTAATTGTTGATGATGTTAACCCCATTTTCATGATTTTAAATTGTTGATGATTGCATTGTGCTATCTACTATACTAAAAGCTGTTAACTTTTCAACTACACAACCCATCCTGGTCGATTGGGTGGAGTGGGTCGATGAGGTTAGGGGTTCGACAGTTGGATGATTATATGGTGACAGTGACCGGTGGGTGGCTGTCGGGGTTAGTTGGGTTCCGGTGACGGGTGATGAAAGGGTGTCGGTGACTGGTGGGTAATTGGCTGGTGGGAACGAAGTGACGCCGGTGACAAATGGGTTGGGGGAATCGGGTTGGATTGGAATGACGGTGGTGGAGGGTTGGTCGATGGGACGATGTCGATAGCGGCATCTGGTGTGGTGTGGTGCGGTAACAGTGGTTTGGGTAGTGGGGTGAAGGGCGATGACTCATCGACGATGGCGGTGGTTGGCTGCTCCAGTTCACCGGAGCTGGAGCTCCTCGCCAGAGCACGGGAGACGCTGAACATAGAGAGTAGAAGTGGGTGGCGATGTGGTCCCACCTGCCATGTGTTTATTGTCCTCCATGTGGATCGGACGCGGCCTCCACGTGATCCAATGTGGCATCCACATGGGATTTCCTTCCAACTGAGGATATATTTAACAACTGTCGTACCCATTTCTTAACACGGTTCGCAACGTAATGGGTCGATTCTCTGGATTGATTAATGTTGTTGAAGAGTCGCCACCTAATTATTCTAAGGTGAATTAGGGCACCTAAATGTTAACTAAATACTGCAATGTGAACTCCGATTACTGGTCTGCGAAATTATGAGATTCTAGGTAAGAGTTATTTATTATCCTAAAGGGAAGGAGTTAGGCACCCTTTAAGATCCGCTAACTTGCAGTTATCCGGTCAAACTCAAATTAATTATTATGCTAAGAAAATGCATGTTTAAAAAACGTAAAGTTAAAATGATGTTGCAAGTATTTAATGAAGGATGCATTTTGTACAAGTATGCATTTGTATGACATTATTTTAAAATACATGTAAAGTTGATTTTGGATAAAAGTATGCATTTGTATGAAAGTTGATAAAATACATGCAAAGTTGATTTTTCGAAAAAGAAAGAAAAAAAGGTATGAATTTGCATAAAATAAATATTTTTGCATTTTTTTAGTAAATGGGGAAAATAAATTATTTATTAGTATGATTAAAATGCAAAATAGAAGATGACCAATTTGTTTTGAAAGTTTTGAATATGCATAACGAGCCTAAAATAAATAAGTTAGCGGTGAGTTTCCAGTTTTAAACTACCCTTTCTAATTTATTAATTCTAAGCCTACCTATTCTAAACCTTTCAATAATTACACAAATACAATAAATAATATTACAATACAGAATAAAATAAAACTAAATTAGAGAAAATAAAAAAAATAAAAAATAAAATAAATCATCTCCGAGGGGTATCTTGCCTTCCTTAACTTTCGTAAGTGTTCCTTGCAAGCTATCAAGACCAAACGGTTAGAAACAATTGAATATAAATAACTTCGGATCCGTACCCAAAACAGTAAATGTTTTTATTACGGAGGACTCAGACTTAAATTTTGAAAAGATCATTCCAATCACGTCGTGGTTGCGAACATATGACTCGTTGGTCATTTCCGTCGCCTTGCCTACCGAACATGTTGGTCTCTCGGGTGAAATAAAAAGATTTAAGTTTCATCCTTACCCATTTTCCGAAGGAAAGCAAACCGAGGGACAACCTATCCGGAAGGGGCATGACCTCAAATTAATTTATTATCATCGGCCCAAGTGTAGTATCATGTTCAAATCGGTGAATTTCAAAAATATTGCAGCTGTCAGAAACAGTCTTAAAGCAACAATTTTTAGCCAAGAAACCGGCAGCAACTATGCTAAAAAAATACAGCAATGATAAACATCAAATGTGCCTGAAATGCAGTAAAAAAATGTCTTTAAAATGCAGTAAAACACCTCCCTAAAATGCAGCAAAACAACCCTTAAGATGCAGCAATAGTGGCCCTTAAAATGCAGTAAAAACAGCCCTTAAATGCAGTAAAACAACACTTAAAATGCAGTAAAAACATCCCTTAAAATGCAGCAAAACATCACTTACAATGCAGTAAAAACAACCCTTAAAATGCAGCAAAACAACACTTAAAATGCAGTAAAAACAACCCAAAATCCATTCTTTACATGGTATTAGAGTCAGACTCATTCCAATTCTTTGTTCACCGATGTTGGGCTCCCAAATTATGTTATCCACGCTTCAGTTAACAAGTTCTGGGTGTGTGGAGAGTGTTAAGAGTACCACATTGTATATGGAATGGAAACATAAACTCCTTATATGGACTTGGACAATCCTCATCCTACAAGCTAGCTTTTGAGGTTGAGTTAGGCCCAAGATCCATTCTTTACAAATTCTTATTTACTATAAGCAAGCATGTTGAAACTATCTATTCTATAATATTATAAGAAACAAAAGACATTTAGAAAGGTGTTAATAAAATGATACCATTTTCATCAATAATTAAGGATCACCTAGTTGAGAATAAGAGAGAAATATGCAGATATAACTCAAATTGAATGTAAATGAGAATGCACACATTATCTTTGAATTTACTCAAGGAGATGACCTTTGAAGAACTTATTATCAAACTCCAAATTCAGGAAGTTAATAAGAAGGCCTTGCCTAGGGGTAAACAACCCGCTGAGGTAAAGGCAAATCTGGCTGAGGCCAAAGGGAACCCAAGAAAGAAGCACAAGTTCCAGAAAGACGGCAAGACCCAAGCAGCGGAGAAGTTCAAAGGAAACTGTCACCAATGTGGGAAACCTGGTCACATGATCAAGGACTGCCACAAGCTCAAGACTGAGCAACAAGAGAAGGCCAAGGCTAAGGGCAAGGCACAAGTTAACGTCGTCAAAGACCAGTTTTTGGATGACATGATTGAGGAGTTCTCAGCGGTGGTGCTAGAAGCAAATCTTGTTGAGAATCCCATGCAATGGTAGATGGACACAGGTGCTATAAGACACATCTGTTCCAATAGAAATGCCTTCTCCACTTATACACCGGTTACAAATAAGAAGATTTTCATGGGCAACAACGTTTCCTCTGACGTGCTGGGGGTATGAAAGGTAGTCCTGAAGATGACTTCTGGAAAAGAGCTCACTCTGAAGAAAGTGATGCATGTTTCTGAGATTAGAAGAAATTTAATTTCAAGTCATTTATTAGTTAATGCTGGTTTTAGGCTAGTGTTTGAGTCCAATAAATTTGTAGTCACTAAGAATGGAACGTTTGTAGGAAGAGGATTCGTCTGTGAAGGCCTCTTCAAAGTTAACGCCATGTCTGTATTATGTACAAGCAATAATATTGAAGCTTCTTCTTACTTGCTTGAGTCCTCTAATTTATGGCATCATAGATTATGACATGTCAACTACAAGTCCATCCAAAGGTTGGTAAAGTTGGAGTTGTTTCCGTCTATTGACTTAAACCCTCAACATAAGTGTGAGGTGTGCGTAGAGGCAAGACTCACAAAGCTTCCTTTTCGATCCGTCGAAAGGAATACCGCTCCTCTAGAACTTATTCACACAGATATATGTGATTTGAAGTTTGCACAAACTAGAGGGGGGATCAAGTACTTTGTGACATTCATTGGTGATAACACAAGGTATTGTTACCTTTACTTGTTGAAAAGTAAAGATGAAGCCTTTGAAGCGTTCCAACGTTACAAAGCAGAAGTTAAGAACCAACTACACATGCGGATTAAATCCATTCGTAGTGATAGATGGGGAGAATACGTAGCACCATTTGAGGAATATTGTGCCAAATCAGGCATTGTTCATCAAACGACGACTCCATACTCACCTCAGTCGAACGGTGTGACGGAACGTAAGAACCACACATTGAAGGAAATGATGAATGCCTTGCTCATCAATTCCGGTCTTCCCCAAAAAATGTGGGGAGAAGCCATCCTTACCGCTAATACGATTCTTAACAGAGTTCCACCTAAGGGTAAGGACAAAACTCCATATGAATCATGGAAGGAAAAAAAATCCACCTATAAATATTTAAAGGTATGGGGTTGTTTGGCAAATGTCGAAGTACCTAAGCCAAAGCAGGTCAAGATTGGGCCTAAGACTGTAGATTGCATCTTCATCGGATATGCAAATAACAGTAGTGCTTATCGCTTCTTAGTGCATAAGTCAGTTATTTCAGATATCCATGGGGTACAATCGTGGAATCAAGGAATGTCAATTCTTTGAGGATACTTTTCCTAGAAAGGAAAAAGACATAACCTCTCGCAAACGAAGTTATAAACAAAGCTCTCAGGAATCGGGAGTCGTTGATGGCCCGGATCTAGATGGTTCAGATCAAGTGGATCTCGAAGTGGTTGAATATCCGGAATCTAGTGTTCCAGATTCTCAGAACTTGGAGACTCCAGAGATGGAACTAAAGTGAAGTAAAAAGGGCCAGAAAGGATAAATCTTTCGATTCTGACTTTGTAGCTTATATGGTTGATGATGAACCAAGGACAATTGCTGAAGCATTGTCAACTCCAGAGGCACCGCTCTGGAAAGAAGCTATTGAGAGTGTAATAGACTCCATTCTGCATAACCATACTTGGGAGTTGGTTGATCTTCCTCCGAGAAATAAACCGTTTAAGTGGATACTCAAACGGAAGTATAAAACAGATGGGTCTATAGATAAGTACAAGGCCATGTTGGTAGTCAAGGGCTATCGGCAAAAGGAAGGCCTTGACTACTTTGACACGTACTCCCCGGTGTCTAGGATGACGTCCATACGAGTATTCATTACAATCACAGCATTGCGTGAAATTTAGATACATCAAATGGATGTCAAGACAACCTTCCTAAATGACGATTTGGAAGAAGAAATCTATATGGAACAACCTGAGGCGTATGTGGTTCTAGGGCAAGAGAAGAAAGTCTGTCAGCTTGACAAATCTCTGTACGGGCTAAAACAAGCCCCGAAAAAATGGCATGAAAAATTTGATAGTACTCTACTATCGAAGGGTTTCGCCATTAATGAGTGTGACAAATATGTCTACATGAAAGATAACTCTAACTTGTTCGTTATGATATGCATGTATGTAGATGACATGTTGATCACAGGGAGCAGTCCTAGCATAATTCTAGAGACTAAGAACATGTTGAAACAATGCTTCGACATGAAGGATATGGGTATATAAGATGTAATCTTAGGGATAAAAATCTCTAAGACATCTGACATACTGGTGTTATCTCAGTCTCACTACATCGATGATGTTTTGAGAAAGTTCGAGATGTTTGACAGTTCGCCTATAAAGTCACCAATGGATAGAAATCAAAAGCTTGATAAAAATCGTGGTGCAACCATCTACCAGGAGCAATATGCACAGGTGATTGGTAGTTTGATGTACATAACAAACTGCATCCAACCTGATATTGCTTATGCAGTCAACAAGTTGACTAGGTTTACCCGTAATCCGAGTAATGATCACTGGAAGGCGTTGAATCGCGTACTACAATACCTGAAATACACGCTAACTTACGGGTTGCATTATTCGAGATATCCAGTTGTACTAGAGGGGTACAGTGATGCAAACTGGATATCTGACATAGAGAACACCAAGTCCACCAGTGGGTATATATTTACAATTGGTGGTGGAGTTGTGTCTTGGAAATTCTCTAAGAAAACTTACATCGCCCGATCCACGATGGAATCAGAGTTTATCGCTTTAGACAAAGCAGGAGAAGAAGATGAGTGGCTTCACGACTTCTTAGAGGATGTTCCTTGTTGGAACAAACCCGTACCGTCTGTAATGATCCACTGCGATAGCCAGTCGGCTCTAGGAAGGGCACATAATTCTATGTACAATGCCAAGTCTCGTCATATTCGACGGAGACATAAGACCGTTAGTCAGCTGATCACCACGGGTATAATATCCATTGATTATATAAAATCAAATGATAACATAGCTGACAAAGGGCTTACCCAAAGATCAGATGTTCTGCCTGTCTAGGGGAATGGGCTTAAAACCCAAGGTATAAGGACCAATACGGTGGTAACCCAATCTTACTGACTGGAGATCCTAGGAATTAGGTTCAATGGGAAAACTAAGCTGTAAAGGTTCAGTTGATCGCTTTGGTGGAAGCATGAGCACTTCGGTTCTGCGAAGAAACACCAAATCTAAAGTTGTTCCCGCGATATACTATAAATGCTATCTGCAGTGTGGGTGAAGGTTAAGTTTCCAAAACCTTTAATGATCTTCACCGGTTGAGGTTAGGTTTGGAGAAACTTTTAATGGTTCCTAACACTTGTAAAGTGGGGTATAGCAGGATACATTGTAAGAGACCACCTATTTAAGTGCGAGGACAGGCTGCCTCAAATGAACGCACTTAAGAATCCAAGAAGTGTCCACGGCCACAACGGACAAAACATTACGAATAACTGAGTAAGGGAAGTTGTTGTGTTGGTACCGTTGACTTGGCTTACACTAAACACTGACGGTTCAAGACATCACGCTCACCGCGCAGTAAGTAAGTCCGATGATATTCAACTATGGAAGGTTCAAAGCGTATGCTACCTATCCAGATGCAACATCGATCCGCTAAAAGATTGGTGGAAAAGGCACCAAGTGTGTGCGCCAAAATCTCTTTCAAGAGGGGATTGTTGGAAATTTACTAAATGTGGAATTAAGTATATCCCATTAATTTATGACTCGAACAATTGGGGCCCGCACGTCAGAAACGTTGTTTCCACACACATACACACGTAGTGCCAAATATCACAAATTTCATTAGTGAAAGAGATATTGGTACGTATGTAATGCGTTTGAGACATAGAATTATGGACGGTTATTGGCCAAATAACAAAGTATTTCACTTTGGTAAACGAAGGAAGAAATGTAAGATGAAACGAGTCGGAAATCGCCGCGGAGCCGTGAAGAAGCGTGCCGGAGCCATGATGCTTAGGGCCTTGGCGCTAATTGGTTGGCCACCGATCCTGGAGCGGCGCTAATTCCGCGAGCCAGCGCCGGAGGAAGAATGCTGCGACGGGAAGTTGGAAAGATCTGACCTTTGGGCTGGTTTTGGAGCATTGATTCTCCATTACTTGGCACATGAATTCAGCCATTATTTGGCTGAATGTAACCCCTCAATCAAGTGCAATTACATGGCTATTGAAGGCCATTAGTTGGCTAGGAGGGGTCTTCTCCTTACACTATAAATTGAGGCCTTTGACTCAATTGAAAAAGACTACAAAACACTTAGAAAATACTCCAGATTTTCTGAATTCATCTTCTTCCTCTCTAGCAAAGTCAGTAGACTCAAAGTTCTTCAAGAGTAACACTTGAGTTTCCTTTGCTCATTTGTTAAGTTGCTATTGTATCTTGGGAGACTATTGTCCAACACCGTAAAAGGAGATATACGGGAAAATCTTGTCTTAAAGACAGAGTGCTATCACTCGACTCAGCAAATCACAGAAGTAGTTTGTTAAGTTCTTGATTTCCAGTTTATTGTAATAGTTAGTTTATCCTTTCTACTATTGTAATAGTTACTTACTTACCGTTTTCTGCAACAATTGTATCCCAACAGGGAGTTCATCCAAAGTCCTTCATAGGAAAGTTACACTACGCACTACAAGAAAGTATAGAATTTGCAACAAAACTATAGAACAATAAATATATTATTGCTAAAAAACGTAAATGACAATAAAATTTTAATTCATTGTTGCTAAAAAACGTAAATGGCAACAGAAAAGAACAACTTATTGCGAAAACTTTTTGCATCGGAGGTTATTGCAACGGCATGCAATAATTTTTGTTGTTGCGAAAAGTACTTTTGGCAACATCCAACATATGACAACAAAAATATTGTTGGCAAATGTCTTTCTTCTTGTAGTAACGTATACAATATTAATTTTTTTTAATATTTATATATAGTAAATGCTAGATCCCCTTGATAAAAAACCATTCCTCCATTTGATGGTAGTAATCAAGTGACATGATATTGGACAAGAATTCCTTTACACTATTAGTTATAAAATTAATTAATCAAACTTATGATTATGCTGAAATATCCCAAGTAGTACTGAAATTTTCAACAATATTGAATAGCAAGGAAAGAAACGATCCTTATTAGTTAGTAGTAATTTTTTATTTCTCTTATATTTCCCCTCTAACAGTTCACCACCTACCACTCTTCCAACCCCACCTTTTCTTTAGCCCCTTAATGAATTGTAGCCATGTTCAAGTCATTAATTATGCAAAGAAATTGTCATTAAATGCTTTTGGAATTGTTAAATACTAGCTGTTATAATTAAATATAAAAATTGGATAGTGTAAAATACTGACCTAATCTTAGTTCACAAATACAACTAACTAACGCCACATGTTTGGTTAGGATAATTTGCCCGACCCAAGTTCACCAAACTTGTACGATATATTAAAGTTTGCAATAACTATCACTGTTTCACATGTAACCAAGAGCAAATTAGCGTGCCAAAATAATGGGGGCTAAAATGTAAATAACGCAACTTGCCTACTGACCAATTAAAGCTTCTATCTTCTCCTATTAACTTTGTAGAAGAATTACATCGAATTCTCAAAAATGGTTATGTAAATCTAAAAAGTTTCACATCATTTGCGATGTTGGCATTCACCATTATATACGAAACATTGCTAAATTATTCATCACTAATAAATCATGTCAATTTGTGACTTATTTAGAACAAGGTTATCGCACTTTCTCACACAGATTTAGCTTTCCGAAACTGACATCAATAAGTTGCCAAAAAAATAATCTTGAGTAACAAATAACAATAGAAGACTGCAAAACACTTACGAGGGCAAAGGTGATATAGAATACAACAAATGATTCGGGCATGTAAAAACACTATCCCATCGTCAACACCTTTCAGATGCCACTGATTCAGTAGAGAAATCATGGGCAGGGTCATAAGGATGGTCCTTTGAAGGTATCTCCAGAATAGCTGGAATTGGTTTGTTGTAGCTATCAACCAAAAATCTTACCATGTTGGCAACCTGAAAAGGATACACCAGTGGGTGGTATTAGGTATGAAGGAAAATTTAGTCTCTTTGGTATCTTCTTAGTGCAACTACGAATAGAAGGAAGTGTTGGATCATAAACTTGATTCATTAATCGTACGCTCGGCCTGTCCGTCTGTCTGAGAATGAAAAGTTTTGCTAAGATTAATTTGGGTGCCTAAACCTTTCTGGAATGACTTCCAGAAGTTAGTTGTAAACCATTCACCTCTGTCATATATAATAAATATAGGCACACCATGAAGGCGAACAATCTCCTTGATATACAACTTCGCATAATCCTCGGCTGTGTAGGTAGTTTTCACCAGCAAGAAATGAGCTGATTTGGTTAATCTGTCAATAATTACCCAAATAGAATAAAACTTATGATAGGAGTGAAGTAAACCCGTAATGAAGTCCATATTAATCATTTCCCATATCCACATCGGAATCTCAATGTTCTACGTCAATCCACCGGGCTTTTAGTGCTCTATTTTTACTTGATGACAATTAGGACACTAAGCTACAAATTCTGCAATGCTCCTCTTCATGTCGTTCCACCAATAAATACCCCTGAGATCGTGAGAAAAGGACTTCCGTCATAATTCTATCTCGTAATCTTGCTACATTTGGAACACATAGACGACCCTGGTGCCTGAGAGTTCCATATTCGTCAATCTTAAAGGTTGTGGTCTTCTTCTGTTGAATGCCTTCTCTGATATTTCTCAAACTGGGATCTTTCCATTGATGTTCCTTAACTTTCGATATGAGTGACTATTCTGACATATTCTGAATCACAAAACTACCACTATCTGAATCGATTAGTCGGACTCCCAAACTAGCTAACTGATGGAGCTCCCTTACTAACTCTTTACTCTCAACCTGTACTGGAGTCGAGTTGATCATCGACTTACGATTGAGCGCGTCTGCTACAACATTTGCCTTACCGGGATGATATAAGATGTCCACATCATAATCCTTCAATAATTCAAGCCATCTCCTCTACCTCAGATTCAACTTCTTCTGTTTGAATATGTATTGCAGACTTTTATGATCCGTGAAAATGTCCACATGAATACCATACAAGTAATGCTGCCAAATCTTCAGTGCATAGACCACTGCGGCCAACTCTAAATCATGTGTCAGATAGTTTTTCTCATGTTTCTTCAATTGCCTTGAAGCATAGGCAATCACTTTACCATGCTGCATTAGCACATATCCTAAACCTGCTCCCGAGGCATCACAATACACCACATAGCCTTCTGGATCCTCTGGGAGAGTAAGGACTGGTGCCGATGTTAGGAAGAAGGAACATGTAACACCTGAACGTGGCCCATGGCAACCTTCTCATGAACAAAATGAATATCCATCTCAATATGTTTGGTTCGCTAATGCTGAACTAGGTTATGAGACAAGTAAACAACAAATATGTTATCAGAGTAGACAAGAGATGTCTTACGTAAGGGAAAATAAAGCTCTAGAAGAAGGTTTCTGAGCTAGCAGATCTCGGCAACAACATTCGCAATACCTCTATATTCTGCTTCTGCACTCGAACGAGAAAGTGTGGCTTGCCGTTTGGCAGACCACGACATAAGATTATCACCCAAAAATATACAATAGCCTGAAGTAGATCGACTTGTGTCCGAATAACTGCCCCAATCGGCGTCCGTATATGATATCAGCCTGGTCGGTGCAGATGGATAAAGATGTAATCCGTAGTCAAGAGTACCCTTAACGTACCGAATGATACGTTTAAGAGCGGTAAAGTGAGGCTCCCTGGGAGCATGCATGAACAAATACACCTGCTAAACGGCATAGGCAATATCGAGCCTAGTGAACGTAAGATACTGAAGTGCACCATCAAGAATCCTATAAAGAGAAGGATCGAGCACCAGATCCCCGTCATCGGCACTGAGTTTCGACTTTGAGTCGACTGAAGTGGGCATGATCTTGCAGTTTGCCATTTTAGCTCTGTAAATATTTTTTTCGGCATACTTATGCTGACATAGGAACATTGCATTTTCGGATTTGGTCACTGAAATCCCCAAAAAATAACTCAACTTACCCAAGTCTGTCATAGCAAATTCATATTTGAATAGGGTAATGATCTTGTGTTTCAGCACATCAGATGAGGCAGTCAGAATAATATCATCCACGTAGAGCAAAAGGTATACATTGTTATTACCTCGATAAAAAATAAAAAGTGAATTATCACTTTTACTGCACATGAACCGGATCTGCATGATGAAAGTGGAAAATCGCTCATATCAAGCCTTGGGGGCTTATTTCAAGCCATAGAGTGACTTTCGAAGACGACAGACATACTGAGGAGCCTCTAGACGTATAAAGCCAAATGGTTGATGCATATATATGGTTTCTTTCAAATCCCCATGTAAGAATGCATTTTTGATATAAAGTTGATGAATCAGCCAGTTATTTCCCATAACTATGCTCAAAATAGTGTGAATGGTGGCTGGTTTAACCAATGGACTAAAGGTCTCACCACAATCAACTCCCTCTTGTTGCCCCGTTCCATTTGCCACAAGTCTCGCCTTATAGTATTCAAGATCACCACTATCTTTGAATTTGTGATGATATAGCCACATGCAATGAATCACATTCACCCTCTCTAGTCTCGGGACAAGATCCCAAGTGCGTTGTGTAGTGAGCGCATTGAATTTCTCACGCATGACCACATTCAATTTGGGTCAAGCTTGACTAATTTTAGGTTTTTAGAAATAGGTGAGATAGTCTGAGTGGAGAGGTTAAAATTGACTTTTTATTTAAAAATCCCGTGTTGGGCACGAGTTTCCATATGCTGGGTCAGAATCGGAACTGTTTGGATCATGGGCAGTGGGGTGGTTTAGGACATGGTATTTGCCATGACTGATTGATGGTGGGACAGTGACTGATTACGATATGTGGTCGATGGGATGAGAGGGGGTAGTCGACGAGATTCGTGTAGCATAGGCAACCAAAAATCTGAAGGTGATCATAAGAGGGGATTCAATGGAAGACAATTTTGGTTGGAGTTTTATTTTGAAGTGTTCGTGTTGGTAATATATTAAGGAGGTATAGCGCCATGTGTAAGGCGTACACCCAAAAAGAAGGGGGGATGGAAGTATGAAAGAGCAAAGTGTGGATCTTATTGTTGATAGTGCGTAGGATTCTTTCGACTTTACCATTTTGAGGAGAGGTATGGGGAAAAAAAATCAATACACTATGCCGTGGTCCGCACAAAATTTATGAAAGATGAGGTTGTCAAACTCACGGTCGTTATCACATTGAAAAGTTTTGATGGTATTTTCAAATTGGGTTTTAACATATGCTTGAAATTCAAGAAAGATTGTGTAAACTTGGGACTTATATTTTAGAGGATACACCCAAAGAAAGTGAGAGAAATCATTCAAAAATACCAAATAATATTTGTGACCCAATTTGCTAGTAATGGGAGATGTTCATAAATCCGCATGAATAATATCAAAAGGAGAAAACATTACACGTAATGAAGATTGAAAAGGAAGTCTAACATGCTTTACTAAAGGATAAGAGTAGAAAGTAGGGGTAAATTTGTCGTTATTACATTGAATGAAATTCTAACTTCTAAGAAAATTTAAAAATGGTGCTCCCAGGTGCCCGAGTCTATTGTGCCAAGTGGATGGAGATATGACAGTTAGAGAGGTTGGTGGATTGACACTTACAGTGAAATTGGATGAGAAAGGATATAGGTCCCCCACACTATTTCATCTCGTAAGAGTTGTCCCCGTACGTAGGTCCTCAACAGAAAAAATAAAAGGATCAAACTCAATAGATATGGAGTTGTCACTAGCAAATTTCCTAACAGAGATCAAATTTTAACGATGTTAGGAGCATATAGGAATTTTTTAGGGTAAATGATGGGTGGGGTGGTTGTGTTTGAGTGGTGGCATAGACTTGAATTGGAATGCGATTTCCATTGCCGACCAAAATAAATTGAGGATTATTCAAATTGAATAGGTGAGGGAGATTACCATAGTCGTGAGTGAGGTGGGATGTGGCACCTATATCCATGTACCATGCGTCGTCGGGCTACTGGTGATTCATAGTGTTGTAAGCCTGATTCAGATCAGTAAGGGTCATAGGGTCGTAGTCCTGTTACTTGGACGTGGAGAAGTAGGCCTTGCTACCGCCTTGCTTTCTATGGCCGCTCCCCTTTCCACCTCCTCGGCCACCACGTTGAGGTTGGTGGTCCGTAGGTTGCCGAGAATCGGCGGGTGTGTTGGCAGTCAGCATTACGACAACCGCCAATGCCTGTGGAGTGTTCTAATCCTATTTGGCTCGTCTAGTCTCCTCCAACATCAATTGTGACCGAGCCTTGTTGAAGCTAGGGAGAGGATCAGGTTGTTGGATTATCGTCACAAATGTATCGTACTCACCTTTCGGTAAATCATTGATAAGTTGTAAAACATATTTGTTTCGAAAATCGGAGTGCCAACATTAGACAATTGATCGACAACCAATTTTAGTTGTTTACAATAGTCTGACATGTTAGCAAAGTTCTGAAGACGAGTGTTGGTGAATTGTTCCTCCAAATAGATGACACGTATATGTTTGTTGTCTCGAAATATTTTCTCTAGCCGTGTTCATAATTAGTGAGTCGATACACTTGTCTTCATAATAGTATGAAGTAGATTCTTGGATATGGTGCCATATATCCATTATTTGACGATAGCATCGAGCCGCTTCCACGTCGGATTATCGACATCGGGTGGATGGGGGGTGGTGGCATTGATGTGATCAAGGACATTGTAAGCACAAGCATGCATTTGAAATAATTCGACCCACGATGAGTATTGTCCATCCTATTGATCAAGAACTAGAGGGATAAAGTTTTCTATATTCATTATGGCAAAGGCTGGATGAAAGGTGTTAGTATGGGGAGGAGGAGGAGGATGTGTGATGTCGTGGGTGGAGGAGGAAGCGGGAGAAACCATGTGGCCGCCAGAAGCAATGAAGGAGATGTGGGTAGTGGCAGAATATTTTTAGGGTTTGGGAGGAGGGTTTGCCGCCGGAAAATAAGAAAAGAGATTGGGGGGGGGGGAGGGTGGCGGCCGAGTATAATTTTAGGGCAGGGAGGGTTTGGCTTCTGATACCATGTAGAATAGTGTAATTCTCCTTGGTTGGAGGCTTCTCATTTATGCAATATATATAAATGTTTACAATTACAAACCTAATTGTATAAGGATCTCTACTTTACATAATTACACTAGAATAATAATTACAGATACATAGAGAATATTTATTTATTCTCTATCATATTCAACTCTAGACTATTTCTTGAAATAACCTTAACATGTTCGTGTTAAACATAACATTTTGGCAGTTGATATTTTATACTTAGAAAAACTGATACAGGCTTTGGCACAACAAGAGGTATACTTTCCACTATAATAACATACCGTGATATACACGGTTTTGTATATCATGTATATCACGGTTTCAAAAGGAAGTTTTTCCATAATTGAAACCGTGATATACACAGTATACAAAACCATGTATATCGCGGATTAGGGTTTATACTTTAAGTAATATTATTGTAATAATTAGCATTGTACACTTACCATAATTATAGAATTCTTGTACAAGTAGAATAGGTTTTTGGGAATAGAATAGGAATATATTTTCCATATTATAGAAATTTGTAAATTGTATATACACTCATTCATTAATGAAAATAATCAAGAAATTATTTCTTTCATGGTATCAGAAGTCTAGGTTTACAAAATCCTATAGACTTTTTTCCGCTGCCTCATTTTCCGTGCATCTCTCTCAGAATCCGTGCCCTAATAACATCCTCTCCTCCTAAATTTTTACTTCTTCCTTCTTCACCTATTGTTCTTTCATTATGTCTATGTCAAAGAACACGTTTCATCCTGCCCTTGCAGTTTCCAACATAAAAAACCACATCCCCATTGTTCTTGAGATGGAAAACGTTCAATATGTGACGTGGGCGGAGCTTTTCAAGATTCATGCCCGTTCGCATCAAGTTCTTTATCATATCATTCCCTCACTCGCAGGCAAGGAGCCTGCTCCATAAGTTGACCCGATATTATGGACTACTCTTGATACTACCGTTCTGCAATTGATTTATTCCACTATCTCTACGGACCTCTTGCAAACAATTCTTGAATCCGATGCTACGGCGATGAAAACTTGGAATAGGCTATGTGACATATTCAAAGATAACAAAAACTCTCGGGTTGTTACTCTTGAGCAGGTATTTTCTCATGTTAACATGGAGGATTTTCCGAACGTCTCAGCCTACTGCAAATGCCTGAAAGAGTTGGCGGACCAACTCCGCAACGTTGATGCGCCCGTTCGCAATAATCGTCTTGTTCTCCAGATGGTTTCTGGCCTATCCGAGTCTTATAGTGGCATTGGCACTCTCCTTCATCAAAGTAATCCTCTCCCACAATTCTATCAAGCTCGATCCATGCTTACGTTGGAAGAAGTCGACTTGGCTAAAAAGGCGACTACTAGTGCAAATGCAGTCGTCATGATGACAACATCCGACGCTACTCCGTCCTTCTCTAAAAATTCAGGCCAAAATCGCAACAGGTAGGGGTGCTTGGGCCTCGGCCTGCCCAGGCCCATCATGCAATGGGCCACACTCCGACGGATATTGAAGCCGCTATGCACACACTTGGATTAAATCCCCCGGATGTAAATTGGTACAAGAACACCGGAGCCACTTCCCATATGACATCCGACTCATGTACCCTTATTAAGATTTGAGCAAAACACATGGTATTATTGTTGGTAATGGTCATTCAATTCCAATTCGTGGTCACGGTAGTGCAACTTTGCCCCCCCTCCCTCCTCATCCACCTCTTGTCTTGAAGAATACCCTTCATGTGCCTAACTTAATTAAAAATTTGGTATATGTTCGTAAATTCATCACTGATAATTGAGTTTCTGTTAATTTTAATCCTTTTGGGTTTTCTATGAAGGATTTCGAAACGGGGATACCTCTTATGAGATGCAACCGTATGGGCGATCTTTATCTAATCACCACTGCCAATTTCGTGAGTCAAGTCATGCCATACACCTTTGCTGCTCTTGCTCCTTCTTTGTGGAATGCATGTTTGGGTCATCCAGGGTCGTCGATTTTGTCTTCTTTAAATAACAATAATTTTATTGATTGTAAGGGTACGAGTAGTACTCCAATTTTTCCGTCTTGTCCGTTAGGAAAACATGTTAGATTACCTTTTGTAGCCTCTCAATCTCGCACTTTGATGCCTTTTGATATTACTTATAGCGATTTATGGACATCTCCAGTTTTAAGTTCTGTGGGTCATCGTTATTACCTTCTTTTTTTTGGATGATTATTCTATTTTTATGGACTTTTTCGTTAGCGAAAAAATCTCAAGTATTTTCCACGTTCGTAAATTTTAGAGCATTCATCCGTACCCACTTCGAACGTGAAATAAAAAATATTCAATGTGATAATGGCAAAGAATATGATAATTGGGTGTTTCAGGAATTTTGTAATGCTAACGAAATAGTTTTTTTGTTTCTCTTGTCCCCATACGTCCTCACAAAATGGGAAAGTCGAACGAAAAATTCGTACAATTAATAATATTATTTGTACTTTATTAGTCCATGCTTCTGTACCTCCTTATTTTTAGCATCATGCTCTACAAATGACTACTTACCTACTTAACATACTTCCTAACAAAGGATTGGCCTTTAAATCTCCCCTCCAAATTCTCTATAATAAAGTTCCTTCATATTCTCATCTTAGAGTCTTTGGGTGTTTATTCTATCCACTCTTTCCGTCATCTACCTTAAACAAGCTTCAAGCTCATTCTACCGCTTGTGTGTTTTTGGGTTATCTGTCAAATCATCGTGGTTACAAGTGTTTTGATTTATCCTCTAATAAAATCATAATCAGTTGTCATGTTCTATTTGATGAAACCCAATTTTTGTTTACCAAAGTGTGTCGTCCCGTGCCTGACTTGTATAATTTTTTAAATGACGGGGTCCCACCGTATATTATACATCATTTGTTGGACCAAACCGTACCCCCTGACCAGCCTTTAGTTCCTTCTGGATCAGATCGGTCCAGTGGGCCTCTCGTCCAACCCACTGTCGATCTGGCCTTTGTCCCAGTGCATGTATCCAGTTCCTGTTCCAGTGTTGGGCTAGCGGACCCACTTCCTGCTGGCCAGTCCGTCACTCGTCCTGAATTTTCCCAAAATCCACCCAACTCTCCCCCGAGTCACAGATCGGTCACTCATAGTCAACATGGTATTTTTAAACCAAAAAGTCATTTTAATCTAAATTCTAATGTTCTTAAATCCCCATACCCCATAACTCCATGTCTGCATTAAATGACCCGAATTGGAAATTGGCTATGAACGACGAATATGATGCTCTTATTGAGAATAAGATGTGGGAGTTGGTACCAAATCCTTATGGTGTTAACATTATTCGGTCTATGCATATTTTTACTCCTAAAGACAATTCTAATGGTTCGCTTGCAAGACATAAGGCTCGTCTTGTAGGTCTCCCAGTTACTGCGCGCGATCGTATACTGAGGTGCTCCCCGCCGGTTGTTGGAACGACGCGATCCGGGTCGGGTCTCGATTCAGAAAGATGAAGGGCCCAAAAGTCTAAATAGGGGGTTACAAATTCCCCATCTCATTGGGGGCGGAAAACGAATTGACATCTCGATGTGATACAACCCTTTCGATTTTAGTTTGGAAAGAACGGCGAAGTCCATCCGAACCATCCAATGAAGAATAAGAGGAGAGCAAAATGCCAATGGCGCGCGAAGTGCATGCGGAACGGGCATAGACTCAGCAGGTTGGCGTGGATTATGGTGAGACGTTTAGTTCGGTGGTCAAACCGGCTACCATTCGCACTATTCTCAATCTGCCTCTTTCCAAGGCATGGCCCATTCATCAGTTAGATGTGAAGAATGCTTTCTTACAGGGTGATCTTAAGAAGACCGTTTACATACATCAGCCCTTGGGTTTTCGAGACCCCACATATCCTCATCATGTCTTTTTGTTGAAGAAGTCCTTGTATGGGCTTAAGCAGGCCCCACAAGCTTGATATAAGAGATTTGCAGACTATGTTTCATCTATTGGATTTTCACACAACAGGTTTGATAATTCATTGTTCATATATCGTCGTGGTACTTCCCTAGCTTATATACTATTATATATGGATGATATTATTTTGACTGTCTCTTCTGATGTTTTTCGCACGTCGATCATGGCAATGCTCAGTTCTGAGTTTGCTATGAAAGACTTGGGGCCCTTGAGTTACTTTTTGGGGATTGCTGTCATGCAGGTGGGTTATTCTTATCGCAACTAAAGTATGCAATTGAGATCATTGAGTGAGCTGGTATGTCCTCATGCAAGTCTACTTCCACTCCAGTTGATACTAAACCCAAGCTGGGTGCTGCGGCTGGCTCCTCTTACGAGGATCCGAGCCACTATCGCAGTCTTGCAGGGCTCTTCAGTATCTTACTTTCACGAGACCAGATATTACGTTTGTCGTACATCAGATGTGTTCGTTTATGCATGATCCCAGGGTTGAGCACATAAATGCGCTCAAACGCATTATTCTATACATCCAGGGGACACTTGACTATGGCTTACATTTATATTCTTTATCGACGTCTACACTTGTCTCGTATACAAATGCTGATTGGGGTGGCTGTCCAGATACCAGACGATCTACGTCTAGCTATTGTATGTTTCTTGGTAATAACTTGGTCTCATGGTCTATGAAGCGTCAGTCTACTTTGTCACGTTCTAGTGTAGAGGCCGAGTATCGAGGGGTCGCCAATGTGATCTCTGAATCCTGTTGGTTACGTAATCTTCTTTTAGAGCTTCATTGTCCTATTCAAAAAGCTACCTTGGTTTATTGTGATAATATTAGTGCCGTCTACCTTTCTGGTAATCCGGTTCAACACCAGCGCACTAAACATATAGAGATGGATATCCACTTTGTTCGCGAAAAGGTAGCTCGTGGACAAGTACGCGTCTGCCATGTCCCCTCCAGGTATCAAATTGTAGACATCTTCACTAAGGGTCTTCCCTCGGTCCTTTTTGAATATTTTAGAGACCGTCACAGCGCACGAAGACCGCCCGCTATGACTGCGGGGGTGTAATAACATACCGTGATATACACGGTTTTGTATACCATGTATATCATGGTTACAAAAGGAAGTTTTTCCATAATTGAAACCGTGATATACACGGTATACAAAACCGTGTATATCGCGGATTGGGGTTTATATTTTAAGTAATATTATTGTAATAATTAGCATTGTACACTTACCATAATTATAGAATTCATGCACAAGTAGAATAGTGTTTTTGAAATAGAATAGGAATACAGTTCCATATTATGGAAATTTATAAATTGTATATATACTCATTCATTAATGAAAATAATGAAGGGATTATTTCTTTCCCACTATATGTTATTACTTAGGCTATGAGCCAGATAAAATCAATATTTAAATGCTCGGGCTGGTAAAGCTATTCTTTAATCAATTAATCATTTGGTAGATTACTCCTCCGGCGTTATCTGATAAAATCACAATGATAGAGGAACACTAACATGGTTAGAAAGCCCAAAATTACAAAATTACAAGACTGGTTCTCAATGATAAGCAAAAAATTATCCTAGAGAAAAGATAAACTAGAGTAAGCAGGCAGCAAATTTTCCTTTCAATGGTAACTTTCATCTTTTACCATAATCTTTCTTTTATTATCTGATTTAAGTGGTCGATTGACATTTTTATTTAGTCTAGCACTTCCCCATGAATTCCTGGATTGAGTATCCACTGATTTCACCTTTCATCTCTTATGATAAGCATTATGCTTGAAAAAAGTTCCAATGGTTTCGGTGTTGTAAATTGACTTTTATATTTTATTTTGATAACCGTGGTGTCCGGGCCAGCTAGTGTGTACCTCGACTGATTCCACGGGGTACCTATCACCTTCCATCAACAACACATACCAGGTAACTCCGTCCACCAAGTATAGGACAAATGGAATGAAATCACCTAGTCTTTTTTGTCTCCGCTGAGATTTAAATTCGAGACCTCATGGTTCTCAACTCACTTCATTGACCACTAGGTCACACCATTTAGTATTGTAAATTGATTTTATTGTGAGATTGAAAGTGTAAATTGACTTTATGAGAAACTTTAACCTAGATAATTTTCTAAAGGGGCGTTTGATTTTGCAACGTAGATTCTTAAAATGGGTAAAGCTCAAACATATATATTGCTTCCAATGTGAACCGTGCATGTACTCCAATAGTGTAAAGAAAAGGTGATATAAGTAGTAGTAACTCATCAGCAATCATAGCAATAAGTGCAGAGTTGTTGGTTCTGACTGGACCTCGGTTAGCCATCTGCAATACCATAACATTGACAACACTTGAAAACACCAATCATGATTAAAAGCATGAAACAAATTCAGATTTCAAAATTGAATCCTAAATAAACGTTATTAAGCACTCAAAATCTTTAAACAATACAGAAAGTTTGATGAAACCCCACAAAAGATTTTCCCAATATTCATTATGCAATCAAATATAGTACCAAAAACATGAAATAGTCAGATCGCATGACAAGAAAAAGAGTGGTACGTAGAATTGAAGCTCACCTTTCAAATACTTCAAACTAAATTTCAATAGTATTCTTTTTTAAAAAAAACTTTTTTTCTAGTTCATATAAATTGAGCCGGAGAAAGTAATTAATTTTAAAAAAATATATGATTATGTCACGAATTCCAAACTTAAAGAAGAAAATTTCATAACAATATCCTAGATGAAATGCATGATATTATCATGGAGATTTACTTTTAAAATATTTTAAAATTCATAAAAATATCTTAAATTTTTTACTTATTTAATTTCGTAATCCTTGACCCTATTATGGTATTTTCACATAAAGAATATAATTACTTTTCGACGAGTTTTCAAGCATTGTCTAGTTTCCAAAAGTCTGTTCAAAAGTAAATATTCTGTACAAGTTTTTCATTTGGTTGAACCTTGGCAATTTGCAATATCGATAGTGACTTCCAATGTTAGTATGAAAAAAAGAAGAAGGAAGAATGATATATTTAATTTAATTTAATTTAATTTAATTTAATTTAATTTAATTTAATTTAATTTAATTTAATTTAATTTAATTTAATTTAATTTAATTTAATTTATTTATTTAATTTAATTTAATTAAACTATTAATAAGTGAAGGGTTTAGTCGTTCAGGGGTTTATCTGTTATTATAATCTAAGGGGTATTATGGTAAATATAAGTAACTTATAAGTTCAAGCTGTCAATAACTAGATAAATTTGCTTATTTCACACAATTGTTTTGATCATGTCGGGATGAGGAGAATTCAAAAACTAGAAAACCAATTGATTTAAGAACAATAGTCGACTTGTTGGGAAAAGGAGGAAGATGATTACTGTATAACCACGTGGGTTTAACCTTTTGTCCATCATCCACCTGAGGGCAGCTCTCTCTTGATTCTCTTCTTGGTTCCAATCAATTCTTGTTATACTTGTGCATGACATTCTATCTTCTTATTTTTGTCTTAAAATATGTCCTACTAATTGTTACTAGCTATTTCAAATTCCTTGCTATTCTATTGCACTTTTTTTTTAAGAACTTGATATTAATAACTGAATTAATTCTGGCTTTCTTGCTTTTGTTTTACGGTAGTTTGTTATATCTGTATATTGTGTTGTCTTATTTTTTTTGCAATCCTGCATATGCTACTTTCCTGTTGAGCCGCTAGTCTATCGGAAACAACATCTCTACCCCATGAAAGTCGAGGTAAGGTCTGTGTATATCCTACCCTCCCCAAGCCCCATCTCGTGGGATTACACTGAGTATGTTATTGTTGTTGCTTGGAGATTGAGATACTAGGAAATTTTGGCTCTATCTGTAGTATTTAAGCTGGTGGACATAATTGTGCAGATGGTGTAGGATAGTTTTACAAGGCTATTTGGTGAATAAGTTCAATTTTTGTTTGTTTGTGTGTGGTTTAGGATGGGGAAATAGACATCTTCTTTGCACTAATTTTTATTGAGTTGCTCTATGTGTTGCATATGTTAGCTATGGCTTGAGATAATCAGTGGAAGTTAATTTACAGCAGTACGCACTTGCTTAATTAGCAGATCCGCCATTCCGCAAATATTACACGTGTAACACCTCGTATTTCCGGGTGATGGTTTGAACATAGACCCGAGCTTTGGGGAATTTGTGTCATATTCACATACGCAAATGAAGAGCTTAATATATAAAATAATGCGGTCCCGGAATAATTTTGGACTTAACAAGTGTGATGATGGGGATTGAAAATAATATTTTATGTGAACCGAAAGAGGCTACAGACTATTGTTATATTTCATGACCACTTTAATGAGTATATAAAGTGTGTTAAAAATGATTTAATATTTAAAGGATATGAGAGCAAGAAGTCAATTAGTGGACACGTGTAGGAGAAGTAAATGTATAGGAGTCCCTAAGAGGCCTACACGTCTAAAATAATAGGATAAGGGATGGTTGATAAATTAAGTCTAGGGAATCAACGTTCTATTCCTAAACTTAGCAACAACAAGGATAAGAGTATAACATAACTTTCTAATTCTTTGGATTGGTATACATATGTTGTAGTGTTATGTACGGGAGGAAACAATAAAACGTCCATGGATGATGCTGCAACTATATTCATTTAGCAAGAAGCAACATAGTTCAATATTTTTAGGAGTTATCGTGTATCTTGGGGAGCAGCTTTATTTTAGTATGAGCAGCAAAGATGTGCACATATGCATATATACTATCTCACGTTACCGGAAGAAAAATATCAAAGATTAAGGTGTAGAGGAGGCTAATTTCGATATAGTGAGTAGAGGTTCGACATTAAAGGTATGTTAAGGCAAATCATTTCTTCGTTTAACATGTTTTATGTATGAAACGTAACCGTAATATTGTTTCATAGATTGTTCTACTCTTAGTAGTTAAGGATGTTCCTGTTATTGATTCCTATGTTAAAAAACATATCTAAATATGTTTCTAAATCCTTATTGAGGTATATGAGAAAGATGTTAATATTCACAATGTTAGCCGAAGGTACAAGGATATTATGTCATCCGATAAGTTCAGAATGTTTTATTGTCATTCATGCATTTGCATTATATTCATGTATTACCCTGGACCCACATGTGTTATATACACTACTATATGGTACGCATTATATATGTAGGGGATGGAAAAAGGGAATGGTGTTATATACGCAACACCACCTGCAGATGGTACAGATATCACGAAAAAGAAAGACGCGTACAAAGGACAATATGATATGATGCCCACAGAGGCCGATATGATATGATGCCGACAGAGGCTGTTATGGGAAGGAAGATGCCCGATGAGGCAAATATATATATGTATATCGCATTTGCATTGTGCATGACATTTTGGCATATTATGGCCCATGGTCAGCTATTTTTATCGGTTGTTTTCTGTCGGTTGTTGCTATCGGTTATCTTTGTCGATTGTTTCTGCTTCAGATTATTATGTATCTATGTTATGATATTTCTTATGCTTGACAAACTCGGTACATCAATCGTACTGACATTCCTTTTGTCGGTGGATGCTGAGTTTAATGCCCGCAGGTTCACATAGACAGGGCGACGATCCACGTTAGTAGGTTGCTGACTCAGCGGATTTTGGAGAACTCCCCTTGTTTGGAGTGCCGGTCTAATCTAGGTACGGTATTTTTACATGTATATATATGGGTATGGCGGGGTCCTGTCCTGACCTTTTGATATCACGTACTCTTTAGAGGCTTGTAGACAAATGTCCTGTGTGTAATAGTCATGTATGGCCTTATCGGCCTTGGTTTGTATATATATATAAGTTGGGCTTTCTGGTTAAGATTTTACATAGTTCTTTTCTAGTTTATAATTTTTATATGTCAGTAGGGTACTGGGTGACGGCCCTTGTGGCCCGTGTTTAGTTACGGTTAGATGTTGAGTGTACGACTAGCGGTACCCGGCAGGTAAGGTCTGGGTGCCCGTCGCGGCCCTTCGGTTTGGGTTGTGACAAACTTGGTATCACAGCATGTCTGTCCTAGGGAGTCTACAAGCCGTGTCTAGTAGAGTCTTGTTTATGGGTATGTTGTGCACAATACTTATAGACAGGAGGCTACAGGGCACTTAGGGATGATTTCCATTCTTTCATCTCATAGATCGTGCTCTAGAACTGAGT